>JBBBVU010000017.1:26375914-26390476 GCA_037177055.1 Atherinosoma microstoma
TCAGCAACAATACTCAGGTAGGCTGTGCTGGTTAAACCATGCCATGTTGGTACTAAGGGGCCCAAAGTGGGCCAAGACAATGTCCCATACACAAATAACACCACAAGTGCAGAATGGATCCATGCTTTCACTAAATTCTGAACCTATCATCTGAATGTGGAGCTGAAACAGAGACTCATCAGACCAGGCAGCGTCTGTCCATCTTCTATTGTCCAGTTCTGGTGAGTCTGTGTGAATTGTAGCCTCAGTTTCCTGTTCTTAGCTGACAGAAGGGGCACCTGGTGTGGTCTTCTGCTGCTGTAGCCCATTTGCTTCAAGGTTGGATGCGTTGTGTGCTCAGAGATGCTATTCTGCATACCATGGTTGGAACCAATGCTTATTTGAGTTTCTGTTGCCTTTCTACAGCCCATCCTACTCTTACATCAACAAGGTACTCCACTCACTGGATATTTTCTCTACTCCAGAACATTCTCTGTAAACCCTAGAGATAGTTGTGTGTGAAACTCCCAGTTGATCAGCTGTTTCTGAAATACTCAGACCAACAACCATGCCATGTTCAAAGTCACTTAAATCTCCTTTCTTCCTAATTCTGATGCTCAGATTGGACTTCAGCAAGTCGCTTTGACTATGTGTACATGAGTAAATACATCGAGCAGCTGCCATGTGATTGGTTGACTAGATATTTGTGTTAAAAGCCATTGAACATATGTAACTAATACAGTGACCAGTAAGAGCATGTGTGTATTATAATGGAGAAATAACTGACAATTTATGTCTGACTCATACTTGAAATTGCTTGTTTTTTATAAGATAAAAACACATAGATAATGTACAAACTGTTTCCATGATTTATTACTATGAATAATCTGATTAAATAATTGTTTGAAGTTGATTCATGGTTTCTACTAAACTGATTTCCCAATTTTTACATGATGTGTGTGATAATCTGCTTATTGTGCAGAAAGATGCCTACTGGAAACTGATTAGGACGACAGAATAAGGGACGGGAAAATGGGTGGACTTTGATGTGGTTTTATTTTACTGCAATGATAAATCTTGAAATAATTTCTGGCTGACTTCCTGCTATTAATGTTTGGAATATTTCAGTTCTATTTCACCTTCTTTGCTGATTATGTACGCTGTGAAAACAATGGAAGGTTTCAGAGAACAGCTGTAAACTCCTCACTCAGGACACTAAACATGATCGCAAACATGAAGGCAAGAAACTGTTTTCATCACTAATGTTTTGACTGACAGTGTGTCTTATAGACGGGAATATGCAGCATATTAAAGCATGAAACTTTGAGCAGATAATCCAAGAATTATAAAAAAACTTTAATAAAGAAAGGAATGGAAAATCTGCAGCTGTAGACAGCTTCACACATTACTATCCAAAATTTAAATAGAAATCTGAGTGGGATGCATCAGAGAACAAGAGGCCAGAAAAACTATGACTTCCAATTATGGACATGCAGCATGTGAGAATCTGCCATTTCTATTTATTTTTTATCATACACAGGGATGGAGGATGGAGGATGTAAAATTTGCCATCAACTGTATTATCCTGGGAGCTAATTACAGAAATACATAGCTGAGAATGTGAATAAATCGGAGGGTGCTCATACAACAAACATGATCTTCACACAGAGATGCAAAGATTGCACACATGATTTTAGAAAACACGCTAAAGAATGAAACCTACATGGAGGAAGAGGATTTACACATGACAAAACCACCACAAGTCATCAACGACAGGGCAGTAAAGTAAAACATGCTTGTGGCTTCTGATAAAATGTGTACAGTATATCATTTCAATATGTTGATTTGACTCCAAGGATTTTCTGCGAGGGAGAGAGGAATTAGCATAGAGGGTCCATGGATCATTAATAAGGAGATTAATTGATGTTTCTGTTCATTAATGAGGCAGGGACGATGAACAAGGCTTGACACGTCAGAGCACCATGGCATGAAAGTGGATTAGTCCTGTCTAAGACACCGGGACACCATTATTCTATGTACTAAGTCCCATTTAATACTGGGAAAAACAGGCAGGCTTAACGGGGCACATATGTGTGTTGGACTTTGTGGCATTGTGTCAGTGTGACTGAGTATACATGCAGATATGTGTGAGCTTCATGTTTGTATTTTTTTCCCCTTGCAGTGCGAGCAGCCTGCAGCCTGGGTAGGCAATCAGGGCAGAAGTATATGTATGAATGTGACATTATTTGGCGCTTCTGTTTGGTAGGAATGACTCACTATCTGCTGGACAGGCTGCACCAGCCATTCAACCATGCATCCTTCCCTCACCTCTTTGAGAGGAAGCAAGGCAGCAGAGATGGATAGTTTCCATACCAGAGTGGGCAGACATTCTCAGCTCCATCATAATTACTGGGAAACGTGTGTTCACACATCCACCTGGATGTCCCAGACAGGTTTGTATTCACATTCAATCTTCACCCTTGTAAAGCCTGACATAAAAAATAGAGAAATACTTTTTTTGTCACTTAAATTTTCCATTGGATTGTTAAAGAAAGTTAAACCTTTTTCTTTTAATTGTATATAACCATTTGGATAACAGTGGAGGCAGACATTTTAAAAATTACTTATAGGACTTCTTTTAACTGCAGAACCTCAATTGATCCACAAGGGGGCAGAAGAAATATATAAAAGGATTAAAAGAAACTGATTAGGTGCAGAAACTCTTGTATGAAATATATTACATTTAGCATTAGAGACTTAAGTGATCTTCATTACAAATGTTTACATTTAAATTAGATACAAAACATTTTAAAACTATGACTATTGTGATGATGATGCGATTATGATAAACATGGACTTTTAAATCAGGATCTCAGTTGTGATTTCAAAGAACTCAAATTAAAGTTAAAGGAAGGATTTAGGAATTACAGCCAGCTGTTACAAAAACTGATCTCAGTTTAAATTAGTATTACGATTTTGAGACCGATGGTAAAAAAAATAAAATAAAAAATGTAGCCAAAGGAGACATCAATGCAAATCAGGAAAAGGAAAAAAAAGGATACAGCAGCAGAGACGTTACAAGAGAGCCAAATATCTGAACCTCTGTGGGGAATAAAAACAGTGGTGGATGATTGAAGAACTCTTTCCACACTATTAAAGTTGAAAACAAAACAAACCAAAAAAAAAAATCACAACATTCAGCCAAGTGAAGAACACTCTCCAGGAGGCAGACATATCATTATCTAACTTGAGACGTGAGAGCAATTCCAGAAGGATCAAAGTAACATGCAAACTCTTCATAAGACTCAAAGAAAGAGAACAGAGTACAAAATAATCTTTAAAAGCCAGATAGTTTTTGCTTAAACGATTGCCTTGGGATCCAGAGCTACAACATCATCAGAAAGTGATGGCACCCTAGAATAAATTCAGAAGAAAATAAGGATATAATGTCTGGTTCTGATTCAGCTAGTTGCTACAAAGCTCAGTGGACAATTCTTCACAGCACAGATGGATTATGAGCCAAAATATACTGAGAAAACAGCACAGAAGATGGTGAAAATAAAGAAATGGACTATTGAGCTCATAGAAAGGAGGGTTCCACATTTCATCAGGCATGTTGAGAAGATAATTATAGGTGAATTTATGAAATTATGGAATATTGAAAGCTTTGTTGCAAAGCTGTTGCTTTCTATGATTTCTCCACTAGCTCATGTGAAGCACTCACCCACTGACATAAATGAAAATCCCACTTTCCTTTTCGAGTCTGCAGCTGCGTATTTGGCCTCAGATTTCATGGCATGATGTTGTGTGCCAGAAGGTCTTCTGAGCTATTGTAAAAGTATTTGAGCCCCAGACAACCTTATTAGACAATTAAAATACTCAAGGTAAGCCTGTTGCT
Organism: Atherinosoma microstoma; assembly: GCA_037177055.1. Lineage (NCBI taxonomy): Eukaryota > Metazoa > Chordata > Actinopteri > Atheriniformes > Atherinidae > Atherinosoma > Atherinosoma microstoma. Next base: position 26,379,792 of record JBBBVU010000017.1, read on the forward strand.
TTTAATAACGCTTATTTTCAAAAAAGGGTAAATGATGGAAAGTTCAAAAAGGACAATGAGGTATGTGCAAAAAAAAAAAAAAAAAAATCTAATATGTTTCTGGTCTCTAAAATGAGGTAATTGAAAAGTAGTTTTTTTCCCCTGTATATCTGAATGCTCACTGTCTTCCATATGCACACACTCGTCAGTAAATATAACCATTTAAACCAAGTTTTGGCTACATACCTTTCCATTTCCCCCTTAATTAATTTTGCTCCGAGTTAAGGTTTTAGCCTTAATTTGTCATCTAGATAAATAAAAATTTGCTTTACTTTAACTTTTTTCTTTAATTCTTGTTCACACTAGCATCACTGCATTCTGCATGTCATCGTGTTACAGGGATATATCCAATGATTCTACCTGCTGAGGAAGGCTTGACAGCATAATGAGGTTAAACTCTTAAATCACCAGATAAACACACTTTGAGCAACTTTCTGTTTGTCAGGACGAGCTGCGTCAGACAATGGCAGCAGGTTGCTGTGGGGGTAATTGTCATGCATTGTTCTGAGCTGGCCTGCAGGCCCGTAGAGGGCACAGCAGCACTTCCTGTTGTCCTGCTGTCGTCCACTGCTTCAAAGTTCCAGAGAGAGGATGGAGGACGTGACCACCGAGGTCATGCTTGTCACGTTTCCCTCCCGGACTGCTGTCTCTAACCTCTATCCTGCCTCATCTTCACCTTTCTTTTCCTTGCCACCTCTTTTTTTCCTCCCAGTGTTTCCCTCCTTTCAGACATATCCAGCTGAATAATTCAAGGCAGCGATCAAGCTCTCATCAGACAAAGAAAAAAAGGAAAAATAAAGTTTATTTTTGAAAAGACAATGAATATTTAAAAAGACCTTTTGATTTTGGTTTTCCAGTTTTTACAATGTTATTATTAATGAATAAGAGCAGTCTGAGTCTGAGAAGTATACCTGGTAAATGCACATCAGGTATACTCATAATGGATATCTGGGAATGCATCCTCATTAATATTGTTTAATTCTCCATCAGTACAACTCAGGTATAGTGTCATTAAATCAGTCCAATGCAAAAGAGATCTGATGATCATGAGTGTGTGTTCAGGGCACATTTTATGTAAGTGGAATGTTCTAATTACAAGATTTGTTTACCCATTACACTACAAAATTATGCAATCAAGCCAGCAGTCAAGAAAAATACTGATATCTTAATATCATTATTGGGAAATGTGTTAATCAGATTTCCTCATTCATGTAAACTGAGCCTCATCAAGTCGAAACATGAAGATATGTTTACTGCTAAAATACATATTTACTTTTTAAAGAACGTCCTTCACAGGATGCATGCAAAAGGAACGTGCAAAGTCATAGAATAAGACATTTTTCTCTCTACCTGGTGTCAGTGTCAATAAAAACTACAAATGCAGTTCAGTCGAGACAAGATCCAAATCAGACCAGGGCCATCCAGAAATCCAAGCCAAGCATGTTAAACCAAACATTATATATCTTGTTAAGTTCTTTGCAAGCCTGCTAATAAGTTACTCATTTTAGTCAGGTGTGTTAAAATATGCAAACCTCCAAAACGTGCAGGGTAGTGGTCCACGTCGGCGGGACGTGACAAATAAAGATGTATTTTACTCAGTCTATCTCCAAATCACCTACACGTTATATACCATTGGAAAGCTAAGATTCTTTAGAAGTGATTGATGTATGCCATTCCAGGCTACAATCATAACTGTAGATTTAGTAAACACTTATTTCAGTCCAGTCTTCAATGCAATTAATCAAACCACACTGTACTCCAGTAGAAGATACTGCAACAAAAACGCTCCTAAAAAAAACAGTTTTTTTCCAAAAATTTTAAGATTTTAAGGAGTTAATGACTTGAAACATTCGAGGAAAACTTAAGTCCATGGTAAAGATACAGTACAACCTATTACAAGAAAAACTGTTCGAACAGTATTCCATCAAACGGGTTTAATTAGATGAAGAAGCATCTCAGTGAAAGTAATGGCAGCCTGTTAAACATCTGAAGCAGTCTGGCTTAATAAGGAACAGATTTACTGGCCTAATAGCCTCAGGTAAACATGCATTACTGTCCGCTTTGCTACAGTGGAGAGTGGTGGTGGTAGCATCATGCTGTGGGGATGCTTCCCAGCAGAGGCTGCAGGGCCAGTCAGAACTGAAGAACAGATTCATGCATCCGAGAGCCGAGAGGTTATATTTCAGTGACCCGAGTCCAGGGCAGCAGTTCCACTTTCAGTTCAACAACAACCTGAGGCGAGACAATGCCAGGATGGATTCAGAGCAAGCTTCTTTTTTACATTGTCGGGATTTATTTAGCAAAAAGTATCCCTCTATTGATCTATTCATTGATTTATTTACTCATCCATGTGACAGTTTTTCTTTTTTGTAAGTGTATACTAACATAGTACAAAAAAAGATCAAAGCTCAGTCTTAAACTTCATCAAATATCTTTGGTGAGACGCAAACACTTGCTTTATATCCAGAATTTTACACCTTTTTTTAGTTAGTTATTTTTACTCAGAAAGAAAACCCCACTTAACTGCCAGTGTAGTTGGCTGGCTGTAAGTGAGCCGAGTGAATTTAGCACTTTGTTCTTTCTGATTAGTGTTATTGTGACCCATCACCGGCTTTTGTTGAAGAAAGTCTAGCACCATGTATTTTCCCCAACACTCCTTGAGAGGTACTTCTCATAACCACCTCATTTTCTGTGTCACTGGACTGCGGAGAAAGGTGGGCTGTCAGGTCGGAGCTGGTTCCGAGACCCCGTCATACAGACATCATCTGCAGTCAGTAGTGCTCACCAATTAACTGATATGAATATTCAGAGGTATTTTGCATGTCTTTAAAAAATTTCAACTCAACTGCTCCCTTCCCAGAGCCTCTTTACAAATCTCTCTCAACTTTGCAACCAATTATGAATCATTTCCACCCTGAACGTTCTCAGAACAGAGAACAAGCTCACTGATAGCATCTGGTTGTTTTGCTTGGCAGGGAGACACCATCGCCAGCCCTCAACCGTGACTTCATGTCAATCTGAATTAAACTGATTTGTGATTGTTGCATTCATTATCCTTGGTATAAAAATGAATAATTGATAAAACCAAAAAAAGAAAAAAAAACATTGCATGCTCAAGCTGGGACAAAATCCTGGGGGACGGGTGGACAACAAGTGGCACAGCAAAGCAGAGCTCCACCAATTTCATTCCCTGCAGGAGTCCCATTAATTTAGCCTTTTTTTCTCTCTGTGTGTGTATAAAACAGCTTTTACACATTAATATAAAAACTCTGACTCAACCTCTCCCCTCTTCACTTTTGCATAAATCAGGCTAATTCCACGACATGCAGCAAATTATAGATGATTGCAGAGAAAACCTCCAGCAGGGGAAAAAAAAAAGCTTATAAATATCATCTTATGAAGTGGACTATCACGTTTGAGTCAGGGAGCTGTTGGTCTTTGTATTTCAGAGTCTCATTTAGAAATAATTACATTGAGAACGGCTCTGCAGAAAGATGACTAACATCGTGTTTATTCTACACCGCCTGTAAAGTTCACAGATAATTTTATGGATGCATTAGTTTGATATTCAGTCTTATATTCCACTTTGTCAACATTTTCATTATTCAGACTGAATAATTAAATGTTGACATTTCAACATTCATGTTAGTCACTCCTTTCTGCGTTACGCTTTCACTTCCCCCACAAGTGGAGACTGTGACTGTCAGGCAGCTTCGACCTCACTGATGCTATAATAGACAGAGTGTGGTTTGTTTAAGGTATATCTGCAACGACAAATATGTTTTTATAATTTCCATTAAAAATCATGACAAATGAAGTCCTTTTCACACATATGAAGCATTAAAAGCATCATCAATCTGTTAAAGTGATATCCTTACTGCAGGGTTGTCCAAAGTCAGTCCTCGATGATCATTGTTCTGCAGGATTTAGATGTTTCCTGCTGCAGCGCACCTGAATCAGATTGATAGGTCAACATGCTTGGGAAGAATAAGCTGTAAAGGAGAGCCATTTAATTTGAATCAAGTGTGTTGGATCAGGAAGACATCTAAAACCTACAGGATTGCGGTCCTCGAGGACCGGAGCTGCACACCTTTGCCTTGCAGTCTCACATATGTAAGGGTGAACTTAAAGAGAGAAATAATATAATAGTCCCAGTGCTCTCACATATCGTATCATAACATTATACCATACCGACTTTATTTATAAAGCACTTCCAAAAGCTGAACAAAGTGCTTCACACAAGTAAAATCATGATACAGAAGAAAAAAAATAAAATAAAATTAGAAACAAATCATTATACTCATCTCAAATTGTAAAACATAGTGGTTATTCATGTTCAGACACAGAACTTTAGCAGATTAGCCGTAGATTAGTCCCAATAGATGGTTAATCCGGCATCCATCTTGCATCCTACTTGTACTGTGAGATCTCTCCAGCCAATAAAAGACAGTCTTATCTCCACTCTTGTCTTATCTCTTGCTCTGTCCCTTTCTCTCTTTCTTTTCCTCTGATAATGCTTTCTTGTGTTTCTTTGCTGAATCAGTCGCAATGCGTGTTTAAAACAGCCGGTGTGTTTATATCAACTTGCTAGCGTGTGACGTGGTGCACAAGGCGAAAACTCGGCTGCAAGTTACATAGTGCGTCTTTAAGCTTACTGGCGAGAGTTTAGCTGCACATAAACAAGATACACAGATTATTTTGACTGAGGACTTCTTCTACCTCTGTCACTGCTTTTTGTGCTAGTATTTCTAAGTAGTCTTTCTTAATAAAACTTAATCTGATTTAATTTGATTAATTAGTTTGCACATAAAATGAAAAATACTGCTATGCAATCAGACATAGAACTGAAGTTTCAGATGCATGTTAATCAAATTTTTTGTCAATCATTTGTCTCATGATGGAGCCAGTCTGATGACATCAATAAAATATATATTCATCGGTGGCGATGACATATTAACATGTGACTATGGATTATCAATATGAGGGAACAAGATAATCAAGTTGCAGTCACATGTTCGTCGTGTGTGGGAAGTGATAATAAAACTGAAGTCGCAAGATAATGGGTGAGTTCCTTTACAGCATGTGTGTAACATGGATAATTCGGATTTCCTTTCATTTCATTTTAATCTTGGGGGAAATTATCATGATATCCTGCAATCTTTTACGATTAATCAGAGTATCATAATTAGTATGATTTGGGTGCTAAAGGCATACGGTTGAAATTAAAACAGTATTTGGCCATTTGTGACATCTGGCCCCACAATGACATCGAATTACCACATGTGAGTAATCTGTTACCATGAAATAAAATACATTTTCGCACAATGTTCCATGAAAATTGCTAAAGAAAGAGAGAGTCAGCTTAAACTTGTGCCATCTCCTAATTCAGCTTCAAGTTGTTCCACAAGTGCAGCTCAGCCTTATCTAATCCAGTCTAATTCAAGACTAACCTGCATAGTCTTACTTGGTGTATGCACCATGGATGTCTAACAAGCCCAAACAAATGAAGTTGATGAGATGAGCGACACTAAAGGCAAAATGAAAGCACCAGAGATGCTCACAAGTCATTTTTTGCAAGTTCAATTCAACTCTCAAGTCACTTTTAGTTGTAATGAGTAAGCTGCCATGTAGCGCTTGCCGTCTGGTCTGCTTGGAAGACTGAATTATAATATCCAAAGAATTTAAAATAAATGCTCACCTTTCATCTACCAGCATTTAGTAACAGCACTGATGCTCTGTCCCTCTCCTCTGGACAATTTCTTTGCTTTATTGAATTTGGAATACCTGAATAATAACAGGGATTTTTATTCAGATTAGAAAATATGCTCTTAGCATAAGTTATTCAAGTTTTTTTTAATATGTGTAAAATTCCATCTAGACCCACAGAGAAATTTTCTAAACTAATCGTGCAGTTTATAGAATTTTCCCCCCTGAATGTAGAGAACAGGGCCAATATGCTGCACCTTAGTGCAGGATCTCCACCTGTCCTGCAGGTTTTAGATGCTTCCCTGTTGAAACACACCTGATTCAAATGGCAGCTTCTGGTCATGTTGTGCACAAGCCTCTTAATGAGCCATTAATAGTTTGACTCAGGTGTATTGCAGCAGGTAAACATGTTAAACCTGCAGGAAAACAGGTCCACAATTGGTGATCCCTGTGCATCAGGAAAATCTTTTTAAATTTTAATTTAAAAAAACAACCCATGTTTGAATTAATTTAGATCCAATACTTACAGGTCCAATAAATATTCCTTACATTCCTAAACCAGCAACAGCTGTACTTTTAAAATAACCAGACCCAGTAAAACTGCACTGTTTACAGTGGGTTTAATCCCAGTTTGGTCCCAGTTTAACATCATGTCAAAATCACAGTTGAAACTGTGTTCAGTAAACGTCTCATTCTTCTTCTGAACACATTCAGTGGAACTAGTCTGACAGAGTTAACATTATTTCAGTCCAATATTAACAAATTAACGTTATACTGATTGATAGATGACAACGGATTGGCTCGAACTGGTTGTCTGTAAAGCGCCCTGAGAGGACATTGTTGTGAATTGGCGCTATAGAAATAAAGCTGAATTGAGTTGAATGGAACGTTTGCTGCAGTGGCGCTAAGCTTGTTGCTGATATAGACTAACATTAGCTCTCGTATTACATTGGCTAACCTCTCCAGGTGTGTAGGTGGATATGGTGGATCCAGTATCCTGGATTTTTATACCACAGACGTTGCAGTGAAATAAAATAAAATAAAATGGCATTTGAAGTGTATTATTATTAAAAAAGAGAGAGATTAGAGGGTTTCAACAGTATTTACAGAGGAGAAAAAAAGAAAAGAAAAGCTTCCTGCACGGATTTCAAATTTATCTTGCATTAGGGACCTTCTATGAAAAAAAAAAACACTGAAAGCTGCTAATTTAGCCCCATTTGACAGGTTTAAAATCAAGGTCGTGACTGCCTCAAGTAATTTACCATGAAAGTCAATAATTAGATGATATATATCCAGGACCTTCAGAAGTCTGAGGTGAAACTGGCCGATCATTTCTGATGATAATTAAACTCCCATAATTGGCTCTGCTGGTGTTCCCCAGGCGTCCCCTCCACACAGAGACATACTTTCTCATGCCTTTTGTGTTTCTTGTTTCTCATGAGGCCGTGACATGTCTATGAACCGTGACCCTGCTTCATGAGAGCTCTCATCAAGTCAATCAAGGGAGGTTTGATTTATTGACCTCCGGGAAGCTATCAGACACTTTCTGAATCGGCTAAAAGCTGAGGTTCAATTGAATCGTCGGGCTGGGGAGACGGGGTTCATCGGAGAGGTCAGCAGTTACGTTGGTGTCATACCGAGCTTATCCCGCGGCACTGCTGTTGATGCTCTCCTCATGTTGTCTGTGTAGGAGATGGAAAACATGGCTCATAAAACTCTTACAGGCAATCACTGCGATACGAGCAACTTGATTGCACTGCTCTTAGCATGAACAGCATGCACTCAAATGCCGGTCAAATAAAATACTACAATGACTGTCAGACGTTGGGTCAAATGAGTACGCTACACAGCAGCTTAGATTGATTTAGGAAGAATTTATTGGTGGAAATATTTAGCAAACAACCTTGGATGCTCTGAATGAAATTGTAAAGCCATGATAATCTGCAGGTCACGAAAAGCACTTGACATTCCTGGATGATTTAGAACACCTTGAAAAGCCAGGCTTCTCATTACTGGAACATAAGCCTGTGATTTAGCAAAAGCTCACACTGCCTACAGCTTTCGGTTTTATAAAATGTGGTTAGCACCAAATTATGTCTCTGCTTCTGCTGCTTTTCCGTTTATATACTGCAATCCTAGTGTCACTGAAAAGTCCCGGCTGTTAATTTAGTCGCCCATTTCAAAATAGAAAGCCACCATTCTCCCAAATAATTATTTTATACTTTTAGAATTCTGTGTTGACCGACATCCTTTCAGAACTTTCTCATTCTGTAAAAGGTTTCTGGTTTTAAGTGAGTCACGAAAGACTGGCTCGCAACAACTGTGATAAACTGTATTCTAAGCAAAAAAAAAAATAAGTAAAATGCTGTAAAATCTCAGACTTATCTAGTTCCTGGTACAGTTCAGTGCACAGCTCTGAGTTTTCCCTGTGATCTCTCTTCACTGTAAGCTTTATCCTTCATGTCACTCCTTTGTGTAATATCCAATAAAGCAGACTATATAAAAGGCCCTTTTGGCCTGTGCTCTTTACACTTGAGCTGGAGTCGTGAGAGCAAAATAGCCCGCACTTGCTGTTAGCGAAATAAAATCTCTTAAAACACCCAAAGCCTGCACTCAAGGGTGGTGCTGAGAGAAGAAGAAATATTCTTATAAAAAGCCTGATTCAATTCAGGATCTGGTGTGGAAATTATATTCCGCTTATTAAAAAGCTAAGATGGCGTTAAAAAGGAGGGTTACACACCAAAAGCTAAAAATTTGACATGGTTTCCATTTTGCTGCCCGTCATGCTGTCCGAAAAGGAAGAATAATGAGAATTTAAACGGGCCAAGATAAGTATATGCACATGTAAGTGGAAGGAAAGAAGATCTGCAGCGGGATGAAAAATAAAAGAAAATTGTCAGATTTGTTCCCCAAGTGGAAATAAAGCCAATATAGTGAGTTTGAAAAGGTTGAGCAAGAAATGACAGAGGGAGTGCAAGAGGGAGATGAAATATTGAATTGATAAGATGCAGATGATGTCTTGTTCCCATGGTGACAATAAAAAACATTTGACTTTGAAGGCAGGGTACGAACAGATGATGACTGGCGCTGCATTATAACATTAATTTAAATCCTAGGAAGAAGAAAAAACAGAGTACATTGACACAATTGCGATCACATGCAAAGATGTACACTTGGGGACTGAGTTCATATGGCTGAATGTGAAGACAGCGACAGTGAGGAAGAGAGTGTATAATCGCAGACAAAGATAAAGTGTTTCATGAGCAGGGTGATAAGGTGCATATTAAATTAGCCTTAGCTCTATCGATCGCTGCACTGCACCAGAAATGGATGCCTTGCATATCAGATTCAATTATACTCATATAATCAGCTTCAATTCCTAACGGAGCGCGAGTCGGACGGGAGGAAAGGGTTGAAAGGAAGGGGAGGCAGGCGAAGACAAAGAAGCACAAGGCAGCAAATCATTTACATAGACTGAATGGAATATTGCTACTTTTAGAATGCATATGACATAAATCTTTGAGAATGAAAAATACTTTTCAATATAGTTCAAGGAGAATTACAAAACAATCAAGTCAACAGTTCTAATCCCATGACGGAATATTTATTTTCCTGCTTCTTTTCTTCCCCCCTTTGTCCTTTGGTGCCTCACTTCCTCTCATGCCCACTTGTTTTTCATAGCTTCCTGCTGTGCTCAGTCTTCATCGCTTCACTCCTCCCTGTATTCCTTTTCTCTAAGCCTATTTCCTCTCATTACTTATTCATTAGTCATATTTATTGAAGGGGGCTCACTCTGAGGGGGGGATCAATGTCTTATTTACACATTGAGACAGTCTGTGGACTGAGCTGCGATTAACTGGCCTATAAAACCTTTACCAATACCTCCATAAATCTGCCATCCAAGACAGTTGCCTCCTGATAATGTGCATCTGTATGAGAAAAAAGTGTTATTGTTGCAAGAAAAAAAAGGGTTTTGAAAGCCATAATGCAATAAGGTTGCATTAGAAGCAATTATAGTACCGAATGCGGAATTTCATTTTCTGCAGATCTTATAAAGATCTCATAAGTATCATATTTATGATTAAGATATATGAAAATATCACAAGACAGGAAGTTAGGGCTTATTTTGTTCTTGTAACATTACCATTTGCCACAGAAATTAATTTCTACTGTTTTTTCACAGTTTTCCCAAAAGCAAAGCTTTCCATGAATCAGTGATAGTGAGATGTTATGCCTTGTTGATGATCATGGAAAATAAATTATTGTACAAACATGTTCTGGATGACTTTTTGTAAGACACAAAATTGCATATACAGTTATATGTAAATAGTAAGCCTTTGAGTTTGTGGCTGAAAAACAATGAGATGTCTTAGGAGGAGAGGGGTTGTTTGGGTTTGCTTCATTTACTCTGGAAAGGAACAGTTTGCAGTCAACAATAACGATTTCTGAATGACTTAAAGGATAATTTGAGGCCATCTTTCTGAATGATGGAACAGGATATTAGCCCCCAGCAAAGCAGCAAATCCTCAGGGAATAGGAAGATTGGGGTCTATGGAAATGTCAATTTAGAGTCTAGATTTGTATCTCAATAAAATGGAACTGAACTGGATATATACAAGAAAAACTATGAATAAAGGAGTCGTTCAGAGTGGTCTAAATTTGCAGCATGCCGAGGAGACAGAATAAGTCATTTTCTGGTGATACCAAGGATGAGGCCAAGGATGTATGTTAGCTGAATAAACAAATTTTCAAGCAACGCCATGAAAGTATTCTACCTTAATCTACCAACTCGGTTACAACAAGGCTGATAACCGGCCTGTCTTAGAGGGCTGTGAAATTCTCCTTCCTCAAAGCAGGGATGAACAAACAACCAACCAATGAAAAAAGAGAGGAAGGGGGGGGGGGGGGGAGAGGGGGGGGGGGGGGGGGGGGATGGGGGG
>JBBBVU010000017.1:26394039-26414356 GCA_037177055.1 Atherinosoma microstoma
CTCAGGTCATCAGGGTCAAGTCTACTTTCAGTTCCCAGAGTCAGAACTAAACACGGAGAGGCAGCATTCAGTTTTTAAGCTCCTCACATGTGGAACAAACTCCAGGAAAACTGCAGGGCTGCTGAAACTCTCAGCATTTCTAAATCAAGGCTAAAACTTTTCTATTTGCCACCTTTTATCAAAACAGCTGCTAATTTTTCACACTGGAACTTTCATTTCTTGCATTTTATCTTATTTTATTTGAGGGTTTTTCTGTCTTCATTTGAATTTCTTTTATTTCTTTTCAAAGTTTGTTTTTACTGTTCTTTTTTATGCTTCCTACGCACCCTGCTGTAAAGCTTTTAATCTTTCATGTGAAGCACTTTGAATCGTCTTGTACGTGAAATGTGCTATACAAATAAACTTGCCTTGCCTTATGGGGGGAAGGGAAAACGCTGATCTAGCAAGTACTTGGGGCTGCTATTCTGGACAGCTGGGAAATAAGAGAGTGGCCTGTTCCCAAGGTGTTGAAGCTCAATAGCTTGCAATAACATCTATAAAGTCGCCACCAGTGTTTACATTGAAAAAACAAACAGGTGAAGATGTTTTCCTACCTACATTTCATAAGTCAGTGACATGTGGTTCCCTTTACTTTAAAACTATTCTAACTTCTGTTCAAAGCCCACATAATCCCTAATATAATACTTCCACTTACTTTGAAAGGCTTGTGTTCCAAGATGGGAAATAAGTACAAATAATGTCTTTTTTTCCTTGAGTTTTGTCTAACATTGTTCAGCTACATTAAATGCAGCATGTTTCAGTTCTCAAAAGCTAAATGTTAACTAATATAAGTGATAAACCTTGTAGATATCGATCATTTTTTCTTGCAGGTGAGTCCCCTGTGTTGTGGCTGATTCTATGTGCAGCAATAATCTTCCAGACATGTTCATTTTGATATTTAGCTTTACAATCAAAATTTTGAGAACAATGAAAACCACTGCCAGAAAGTGCACCATTTCCTGCAAGCAGCGTGAGAGCACAAATATTTGACTTTATCACGATGTCTAGAGGGGCTGAATAAAGGCAAGAATAGTCTTCTGACTTCGTGAGAGGAGATTTACTCCCTCATGGGCCTGCATCAATGATTCCGCAGCGGGCATAGAAGTAAGTTTTGCCTCTGATCTCGCTTCAGGCATTTTGCTTCAAGTCGTGTAAACCTGCTATGCTCCGTGTTTTGCACAATTTTGCAAACAGCTCCACCAGGTTAGCAAAGTAGATAGCATACTAACCGTTCATGGTAGTACCACAGGAAAGGTATCTTCACAAATCGCATCCATTTTCAGACCAACAACTTTATTTTCAAGTTTGACTCAGATGATGTAAAATGATCTTCTAAATAAAAAAAAATTGCACTGTAATAGACACATGCCTCGATTTTTAGAATATAAAACACAAACCTTGAGCACAAGACCTCTTCTTTCTCCTGAGTGTGGAACTTGGCTGTGCTCTTTATTCTTTAATTAGCTTCTAGAGTGACCGTCTGACCTAATGTAGGTCTCTCCCACTCACAGGGACACAACTTTGCACTCACTGTCTGCTCTTCTGTTCTAAATGGGAAGCTTACTCTATTTTTTTTCCTCTTTACACACTCAACTTAAAATTCCCAGGTCTGACCAGGATGTTCCTTTTTTGGTTGGGATCAGACACATCTTCATCCAAAAATCACAAAATAGACTAGCCTATTGTCTCTTACTTGCCATTGAAGTCACTCAAAAATCATACAAAAGAAAAATAACCCAAAGTGTATTAAACATATTACCCATAATCACTGAATAATTTGGTCCATTTTCTGAATTCAAATTTAGATTATGACCACGGCGGATTCATTGAGGTCCAGTAAAAGAAATCAGTGTGATCATCTCTTGTTTTTTTTTTGTATCACCCCCGCAAGCAACTGTATGGTTACAACTCAACTCTTAAAGCTTTGAAGCTATGTAATTATTTCTATTGAGCATTATAAGGCTTGAAAATCTTCTTCTTACATGTTTATATATAGACATAATTATCACTTTTGAGGGGTGTGGAAAGACCAACTGAAATAGAAAGAAGTTAAATAAGCAAAAAAACATAATTAGTAAACCTTCAGGGAATATTAGATGATGTCTTAATGATACACGATTAATTCTTCAAAGTTTCTATTCGTCATGGTCTTGGGTTTGAATTTTAAGCTTATTGAGTTTTGATTATTGTGTTTTTGTTTCCTGGTATTTGATAGATAAATTCCCTCGTCTGTTGGGGGAATGTTCGGACTGGCCGCTTGTTCAGTCACTCACCTCACTATATGGGACAGGCTCCTTATGATGCATTAAAGACATGACAAACTATGGTAAGAAATATAGGAATCAAAGCGAAGGTTTGCCGTCTGATTGAGAAAATGTTGTATTCAACACATCTTTTAACACTGACAGAAAACCTCATCCCACAAATTTGTACAGACCTGTAATTATTTTAATAGTTTGCTACCATATTCACCTCCACAACCATTAAACTATTGTAGATGATAACTTTTAACATACTAATAATGAATACCCATTACCCATGACAAAAAATTAAATATGACAGAACAAAACAACCACTGGTAAACAACCAATGTGTTTGGAGCCACATTGCTCCCATTATAGTAGCAATGCAAATACTATTTTCACAGAAAATACTTCAGATAACTATCTACAGTATAGCATTTATAATGTTTAAATTCAAGTTATGGTTCTTTTATCTTACTATAAACTTCTTTAATCTTGCGGACCAGGAATGCTCAGTATTTCCAACCATTTCTAATGTTGCTAATGTCTGCTAAAAAAAGCTAAACGTTGCTGATATTTTACACTAACTAGGGGATTACATTATCACTTCACATTCATGTTCTGCTTGGTTCCAAACATTTACATCTGTTCTTTCAATATAGCCTTTCCTCTGCTCCATTGATTTTAGAAGCACAGTGTGATTTACCATCCAAATTAGTAAAAGACAATGTCTATGTAGGTACTTTGTGTTTACATGTACGATGGTAACTCAATGGCATGATATCTTGAACATTTTCTTTAGGTGATAAACATCTCCCACTTTCTCTTCTCTGTCTCACAGCTCACACTCTGGACCACACAACTCCCAGAGCAGATGACATGATTGTGTCCTCACAGAGTGATAAGGGTAGCTTTCATTTTTCAAGAATTAGCTACGTTTTGTATAAAAAGTTATCGTCACTTCAGCACTTTTAAAAATAAAAAGTTGCTGAGGTGTGTGAAAAGATGCTATATAGGGTGATAAATCTGCTAAGTTGGCAATACTGATTCTTTATGGGTAAAAAATATTAAATAAGAGCTGCAAATGGCTACAGCTAGCTAACTAGTGCTCGCTAGTACTAGCTAAAGCTCCCTCAACTCTATAGCTACTGGCTCCATGTCATGATGAATTATGGTTTGTCCTCTGCTTGATTATTATTTTGTCAGACTTCTAGTTGGACTTGGCTAGTTCCTTGAACTCCAGACTTTTTGATTATTCCCCTGCCAGGTTTCATTCTCACCTCATGGTTTTCAGAGTTACTCTTGCTTATTCCACCTGCCTGTCAGCCATGTGTGTCTGCTTTGGAATGTCCATCTTTAAATTAAACAAGGGTGATAAGAAATCTATGAAAAGCCAAATAATGGTAAAATTATTCAGCCCTCTTTGCCATTTCCCCAATGAAGCATGGATATAAGCCCATGGGAAAGCCACAAGGAGATGAATTTTCAAAACTTTCAATTCTGAGAAATGTTAAAAAATAGTCACCTGTTGTTAACTTCAGTCTACTGATTCAGACTCTACAATACACCAATTATACATGTTTGATTTTTTTTTTCTTTTTTTAACATCGGTACAAGCCAATAACTTAACTAAATCCTTTCCCTATTACCAGCAGTTGTGTGACTCCCTGTGCTGCTGTAGGGGCTACAACAAAGTAACTTCTGCTGTCTCTCAAACACAATTTTCTGACATAATCAGGCAAGCTAATTATCTTTAAATGAGCTGAAGACATCAGCTTACTTGCTGTGTCCACTCTTGCAGCAAAAAAATATTATCTACAATATATTATCCTTTACAAAACACTGAATAGTTTAGGGCTAAATACATTCAGGATCTTCTGGTTTTTCATGAATTAACCAGATCCCTCAGGACATCAGGGTTAAATCTACTTGCTGTTCCAAAGGTCAGAAGTAAACATGGAGAAGCAGCATTCAGTTTTTATGCCCCTCACATGTATAACGCACTTTGAATTATCTTGTCCATGAAATGTGCTGTGTCAGCAACTGGACACGAACATACTGGCTGTTTGGACGTGCACCATGGCTGATTCAGCGAAGGAATCAGGAAAAACAAAGAGAGAAAGTGACAGTGCAAGAGATAAGATGAGTCGACATCTGACTGGGTTTGGCTCAATGGAGAGACGGGATGCAAGATGGACGTCAAATTATCCTTCATTAGGGGGAGCCAAAGTGCAAACAGGCACTTAAAATAAGCCAGCTCCTGTTTTTTTACAAGCTTTTGTGCCTTTCAGGCCACCTGGATCATTTAGTTGTCCCAATTTAAAGGATGCAACATGGAAGAGACCTTTAAATTATAGAAGTACCTTCTACCTGCTTATTAGTTGGGCATCACATTAAGTTTCATCTTGAAAAAGAACAATTTTATTCCTTGGCATTTAAGTATTTTTTGTTATTTTCATTTATTTATTTATCTAATATAATAAATTTTCAGATCTTCGGTCGATGGCAGTTGTGATTTCTCCTATGAAATTTGGCAATGTTGCACCTCCCTACAGGGTAGTGTGTTAGGTGTGGATATGTTTGTGCTGTAAAATGAAAATCTTGATGAATTCCATGTCATTGTTCTACTACTTTTTGCTTTGTATTTTACTTCCACTTAACATTGCTGTTTGTTAATGACTCGTCTTATTGAGCAGGGGTTTAGTGGCTAGTACTGAAAATTGTGTTTGCAAGCAGAAACCAAAAATAGTTACTTAGTCTGCATTTGACTAATCTGTCTATAAACAAACCAAGAGCAAGCCAGATTATTCTGAACACTCTAGGAAAATTGAAAAAGTAAATGTTGTTTATAATCCGTCATTGTACACAAAGGTCATTTAGCTATGAACCTTATAAAGCTGGGTCAAAATGTCACACCAAATCATTGTTTGTGTATATTATTTATTATTACAGATTTTTTTTCTATGCCCTTTTGAGATCTCGATAACAGAGGCAGATTTCACAAAAAAGCAAAAACAATATGCCAACAATATATTTCAGCATCAAGAGGAGCAAAAACTAACGGGTGCTTGTAGTTATTCTCCTCACTGAGAGCTCATTCTAAACAATGCTATTAGACCTAATGACTGTTTTGACTTTGCTGCTAATGTATCCATGCAAAAATGAACACAATGTTCAAAAGATCATTTTTAAAAATGCCCAAAATGTGGCTGATTTTTTTATTGAATGAGTAGATCCCCTGTACCTTGCTCACAATGTTGCAGCAAATAGGTTTAAATGCCTTCAATTCTGACACATATTAATGGCAGCATTACTTTTAGAAAAACAGTCGTGTTACATTTTATTTTCCCTTTCACTGAATTAGTTAGCATATAAAATTTGAAATATGAATCACTCTGCTTAGTCATAAATAGTTTTTATTACATTTGAGTCATGAGAGTTGAGTCAGTTCAAGGTGAAGTGAAACCAGCTTCAGTCATTAAACTCACTGGCTGGAAAATGATGATAAATGTTTAAATGATTTGTTTCCATTTGATCAATAAATGAACAGACATTTCATATGATTTTAAATCAGCACTGCCTAATCTGCATAATGTTTTTCATTCTATATCAGATTTTATTAGTATGCTCGTGAATATGTATGAAAGTATGTGTCCGTGAGAAAGAGCTTGTAAGTGTGAGCATGCTCATGTTTGTGATTATAAACACTTTCTGGCTATAAAAAGATAATCATGGGCTGCAGAAACATAGCCAATAATGGAGCCATTCTTCTTCTGTTTTTGGTTTACTGCATGGCTGTTTGTGCCTGGCCAAGAGAACACAAGCTATTTCAGGGTTGCAGGCCCACAATGCTTTGCTTCAGGCAGAGACTAGGCATGGAAGAGTTTTTCACGGCTTCCAGTAATGCTCATGTTGGCCATAGGTCTAATGTAAGGCCTGTCAGGAGATGTCACGGTATACTGAAAGCCTGCTTGACATCTACTTGTCAGCTTGTTACTCATAAAAGGATGTGGGTGTATGATGGAATGAATAGAGAAGAGAACGATGGATGTGAGTGAATGTACATGTCTCTGATGTGAGAAATGTCTTCAGAGATTTTCTAAGTATGGAGAGGAGAGGAGTGCAATTGAATTGAAGGTGTGAGGACTGTAAGAGGATAATGATGGCGTTTGTGATGGATGCTTTCATGTCAAAGTCAACCTGCCACATATGAACATCATGTCAATAACTACACACATAAGGGACTGCAAACATTCTTTCACAGAGAAAAAGAGACAACCTCACATGCAGCTTCCAAAGTAAACATGATTTGATGGACACACACTTACTCACTGGCTTAGGGTCACCTTCATTTTATACTGTTTACTAAGACCATATCCACAGACGGCATGCAATCCCAAGCTTAACTCAAAAATCGACCCCTAATGCCCCAAAAGTCTTCTGTAAAATGAGATGAGATTTGACTGAAATAACTTCAATGTTTCAAAGATGGCCTGCCTCCGAAAGTCTGCAATTTCTGCTCACAAAGATGGAAAAAACAAGCAGATCTCACAGGAAATCATGTTATCACTAAATTGATCCACAGTGTAAAAACTCTTGTGTTTGCAGAAGGTGACACTTTCTGGGAATTTAGCAATATATAAAAGTTATTATTCCTCTTGCATTTCACATGATAGCAGCTAGGATAGGCTTTGCTGCCTTGTGACCCTGCATTGGAATCAGTGGATGTGGATGGATGGATTCTTCTTCTTTAATAAGGCAAAAGTTCTTTTTTCTTGTTACTCAATTGAAGGATGGAATAATTTGCTGAAAGGCTTGGTTTTAATCATGTGACTTTAGCATGCTCACATACTTCCAGTGAACAAAGTGTGGGCCAAACAAACCATAATTGCTCATGTGCAAGCAACATATGAGAGTTTGACTAAGTTTTTTCAAAGTTTAGATGTAAATTCACACATTAGAAACCTTTAAAAAGTTGAGCTATATGATGGCATAGATCCTTACATGTTATCCAACAGAGTTAAGCTTTAAATTGGAGAAATACCCATCAGTCCAGTTCCTCGATATGTCAAACTATCTGCAGCTTCATATGAGCTTCTACATGGCCAAGGAGATGAAAGTGTGGAAATGCTTGGAAACCTATAACTTCTTTCTGTGTGGATGGGTGAAAGAAGTTAGGATTAAGATCCTTCATGACAAATCCTGCATTGTTAGTATGCATATATTTTTTTAATAGCGACATTACTATGTGCATTTGGTTTAAACAAACAACAGTTTTTTAATCTATTGTGGTCTAGATTCTTTGGCGAACCCCAGTCTATGTCATCTATATTTCATAAAGATTTGTTATTCTACTAAATGGAGTTCAAATTAAAATTAAGTCAACTCACATGCTTTTATTAGCTTCTTGCTAATAGTAAAACAAGAAAAAAAGAACAATTTGAACAATAACCTTATGTTACACATAACTTGCAAGGTGATTGTGAAACCAAACCATATTCAATAGCTGAACTAATCTGTAGCTGTAGCCCAACACTGCAGTAGCCTACACTGGCCAAGAGAACGAACAGATATCATGTCTCTAGAGCAGGTCTTTTTTTATCACCACAGTTTTTCTTTTCTTCCATGCTTGGAAGGGATGCAGTGGTTGCAATCTGCACTTCACGTTGCCAAATTTTGCTGCTTTTAGCAAAATGATGGACCTTTGATTGTGTGCCCATAGAATGCATTCATACAAGTTCTGTGTATGGTAGAATTTTAACTTGAATTTGTGGATAGAGATGTCCTGTGTGCACTGACTTTGATATTCAGCAGTTGACTTTGAGCCATGCAGTGATTTCCACCACAGAATTACATTTCTTGTTCATGTTGTGCTGCCAAAAAGGCTAAAGATTATCACCATGTCATAATAGTTTTTGGCCTTGTCCCGTGTGTACAGAGATTTCTTTAGATTGTTGAAATCTCTTGACATTATGCACCAGAGATGATGCAATCTACTATTTTTCTCTTTTATTTTTATTTATTTATATTTTCCTTCATTATTTTTGTCAAATTTTTCATATAGTCATTGCACCTAATTATACTTAGAACTATAAGGCATGAAAGTTTTTTATTGGAAATGTTATTGCACATTAAATCTTAACATCCAGCGTTGTCCACTATCGTCATGTTGCTAAACAAAGCTATCATCAAACGACATGGGAACACTACTCCTGACTTTAACTGCACTGACATGCCTCAGACTATCTGTAAATCTGTCAGTAAACTATTGTATTACCTTAGAGGGAGTGCGCAGAAATAGTTTAAGAAAAGAATGTGACTCATCAAAGTTTGATTCTCAAATTGAGCTGCCATAGCAGCTTCGCATTGTGAAGCAACAATAACAAAGCCCTCCAAAAAGTTGGCTTTGAATGCCACCTTAATTCTTTGTTGTGCTTTGGGAATGAGGAAAGCACAAAAGAAATAAGTTTACTATTATTGCTTTGTAGAAGGGCCCAGTGGTGGGACTCGCTAATTACAAAATTTTCCATAAAGTCACTAAATATGAAGACCTTGCAGCAGTTCACTAAGCTTTTTTTTCAAATCTGTCTGGGCTGTTCCCTGCGGTACGTTATGCTTAGAAATTGTATTGTTGAAATGAAATGACCTTTTTCATGGGCCCTCTTGTGGAAGTCAACGTTTTTTTTTCTTTCCAGAGAAGAGTTTTGCAATATATGAGCTGAAAAGCTCAAATCAAATCTTTTTATTGGAGATTTAGAGTAACCTCCCATCTATTTTGTGCTCACTCAGAACACTGTGGATTGCCCGTCCACTTCTGCACCTCATTACCCTTTCCTGAGATAGAAAAGGCCTGGCATTTTTATGTGACATCTTGTGTCACAGCACCATGCCAAGAAACAGAATGTGGGTAGAGGTTTCACTGTGAACATGTCACAGGAATACACACATCTTCACTTCTTCATGTGTGCAGATTTGTCCTTTTGGATCTTACAATAGTCTTTTCACATGTGTTACATGAAGCTATTTACTCTCTGACAATGGCCAATGAGACCAAGTGAGGCGTGTAATGGTGTTGTACAGTTTGCTGGATACTAAGTGAACATTTACACCTGCAAAGAACCAACCACAGTTTAATGAGACACTCAAGAGCTAATGGAGTGACTGAGTTGGTGGATGAGTTAATGGGAGAAGAGAGACTCAGAGAGACTTCTTCTTTCTCAGTACTACATGAGAGTTGCATACCGTACACTGTTCACATAATTCACTGTTGATGTTTAGATTATCAATTAACACTATTTATGTGCAAGAAGTGAAAGAATTGGTGGATTTATTGGACTAAATTATACCCACAAAGAGGAGTAATTTTTATACATCGATATGGAGGAGAATGGGTGGGAGTAGCTGTAGGACAGATTTACAAGTGTCCAGTGCAGTTTGAAATATTTGCTTTTATGTCAATGTACAGCTAAGCTGCTTGATTCAGGAAGCAGTTACAGACTAAAGCACAAAGTGAAGGTTTTATTAAGGTCACAAAGTAACTTTATACATCCTCTATTAGTGTAAAGCACGCTGGCTTATGGAGATACAACGAGCCGATCGATGAGCAGTGTAGATGGAGCGGCGCTGAGCAGAAGTCAGTGGAATTAGCTTTGATATGTGTGATAAATCAGCTCACTGTGACTGGGGACCTCACAATGGTGGCTAATAATGGCTCCCAGTGTGATCATACAAGTATACAGTATGTTTGCTGGAATAAATCTACAATGACATAAACCCACAAAGCTGGGATCATGTGGAGCAACTTAACTCTACAGCTAGCGGCAGTGACTATATGTTGTGATTACTGTATCTCAACTAATTATTTTTAACAATGGTTTTTTGGTATCATTATAAAATTATTGACCTTTTAAGCACAGCAAAAACTGCCAGATATACAATAACTCATACAAGTGCAATTACATCCAGCATTTATTATGTCATTATCTTGCCATTCATCTCTTGGACTGGTGAACTGGTAAGTTTTTGTAAGATCTAATTCCTCTTTTTTAACAAGTAAAGAATCCTGCAAACATATAAACATCTGTACTATAAAGGAATCAAGGGTTTTATTAGAGCTATTGGGATCGCAATAAGTCACCTCTTTGACAATTCTTTGGTGTGTGATGCAATGTCATAAAGCTAAACACAAGTGGCACGTGATCCTCTGGGCTGGAAACAAAATTGTTAAGTGCGGTTTCTGAGCCTCGGGGTTTTGCAGGAAAATGATTGCCCCAGGAATGGCCCCATAAATGATGCCAGTGAATCATCAAAATAAGTTTCAAGGTCAGAAAATTATGCAGTGTTGCTTTAATATCAATTGTAAAACCTACATGGAATGTTTGTGTTAAGTTGCAGCATTCTGCACAAAATACAACTGTAGAAAGTAAGCCTGTCTCACAGCAAAATACACACACAAAATCATCTATTTACATCTCCTAAAGTAAAAATGAAAGAAAAAGAGATAGGAAAAACAAAGAAAATGCTAGAAGAAGGCTGTCTACTTTGAGAAATACACTGCCACACACCTCTTGTGGGTCACAAAATATAATTGAGTAGGATTTTGTTTGATGAATATATAGGTACGTCATCCTGCATTTTGCTAAACGGTCATTATAGCCTACAGTCAGTATGACAGTGACTTTGACCTGATTCCGTTCTTCACAAAGAAAGAACATAAAATATCCATGATGACACAAAAAAGTAGCATCTATACCGTTAGCATCTGAGCGTGGCGTCCTTGCAAACAAACGCTACATGTGTGATTGCATGTTTGTTGCTTTACGAAAGGCTGCTTCTCGTTAGACAAAACAATAGACAGACATGTCTGGGCTCAACATGCTACCTGCTCAGAGTGAAGTGCACTACAATGAAAATGCACATCAGCAGGTCGGTATGACTTCCAGGTAGCATTGGGACTCCAGATCTGCTTAATATTGCAGACACTTGTCTTCAGTTATTCTTTCTTTCTTGACTCTCCCTCTCTGTCACTTTCAATCTCTGTTCCCTTTTCTGTGTTTCATTCCTTTTCTCAGCTTTTTTTGTATGTAAATATATATTTCAGTCTGAATCTTTTACCTCTCATGCATTTGAAAGTCACTGCTGTGCCAGAGTTCTGTTGATGTGGAAAGATTCCCAAAGGAAAGCTTGTTAAATTCTGGTGCCTATATGACCATCTTAAAACTGCCCCTCATATAGATTTACAGATTTTGAATCAATAAGTCTTTTTTAGACTCTCTTCTGGAATTTAGTCAGAGCTCTCCATCCTGCAGGAGAGGCCAACACAAACAGAGGTTTGCAGGGAAAAGAATGGCTCATTTGCATACATTTGCATCTTATTAACACATCAAACCTGCCTGCTTGAAAGGGATGCCTTAATTAGGAACACCACCAAATTATCATGTCTTCTCCCTCACTCCTTCCCCGATCTTGTCTTCTCACCTTTTTCTTTCAATGCTGAATTATGAGCCAGTGAAGTTAACACATCTTTGTGTGCATCATAAACGTCATAACCGCAGCATTTGTCAAACACTTCCTTTAACCTCGTCTATTTCTATCACCTTCTGTCTTTTCGATCTCTCAATTTGTCTCCTGGTTAGAATCTTCACTTCTCACCATCATTTATGACCACACCTACACATATGCTTATATACACATGGTGAAAATGTATTATGTTATCTTAAATAAGAGCTGCCTGTGTGGGTGTTGGAATATTAATGTGGTCCCATATTTCATGCTTAGTGATTTATATCATTGATTTATGTAATGAATTACATCCCAGCTGTCACTCATGTTAAAGCACAGCAGGACAAGATGTTTTTTTGTTTTATTGCCTGAAATGCACCCTCCCATCTAAATGAAACTAATTATTGAAAACCTTAAAGTCATTCATGCTGCTGATGATACAGGCATATGTTAAGGTTTTTTTTCTGTTTACTTTGTCAGTTTAACCAGTGACCTCTCAGTTGACACTGAGCCGCCAAAGTTGGTGCAAAACCCACAGTTTTATTTTTATTTCAAAGAAAATGTCAATATTTGCACCACCGACATATCTTCAGTCTTTTTTTTTTAATTTATGTGTTTCTTTCTTTAAAAATGGATGTTTGAAAAAATTTCAGACAATGTGGAACTCTAGCTGTGAAATCAAGCACAGAAATTAAAATACCCAATCTCCATTTTCCACTGTATTTTACTCTGCTGCTTTAGGATATCCATCTTTAAAAAAAAAAAACGTCCCGCTAACTCAGTCTGTGAGGGTTCTTCACAGAGAAAACTGTGATTAATGGCTGTAATTTGTCTGAGTACCATTACTCATAACGGTGCTGAATTTGACAATTACTTAAACCTTTCATGTGTTTCTGCCTGAAGTGTCCATCCCACTTATCCCTTTTCGGTCACTTTTCTTTTTCGTTAAGAAAAAAAAAAATTATATGTGTTGCTACACCTTCAGAACATGCACAGATAGAGCAGATTCCATCAACAAACAGCTCACGACAGCTTTGAGAAATTCATTGGGAGCGTCACAATTTACGAATTAGCATATTTACAATGTTATGTTTGACATTAAGAAATCAAATACAAACACAAACTATGTTTGTAAAGAGTCTTAATGAGACACTCCATGCTGTTTACCAAACCAAGTTTGCTAATGCAATTGCAACAATTATGCTTGTTAAATTTTGCAAATCCAAACCAACAAAGACAAGTACAAGTCAAGCAGAAGTTGAGGAGTTGCAGACAAACAGGACTGAGAAGACAGCCTGAGAAAACTCACATTAACCAGAAATCAGCACAAATTTCAAATTTACGTGGACAGCATAAAGATGCATATGTTTTACACAACAATGAATACTCATATTTAATCATCAATGTCTATATTCTGCACTTGTGTGCCCCTTTGGGTTAACGTCAGGGTTTTGTGTTGCTTATTGAAGCTTTGGTGAAAGTTTACTCTTTTCCTTGTTACTTGGGGATTCTCCTTTTCTCCCCTGCTGCTCTCTTTTTTTCCCACACTGTCAAACCTACCAAATTAATGATGATGTCACTGCTCTGGACTAATGGTGTCCCTGCTTCCTTCTTCATCCAGCCAGTCAGTCTGTTAGCCATCCTTAGCTAGGCTATTACTTATCATAATTTGGTTTGTATAAATACTGATTGAATGGCAATGGATTAGCTCAAATTGATTTGTCTGTAAAAGTGCCCTAAGATGACATTGTTTTGAATTGGAGCGATGCAAATAAAGCTAAATTGAATTGAATTATCTGCTACATCATGTAGACCCTGGTTGCAGCATCAGAGTCTAACCACTAGATTTTATTGTAATAATTTGTACATCAAACTTTATTCTCATTATTGTACATAAATGCATTTGTGTCATCCTTTAGTTTGATCTTTCCTTTTTGAAAAAATGGTCTTACATCCACTGCAACCTCCCCACTGGAATTCTTATGAGCTTTTTTCTTTTCTTTTTTATTAGAAATCATAATTGATCTACGATGTCAGACAGATCTGCCTTCAAGCTGGAAAGAACTGTTCATCCCCACTTTCCGTCACTGCCTCTTCAAATGGGTAGAGTAACCCATACGTTCACCAAAATCAGGAAAGCAATGCATCCACCATGATAATGCAGCAGACTCTTTGCTGGCAAGGTTTCAGTCATCCGACCACATGAATCCATCAGCAGATGAATGGACAGCTTGACTGTGCCTCATGAACCAAGTCAATTTTAGTTTCCATCTGCACTCAAAATTCCAAACTAAAGAGTTATTTCCGTGTGTTGATGGTTTCTGGTCAACATACAGTGGGTTCGTAGAAACTCAAGTTCTCCAAAAACTGTTTAATTTGCTATAAAATCGACAGGCTAGAAGAGACCGAGGGCTAGTAGTGAATGTTTGGATTATTCTCTGCAGGGTTGGGTAATGATTTAAATCATTGTAAAAATAAAAATGAACATAAATGTAAGCTTTACAGCAGGGAAAACAAGCATCCGTTACATTTGTTTTGTTCTCAACTCCAGCACAGAATGTAGCTTGATGGTGGCTGAACTGTATTGTGCTGCATTGAATTGCCTTTACATAACACCATGATTGAGCTGCCAAGAGATCATCAAGCCTTCATTGTGTGCTAATTAAATCAGCCCACAGTGACATACTGATGTTTGGCCACCGCTCCTCATATTCTCATCTCCTCCCAGTCACCAAGAAGAAGAAAAAAAAACCACTCTCATTGCCTGTATTTGTCTAGTGTTTTCATTTTTTTTTGCCAGCTTCTGTTTTCCATTTCCTAGGCACGCTCTTCTGTGTGTCTTGGAGGATTCACTCACTAAAAGCAGCACCTTCTAGTTGCGATGTGCAGCCTCTTATCTGTTTAATTTTCTCCCACCTCTAAAGCATGCCATGGCATCAGCCTTGTTTATTACTGTCAGAAAGACACCAGTCGAACTCCCACTGGTGCGCCATTATTATCACACAGATGGCAATGAGGGTTTAGGGAAAAAAAAATTACAAAGCAGCAGAGAAGGAAAGAGAAAGCAGATGCTAAGGAGGGAAAAATGGGATGAAATTGAGAGAATTAGTACCTGAGAGAGAGAAAAAAGGTATTTTCCTATTGAAAATCAACAAAATGCTTTTATGAATGTAGTCAGCAGCACAGATTTTTCTTGTCATGATAACAGACCTTGACATTACTGTGGTAAAAGACACACATGCACAAACAGGAAATGTGCACTTTAGCGTTCTACATAGTGAGCATTTGGGACATCTTTATCCAAGAGGCTTTCTCTTGTCAAGGTAAATCCCTGCTGTCAGAAACAATACTGCACATAGCGAAGTGACCCCAACGTATGCTCTCTGACTCTTGCCAAGCTCGCTGCTGGAATGTCAGGATCTCTTGGGATGACACTAACATGTGTGCGTTTTTGTCTGAGTGGTTGCATATGTTCTTAGAAATGCCCCGAATGGGGACTCCAGGACACCGGAGAGCGACATTTTCTAACTCAGGGAAGAACTACTTTGGTCAACCCCAGACAGTATCATTTAAGTTTCATGAGACTGACGTGTGCTCTGGAGCCTGCAAGCTTTGAGATGGCCATGGTATTTTTGAATTCCAAAAGACATTTAAAGCGGAACAAAAACTAAGTGATTCTACTAAAAACCATGCTAACTGGGACAGCATTCTTGATACAAAATCGGCATATTTAGTATTTTTGTATTTTCCCACAAAGCGATGCAGAGAGGAGTGAGAGGAGGCACTTTAAGATAAAAATAAATCTGGTGATGCAGAACACGGCCTAATAAAGCATTTAATCTTTTGAGGAACAAAACAAATGGCTGCACCTCATTATCTGATGTCTGTGTCTGCCTGATGATGCTTTCAAGTCTTTTTCTATTTTGTGCCACTTCAAATCATCATGTATCATTACATACAAAATAAAGATGAAACCATGTAATAAAGAACTGGGAGTCTTCTGAGTCTTTCACTTCCAAATACTTGAAGAGCCTTTACATCCCCCTCGTCATTACCTTTCACATGCGTTTTAATCTCCTTATTTACTGGCAGTCTACAAGCAGCTATATTTTCAATTTTATGCACGCTTGCTGTTGATTTGCTTGTCAATGAGCGCATGTCTAAGGTAAATGCGATGCATCCCGCCGTGCAGCCGTTCCTAGCACCTGTGAGGCCTAAGAGTCAATCTGGTGGCGTTGTTCTACAGCTGAAAGCTTTTGGAAAAGCCTAAGGTCACCCAGGAAAGACAAGGCTGGTGTCCAGAGAGACTAGCAGGAAGATGAGGAGGATTGGGAGGAAGGGAAGCAGGATTACACTCCACAAAGAAGTGGTTTGTCTGCTGCACAGCTTTCCCCCTCTGAGGTTGTTCGCCACCTTCTGCCAGAGAACCCAAGCATTCTTGGCAAGTGATTGATGTGCAGCACTGCTTTGTCAGCTTTGCTGCAGTCTCAGTTTGGCTTGATCTTTTTGATCCTGTTAATAACATCTTACTTCTGAATGACTTCATACTATCCTCCATGTCATGCTCACGGTTGTAGCTCCAAGACTTGTGAAAAAATATTTTGACAAACCAACAGCACTTCTCACATGCTTGGACTTAAGTAATCAGTGTTTTTAACCATCATTGATTTCTGGCTTGTCATGCTTAATGTTTGGAGAGGGGAACAGGCATACTAAAAGGACGACACTGGGACCTGACCTGATAATGTTCTTCACAATGGAAGACCATAAAATATCCATGAAGACATAAAAAGACTGCTTCCATACTGTCAGCATCTGAGTGCGGCGTCCTTGTTAACATACACTACATGTGTGGTTGCGTGTAGTCGCATGAATTGCTACAATGTGGAGAGTTTGCAATGACAATGGTCCGTCAGCGCACAATTCCCTAACAGATCCCCCCCACCTCTAGCTTCTGACGCAAGTTGATGCATCTTACATAAACAAACAAGAGCGGGTCTGTCAAAATGAAGAGAAATTATCTGGCTGGCTGGGATAAAAGATTTATGAAAAAAAAACAACAGGAAAAGCAGATAAGAGATCAACTAAAGAGTTCCGATATTACAGAAGCTAATTTAGCTTAGCAAAGCTAAAGACCTATGATCTATGCTAAAGATGGATATAGAGCCTTTCATCCATCTTCTGCATAATCTACGTACGTACGTCTCCAGGGACCTAGCAAACAGAACAGTACCACCAAAAACCTTCCAGTGTTGTGCAGAATAGCTCATGTGCAACCAGCGAAGAGAACAAAGACGCAGCTGTGATGTATTTAATGGCTGCACAGACCACTGTCGTCTGTTACACCGCCTCTTTTTTATGCCTCTTTCTGATAACGTGCATTATCATGAGCTCCTCCACCGTAGCCATGTTTGCTGTTATCTGAGACGGACATTAGAACTCAGAGGTGAACTCTACACTGCCCTCTGGTGGATGTATTGCCATAACAATGGGAATGGTGCATGAGCGTATCAGGACGCTGGCGTTTGAAATGGACGTACCTACTCATGTCTAAAGGGTGTATAAATAAGCCCTTAGTCTTTCCTGCTGCTATTGAGCACTTGGGTGTCACAGGCTGAAAATAAAAACCAATATGGACAATTGCATTTCTTTAGTTTTTTAATTAAAGCTTTTGTCCAGTAAAGCTAAAATGTCAATGTCAATGCAAAGTTTGAGAATTTATAGGCAAGAAATTTGGATAAGTCACTTCTAAGGTGCATGGTTGGAAGTAGTTGTGCATTGTGTGGAGGTGGTGTTTATTTTTCATTTTATTTTCCATGTAACCAGGAGGCTTTATGCTTCTACAAATGATATAAATATAATTATGTGCTGCTGTACATTTAACCCAAAAGAGTCATAATGCAGGTTTCAGCACAGTTTAATCTTATGTGTTGTAACCATGTTAAATCACTTTGCATCCGTTTAATTAGATGAAATAGTAAATAATAAAATAGAACTAAATGGAAGAATAGTGAAAGCTATGCTAAATAACATTCAAAAGTTTCATTTGAGGAATTTCATTAACATCAAATCCTTTTCAGATTTAACAAACACTGTTTTAAGTTTACAATATCGCATTGAAATAGTGATGAACACTGGTTGGAAGGGCCCACTGTGAAATTTAGCCTGTGGCCCCAAGAGACCCTGGAACAAACCCTTAGATGTGCAGGAAGATCTTGCAATTTCATGCTGGTGCAAGGTCAGCTGCATGAGCTGGGAAAACCTCCCAGCTTCCAAGCTGTTTTGGGATTTCTGTGGGTTTTCTTTCCATTTTTTGACAGTCTGTGAAGGACCCTAGCCTCAAGTTGGGCTTTGCAGAGATTTCTTTCAAACCCCTGCTATCCTCATTTGCCAGGTGAGATTGCTTCTGGACACGCAGGAACAGAGGGACAAACCTTTTGTCTGGTCACGCTGGAAATAAATAATCACCAGAAATAATGTCCACCGCACATCTGAAGATGGAATAAACAAACAATGTCACGCAAGCTGACGTGTAGCTTAATCTATTGGTCCTTTGGCTCTTTGTGGAGACTACATCAATCAGGATGTGGTTGATTGCCACTCAAAAAGCCATCACTTTTTTTCTTATTCATGAGAGTATGAAATAAGAGTAAACCATTACAGAAAGTGCTCCACATGTACGTGTGAACCACATGTGCATGCAGCTTACATGTGGTTTTGGAATATTTTCATGTAATCCAACTGTGAAGGAAATGTGAATTACATGGGATGTAAATGTTTTTCATACGTGAATCACATGATGCTGACACATGCAAACATACAGTTTGGGAATGTTTTCATGTGACTCACATATGATTCATATGTGGATCACACGTGGTTTTTCACATGTCAATCATGTAAGGTTTATATGTTTTTTTATGTGTGGTTCACATGTGAATCACATGATTGTTGTCCATATGTGCAAAACATGTGAATCACATGGGGTTTATCAGTTTCCACATGTTCCTTACATGTGGATCACATGAAAAGGTTCCAAAATCACGTTTGCACATGCAGCCAAAGGTTTTCGACCACATGTGGTCACATGTGAAATTCATGTGGTTTTTCTATCATGGGATGTAGAGGTTTTTTTCTCTTTGAGAAAATAGTGCTATCTTGGCCTTTTGGCACCCCCTAAAAAAATGTTATTTTAGCAGACCAACTAATTTACTGGTTAGCTGAGCACTAATGACTGGATGCCTGACTATGTTGCCCAAAGCAGCGAGTACTGGAGTGTTTAAGCACCACGTGTGTCTGTGTGTGAAAGATGACTCACACATCTCCTCCCCAACTCTGCAGCCATCCCACAAGGTGCCCAAACACAACCGTTGCACACCGACAGCGCTAAACAGCACTCTGGGGGACAATCTGCACTTGTTTTACGGCTGGTCGGGAATACCACTTGATGCTTGAGTTATGACACTTTGGAATAAAATCATTACAAAGAGGATCAAGTTTCATCTCACAAATAAAAATGATTAATTAATTGTCAAATAATGCCATAAATGGGCTCAATCCATCCCCCGTTTAACGTCTGAATTGATCACACCTTTACAGCCTGATTTGTCTCAATTTGTTTAAAACACAAATTGAATAAGATTACGCATTGATCCTGTGCCTGGGGTGAAATTTGTTATTCTTTTGTTGATGAAGATAAATCAGTGTCTAACTGCTTGTCAGCTATCTTTTTTCTCTTAATGGTAATTTTAATCATATTTAGTCATTTACTGTAAAAATAGAAATTCATTTCCAAAGAAGTAAAGTTTCCCCTACTGAACTCAGCATGTAATTTTTAAAGGAAAGAACTGAACATATTTTATAGTTTTACTGCTTTATTATACTGGCTGTCATCCAGATTCAACATGCATGCCATATTGCTCGGTGATCCATAAGATTCTTTTAGAAAGCTCATTGTGACAGGATTAAACACTACACATCCACCTGGTGCATGTTTTCTTTTACTTTTGTACCTCAACACAAACATTAACATTCACAGAAAGTGTGATCAAGGCCGTTGCAGCATTCATCGCAAACCTCTGCTTTTTAACAGCTCTGCTTGTCCACAGATTACGCTGTCATGGCAACAGATGCAAGCAGAAAAGGAGGTCAGCAGCCCTTTCCCATTTCCATCTCCTTGTCCACTTGCACCTCAGTGTTTCTCACATTTCTTCTCAGTTCCCTGCCTCCCTTACCCTTCTTCCTTTTGTCTCTTTCAATTATCATCTGCAAAACAGGAGGGTAGGACTGTTGCAGTTGTCTTCTTTTAAAAGCAGGATTGTTGACATGCAAGCCAGCAGTGATGTTGACTTTCACTTGATATCTTGAAAAGACAATACGAGATTTATCCCATCCATCCGTATCTTTCTACCCATATCTATTCTATCCTTCTGTCCAAATCTGTCTATACCTTTCCATATTTGAATGAATGAATGAATGAAAGCTCTTTATTTGTCATTGAGCCCGGGGACCCAACGAAATTGAAACCTGGTCCCCTA
>JBBBVU010000017.1:26441165-26457593 GCA_037177055.1 Atherinosoma microstoma
TGTAAGGGGTATTCAGCCCTTCCCCTCGCCCCAAAAGAGAATCGAGACACCCCTTGGTCTCTCATGAACGCGCAAAACGGAAGGGAAGGGCTAAGGGCTAGAATTGAGATTGGGCCTTAATGTATGCCTGATTTAGTTAAGCTAATGTGGTCCTGTTATCTGGTACAACAGGAACTGTAAACAAACCACAGGATGCATCTGTGTCCAAAGCTGGTATTGATTGATATGTGTGAGATGGAGTTCCTGCTCAGAAGCTGAAGGGGGTGGAGGGCTGAGGTCAGATTTGGGGAGTTTAAATGACAACAAACAAAGTGGCACTAAACAAGATAATTTTACTGGAATATGGAAAAGAAAACAATCATTTTTATTAGGCTGGATCATGTAGCTCCAAATCATCTCTCATGATTATTTACTGCAGAAATCTAACAATGTTTAATGCTTCTTAACTTTTTAGCCTTTGACAGCCTCCAGCTGGAGGATGTCATGAACAGATGTTGCCGAACCGAACTAAAATGGCCATTTTGGGGACCTCGTCTGAAATGTCTGGACTAAAACTTCTCCAATTTTGTTTCTGCTTCACTTTATCAGTCGGCCTTTGCAGAGATGATGTTCTCATTTTGTTCTATGATTTGATAAAGGTTTGGAGCATCAGTTGCATCAATCAAAAGGGATATTCATATTCATCCAGAAAGTGTTTCTTTATGTTTATGGAAGCCTGAAACCTTTTTTCATTGGTCTTATGCACCATCTTGATTTTTGTCTTCACCAGTAACACACATATTGATATTCACAGATTTTAACTTATCTTATAAGTGTTCCCTTTATTATGACTCTTAAAGTTTTCAAATATGCATTGAGGTTGGTTGTGCAATTTTTAAGCAAAGGTATAAACTAAGGGCTCATGGCTCAAAGGGTTAAATACATGGATTTATTTCCAATAATTAAAGAAGAGGCACATAAAATACTCAAATATTTTATGTCAGTTAAAACTGCATAAAAACAGTTGCTTTAGCCACCTACACATTGTTAAGACTTCATATTGGTGCTACAGCTAAGACTGAGGCGGTTCGGGCTACTTCATTTAAGTTGTAATTGATCACAAGCTCAGTGTCACTTTTAATCAGTACAAAGTTAATTACTTTTCTTATTTGCTTGTTTATATTTATACATATTATCTCTAACTACTAATTAAAAGTTTATTAGCAGCAACCAATATTTCAACATGTTGATACGACGGGGATGCTAATGAGGTTGGCAAAGTGTTCCAAATGGGCTTTGACCAGCACCGGGGTAAGCTGTGAAAATGTTGCCACTGGAGTCTGTGTATGTTTTCCAGCTAGGTTTGAATTCAGATTTTGGTCAGGTAACCCATTTCCTGATTATGCACAAGCCTGGGTCCCAGCTTTTACATATGTTAAATCATTCTAGGATCAACAACCATATCAGGGAATCGCCTGAAAAATCAACTCCACAGTTTATATTTATTCAAGTCACATTTCCAATCTGCTGTATTTATGCTTCAGTTGTTTTGTTCTGGACCACAGAAAAGAGTACATGTAAAACCATATATTATATGGTTAAAATATGCTTATTTGACAGGGAATAAACAATACTGAGGTATACACACAACAGCTGTTTAGGGTTTAAAAAAACTCTGCTCCTCTTCATGTATAATTTTGGTTAGTTCAGAGTAGATCAGCTCAGGCTAAACCTTTTTTTTTAGAAGTTCCCAGGATGTATTTTCCATTTTCTAAATGCACAAGTAACATTCCCACCGACTGAGTGGGGGACAGATGCATTATCCTAATACAGTCTATAAAACTCAATGAAGCAATAACCTGGCACAGCTTTGTTCACTGGGGTCGGACAACAGACAGATGTCATCTACAGCACGCTGTCTGGGAAATGGTTCACACCGTGGCAGCATGATGCTTTGTTTTATATGGCTTTTCCAAATAGGCTTTAATGAAGTGTGTGAGCTTGAAAAGATGCAGACTCATTATCAAAGCTTTTACTGATTTGCCTGTCATGCATGACCCAGCTCAAGATGGGAGGATGACAGTGCATCAATAGAAAATAACTACTAGAATCTGAATATTCTCTATGAGTTCTCAATGGCGAGGAACATCTTCAACAGCCTTACTGGTCCTGCAGGGTTTCATACTCTACATGGTTACCACCTCATTCCTCCCTCTCTTCCCCATGTCGTCATCCTCCACTTCTCCATCTCTTTCTTACTCTTTTCAGGCTTCTTTACTCTTGTAAAAGTGCACACCCAAGCACATACACGCACACGCACACACGCACACACGCACACATACACTATGTCTTTGCTCCTAGCCAGGAAAGGAAGGCGCACAGGTGGAGGAGATCCATCACAGTGACAGAGGCGGAGAGCTGCAGCGACGGCAGAACAGTCATGTGTGGCTCCGACTTTGAAGACGACCTTGTCAATCAGTCATTCACAGAGAAGAAACACAAGACTTGCGAAACCATCTTTCCAACTAGGTAGGAAGGCTGAACTACTTTCTAAAAAATCTGCTTCTCCTTGTGCTTTAGGTTCTCCTTGTGTTACCCATGTCTTCATTTACTTGTCAGGTTGTAAGAATAACTGTGTCAATGTGATGCAGAAAAATCAGTCCACAAATATAATTCCTAATCATTGGGCTGCCCCCCCCAAAAAAAAATGCTCTAAAATGCCTCCAGCTGATCCAAAATGCTGCAGGAGAGATCATATTTTTCCAATTTAAGCTCCTCTTCATTGGCTCCCTGTTTAATCCAGGGTTTAAAAATCTTCTCACATATAAAGCTCTTAGCGACCAAGCTCCAGTTGGTTGTAAAGATCTCTTTGGATCCATGTTTTTTTCCCAGCAGAGCACGTCTCTCTTAGTCTGCATGTTTTCTTGTGGTTCCTAGAGGTTGTAAAAGTAGAATGGGAGGTAAACGTCAGTTTTTAGGGCTCTCTCTCATGAAACCAGCTTCCATTTTGGGAAGCAGACTTCCCCTCTTCTTTTAAGATTATGGCTTCAAACTTTCCTTTTTGATAAAGCTTATAGTTTAGGCCTACTCGGGTGACCATTTCATCCTGCTTCCGTAGGTTTAGGCTGTTGTGGGGCCTCCATGATTCACTGAGCACCTCTCTGCACCCTTTATTCTCCGTGTATAAATATATGACATTATTTTTGTCATTAGCTTGTGTTTTTGTTTTTCTTTCTCAGAATTATGGAGCTTGTTATGCCCTCTTTCCAACCAGTCAAGGCAGATAACGACCTTTCTCTTTAAAAGAGGAGTTTTTCTTCTTCACCGTCAACCACCACTTCATGAACACAGTTATTATAAATTGGACTAATGTAGATTATATAGCAAATATGTACCAAGTGCCTTCAAAGGACTTTGTCATGAATTGGCTAAATACAGATACATTTTAATTGAATTGAATGATTTATTCTGTTAATCCAGCATTATACTTATCTTCCATCAACCAACCTATTTCTTTTCCTTTCGAGTTTTTTTAATTAGACTACTTGTAAATAATTCACCTGTTCTGGCCGATAAAAATGTTAATGAGGTAATTCAACATGTACAGTCAAGAGTTCTGAAGCACATGAGGACAGTGCGGATTGAGAGACCTTCCCTTTTCTGACCTGAAGCCACAGATGTCTGCATAGATGTCATTCCAGCAGAAAGTTTGAAAAACATCTGCTTCGTTAGGGGAACATGGAGAATAGTTTGGATAGTTAAAAATCTTGAAATCTTCCACATACTGCCCACAAGGGGAGAGTCCGAGGAAGGGAGGGACAGACTATGACACAGAGAAGAACAGATGGAGGACCATGGAATGTTTTTCTCTCCTCTCATGTAACAGTAACGGATGGACGGAACATTTATAGATCGATTCAAAACAAGATGACGTAAATGCTAGCAATTAAGCAGATGTCTTCAGCCTATACAAATCTTGATCCTTTAAAATAAAATCGCTCTGCTTTGGTGAGACGTTCTGCAGTGGCGATCCATCATAAAATCCATTCAGGTATGTTTAATTTGCATGTCGTGAAAGCAGCCTCACTGTCTGGAGATTATGTATTTGCTGACGGCGAGGAGGGGATCATTTCAGAGGCCACTGCTTGCTGGTGTGGAAAATCACTGTTAAAAATTCTGCATCAAGAAGCAAAATAAACAAGCAGACATCAATCCATTACCCCTTTCTTATGGGAATCTTTTTTTTCCCCTTCCATCTTACTCGCTCAGTGGTGGAATGGTGGCATCATTTTTCATAGCATGAATGGAACGCCTCATATTTTTTTTCCCACATATGCCTGCATAGTGCATCTGATTTCAGAAGAGAATTTGTGTTTATGTCTCTGTTTATGTCTCTCAGTATGTCTCCATCTTTGCAAATAAATAAGAAATAAAGACGATGACTGCTGGAAATGAGTTTTTTTTTTCTAAATCCTACTGAATCTGCTATAAAAGTTAACTTCACAATGGCATTTAAAAATCAAGCAAAAAAAGAATTAGCTCCAAAAAGACAGACTTGAAAAATGCAGATAGAGAATCTGCTAAATGATTGTAGTCAGCTTGACCATGCAACACATGCCATGTTGCTATGAAATCATATAAATGAGACACGCAGCACAGTGACCTTCTAACCACCAGATATTCATGCTTCACCTACTAGTTTCACTTGGCTTATTACATCCAGCTTATATATTTCATAAAAGAAAAAGGGTTTATGTGTTTTTGGCAGCAGGTAAATCTGAGACACCTGGAGCCAAAATAAAACTTTCTGATCACTGACATGAATTCTTCCTGAATCTTCCAACCATGGAAAAAATAAAATAAAATAAAAAGATCTATTGACATTCATTATTATTTGAAGCTGTGACTTATCCGCATAAATACATACAAACTAACAAAAAAGTGTTTAAATACTATAGCGTAAAATCAAATTAGATGGGTCATGGCCTTTGACCCGCACTTAAACACATTAATTGTGCCTCATTCACCCTTGGCTGCATTTCCATTACAATTTTTGCAAAATAAAAGCGATATTTCTGAGATTTTGACGAAGTTCTGGAAAATTTTGCTATTTTTCTATATTTTTCTTTTTAATTATTTGTAAAAAGATTTACTCCATCCTTACATTCGCGCCATCTTTACTTGAAATGAACCGGTCATGTGACCCCCTACATTACGTCCGGTGATGTGTAAATGTAAAAAAAAAAGTGATTCCATTATACTTTTGCGATATATATCTATACCAACATATATGAAAAACCTCCTCATGAGAGCGTAAACAGGTTTTTATTGTGATATTTAAGTTTCGCACAATTTTAGCAGTAATGTAAACACAGCTTATATCAACTTAATCTTAAGTTGTATTTAAGAAATTTTTTTATGAAAACCCTCCGTCTGATTCATTAACATGCCCATTTAGTGTCTGCTAAATGACTGTATAGTATAATGTATAGTATAGTAACAGAAGAAAAAACATGGAACAGGAAGCATAATATCATCAGGTAGAAGTTCCTTAATTGAGGATTTTTAGACTTGTTTCACATTTTACATAATATAGCGAATTTCATAATAAAACTACAAAATATTGAACTCGTAGTTTTTAGCTTACTAAATTAAAAAATATATAACAAAAACAATTAAAATGGGTAGCAATTGGATCATATCTGAAATCTCTACAAGATACTAAAATCTTCCTTAAGTTTTTTTCCTGCTAAACCTTTTTTTTCTATAAATGATCAAACATCTCCCCCGAAAAACAGACAATGTAAAAAGAAATTCCCCAGATCTGTTTCTGTGTACCTATAATGTATATGATAAACACATATGAAGCTGTAGTACAGACTTATGTAGTACATAAAGGTGACACACTTTGCTTTAAAAGCCCTTAAAATTTCATAAAGTCCTTTTTGAAAATACAAGGGTCACACTAAACTTTAACTACATTTTCATCCTTACAGTTATGTTCATTTAAGCAGGACTTTAATTTGTAAAATAATACTTTAAAAAAAAAAAAAAAAAAGTTGCTGCAGCTTCTTTCTATTGAAATAAAGCATCTGAATTCTACCACTGGGTGGGGGTAGTTGCTGTGTGGTTCATACACCCCTGACAAAAGCATCACACACACACCTGTTTTAACCTCGTTTCCACTTACTGATGTAACAAGAAAAAAAATCCTCACGCTCACATGGTGTGTGCATATGTGTCACCATGGTTACCAAATATTATTGCATAATAACACTAGAGGGGAGCTTCCATGGCAGATTGGCAGATTAAATCCCAGTCGTGTGTTTGTTTTGCTTTGCATTCACAATACAAACAAACTACATTAGAATAAGCTTCCAAGCAGATTTTGAAATGATATATTTGTACTAGTGCTATAATCATCGAGGCTTGGGGGCTGGTGCAGTGGCTAGGATGAAAATTCAGAATTTGCTGTGATGAACCGAGGTGTAGTGTGTAGTTGTGCTTTAACAGATAAAATGCAAACATTTTTCGAAGAAGTGCAGTCAGCGGCAGCTCCATTTAGATAGTTACGGAACAGTGGCTTGGATCAGATATTTACCTGTGTGGATTAAACCCTATTGCACACGTATACTTCAAGATGTGAGTGTATACAAATGTGGATATCTTATTAGATTTGCTTGAATATTCTCCACCACAAAGCGCAAAACCCTCCATCTCCAGATCCGATATCCCACAGTTCACATCTGACTCTTTACAACACACGCACATGTAAAACCTTTCCTTTTATTCCCAATCCTGACATAAACCATAATCTTCATCAGGGTCACTGTTTTGTGCTCTTTTTAGACAACAGATTACATAAAATGTCAGAAAATAGAGGCAGATGACAAAAGAATTAAAACTCAAATGCATTGCATAAACCCAGAACACACCAAAGCATTTGAAATGGGCTTTTTGACCAAATAATCAATAAATGATGACATTTTAGAAAAGTAAGTGCTTGCAGTCTCTGGTTTATCAAAACTGCTGTCTGTTTCTGTCATTTTCCATCAGTTAAAGTTACACTATGCAACTAACTGAGCCTAAAAAACATGCGTTTCTGACTCGTTTTGACGGCAACTAGACATTTCTTTACATTCCTGGGGCCATCTTTGCCCTGCAGCATCCTGAAGCTAAGAAACGTCACTTCACAACTTTGAGACCTTGGATGCTGCGTCACTCTACAGCTGAGTTTCACTTTACCCACTGCGTCACACACTAGCAACTGGATATCAACACACTGGCCATTTTAAATGCGTACCATGGCTACTTCAACAAAGAAACGCTAGAGGATATTATCAAAGGAAGCGAGAAAAAGGTGACAGAGCAAGAAATATTACAAGAGTAAACATCAGACTGACTTTTACTGGCTGGAGAGAGCTCAGAGTACAGGTAGGTACAAGGAGGATTCAAGATTCAAGATCTTTACTGTCATTATGCAAGCACAACAAAATTTCAAGGATCCGTCGACAGGGGCCGCCTCTCAGAAAAGTTCAGTCGCGCTTCTTTGTCTCTCAAAAACAGGCTGATTGGCTTACTATGATTATAAATGAATACCAAAAACCTCCCACAGCCCTTGCCAAAGGACCAATGTCCTCTCTTTTCTGGGATAAAAACCCCCTTCACAAAGCAAAAATACACACACACATACACACTTCAAAGGCACCGTAGAGAAAATGATGCCTCTGTCTTCCCTGCAGCATCCTGTCATATGAAAGCTGCCCACCCCACATGCACAACATAAAACACACACACAGACTTGCAAACACACATACCATTCATCTTACTATACATCTAAGCCTGCTACATTCAGACAAGTGCCTCTGATATATTTAGAGGGGCTCATTTGATGTTGTGTTTATTCACTTTAATTCATCATAATTAAAGGTTACCAGCTAACTGAAGAGAAACACAGAATGGTGGCTTCTTTGTTTTTTTTGTTTTTTTTCTAAACAGTCATGATTGATCTCCTCTCTCTCTCTGCCCTCATCTTGTTGTGACAAGAATTAATTTGCTTTTGAAAGACAAGGGAAAAAATGGATACAAGAAGAACAGAGCAACAGAGAACGTTATAAAGAGGTAGAAGAAGCATTCATCCACGCTCAGAATTGTGAAAGAAAAGAGGCCTCGTTGACAGACCCTGACAGCCACATACGTGTCTGATGAAGCCGACATGTGCAGACGTGCGGAAGAACGGATTGAGGCGGGAAAACCGAGGTGTGGGAGTAAATCATGCTGTGCTTTTCTCAGAAGTCAAAGGCCCCTGAGCAGGCAGGAATAGGCAGTCAATGGTCACTGGCAGCATGAGGAAATGGATTTAAAATTAATTGTGTCTGTCTGAAGCTTCGGTCGGATATCTAGCCCGACTCCGGAAGGCTGAATGTGCAAGGGTGTTGCTCGTCTCAATCAATGACCCAATGCCCTGACCGTTGCTGCTGTATTTTGCTGCTCACTTTGCCGATCAGTCATTTGGTAAGCCTGTCAGTCACTGAGAGCTCCGTTTCAAATGCCTTCAATCTTTCCCTTATAAAATTGGGACTGTATGCTGTGATACACCTTTAGCCTAATTGTTTAAGGACAGGCTTTTATGGATCATGTTTCTGGGAAAAACTAACTAGTTGTGAGTGAGTTGACAGGTGCAAGATTTTTAGCTTGCTAGAGTCAGCACCATTCCACTTTGACTGATTTCCTTCTCTGCTAATAATGGTGCTCATTTCTTCTGAGCGAAGCTGAAGCAAATGGCTTTCCCAGCATCTTGCTGAAGAGCAGAAAAGAAAATAGATCATGTCAGAAGAAAAAGGATCAAAAAAGTTGAAGAAACTAGATCAGAGCAGGAGTTAAAAATAACCAGCAAAAGCTTGAATTGCCTCTGATGATGAAATGCCATAAAAAGGCATTAATATGCTCATCATGGTTCCAAACCGTTTGTGGTGGGAGATTTGTTGCACGCCTAAAGGTGAAAATGAAGTATACGAGTCCTTACACTGTGTCACTTAGATTCATGACTGTTGTGGCTCACTGTGACACTGAAATCAGTTTACTGGCATTAAGGAAAACCACTCAGTCTGGGCAACATCCTCATTAATGGAGGAAGTGATAATGAAAGAACGCTGGCATGATCAACAGCTTCATAGAAGCACTGAGACGCTGACTCTGTAGGGCAGCAAGGACATCAAAACAAGAGAATCCAGGGATGCATCAAATGAAATATTTGATCTTCTTATTGGAATTGAAGGTAGAAACTAGAGATTATCTGTGGCTTTGTCTAAATCATAAAGTAGGGCTGCACGATAGTTCGTTAAAAAAAATTGCGATCTCGATTCTCACATAGACGGGATCTCATTTTTACACACGGCGATTCTGAAGCATTTCATAAGACGAGCTGCATCATAAACAAATGCTC
The DNA here is from genome assembly GCA_037177055.1 of Atherinosoma microstoma. Classification (NCBI taxonomy): domain Eukaryota; kingdom Metazoa; phylum Chordata; class Actinopteri; order Atheriniformes; family Atherinidae; genus Atherinosoma; species Atherinosoma microstoma. The sequence continues at coordinate 26,450,590 of JBBBVU010000017.1, forward strand.
CCACTTTCCTCACGGATTTTTATGAGCATCCCCAAACGCAGCACTGATGCTGCCTCCTCCCTCAGCCCTCAGTGGAGGAAGTCGGCCTGCAGGTCAGTGTTTGGAAAGAGTCTGTGAGAGTTTGCGGAGGAACGTCTGCTCTCTCCGGTAATGAGGATTTAATAGATGGAGACTAAAAACCAAAGTGGTAGTGTCGAGTCACCCACCCGAATCAAACTCGTGACCCAACACGGTTGGCATTTGGCGACGTGGAAGTATTTTGGATTTAAGCCAGACGATGCAAAACAAAGCAAATTGCATTGTAAAGCGTGTATATACTCTAGTTGCAGCGCCACAAGGCAACACCACATCACATTAAACGTCACCACAAAGTTCAGTACGACGAAGCCGTGCAATGTTATGACCGGAATAAACAGAAGTAGAGAAATTGTGAAATATATTTACTTTAAATTGTTTGTCAGTATCTAGATCGGAGCATGTAGTTCGTTTTTTTAAAGATGCTCTTCATCTGCAGACTGCTCCTGATGTTAAAGTAGAGCAGCGAGACATCCTCGGATGAAACTGGGTATAGGATGGGGCTCACACTTGGTTCTGCAGCACAACAGTCTGCAATGTAACACCGCATACCAGCCCGTTCTACTGCTTTATAAGAAACTTGTGTGATGGTCTCCTGTCATGCAAAACATTTGTTGAGTCTGAAATGTTTCTCATTTCGAGGATATAATCATTTTACCATTTTTGATCAGAAGTTACAATTTTAAGATTGGATAATGACAAAGTGGGCATTTTCACTGTATTAGTAAACAAACAGGGTATTCTTTCCGCTAGTGTTCAGTGACAATGAGGGGACCCCTGCTAATTAAAGCCTGAACCCTAAAGAAAGTGAACAACACAGTAATGTGCTTTGTGTTTTATACTTATGTCAAAAAGAGCTGCTTTCACTTGAGTCACAATTATCAGTTGATCTTCAGTTTTTTCTCTCAACATGGCCACGTCATTGTGAAAGTGTTACTTTATTTGGAGAAACGAGGGAGGCAACAGTGAGAGATTTTGTGTGTCATGAAGTTAACTGTTAACTTTCTGTGAGCCTGGCTTCTAAACTCATTTCTATGATCAACTACCAATCAGACTAAATATTCTCACTGATAAAAAGGATACAGAAGTCAAATTCACCTCAAAAAAGAGGCTGACACGGTCCAATAACGTTAAAAGATCTCACATATTGAAGATAAAAGTCAGACATTCAGCAATGCTCCAAAAATGCCAAACAGGCAGTTAGCTTGGTGTTTCTTTGCTTCAGTTCTTCTGTCTTAGGTGTCATTTAAATGTTTGTGCAGACCCTCAGGACAAGCTCTTAAGGGGATCCATTTCATTTGGATCAGGTGTGTTGGAGCAGATAAACATGTACAACCCACAGGGCAGCTGCCCCAAGGACTGGACAATGGAGAATACTGAGCTAAGTCCTTTCCATTTTCTTTTTTAGTCTCAAATTTTAAGTTTTACGGCTTCAGTCCGACTCACATTCAAGTCTCAAGTCCTACATTTGCAAACCAGTTTTTTTCCCATAAATGACAAAAAGTCTGACTCCATTTACAGAATTTTCCCTATTAACAGTTTTCTGAGGAAAATGTCTTAATTTTGAGCAGAAAATGAACACAACTATCCCAATGTGTCATATTATTTAAAAATAATTTAAAAAAATTGTCCACATGGGAAAAAAAGAGTTTGGTAGATTAAGCCACACAGTGGTGGCTTCAGGCATCTGCTGCTGACTCGGTTCAGTATATATTGATACAAAGAATTCCTTAAAACTCAGAAGCCCTGAGTGGAAAGGATTTATACATTATTCATCCGTGTTGCCCTCTTTAACCGAAGACATTGAAAACGAAGCATTGTGTTGAGTACTCTGTGTCGATTATCTCAATTAGATTCTCATGGTAAATGTTTGCGGTGTCCAGGCCGTCTGTGGTACGTCTGTATGGTCCGCTTCATATTCTCACATCATTCTTAACCTTCCCAAAACCTTGTTTCTGGTGTTTTTTGATTTGATTATTTGGGAATTGAGTCGGTTTTCCCTTTTCATTACTTGAGGTATATTCTAATTTGCAATTAGCTGACAATTAACAGCACAGCAGATCAAAGAAAGTCAAAGTAGCTGACAACTGAACCTTCAGTTATTGGATAGCAGTTAATGGACAAGCTGACATTGTACTTCGTATTTCAAGGTTTTTGTCACTCATGATCTGACTTAACTGGAACACAACCGGCTGTGAAACGTCCTTACCCGTCGGGTGCTCTAAAAAATTAAACTCCTTTTTGCACAGTCAAACCTAAAACCTCCATCTTTACTTCTTAGAATGAGAAATCAGCTTCTAGAAAGAGCTTCCAAAGGAGAGCAGGCCATCTAACACTCATGAGGATTTCTGGTAGTACATGGTACTCAAAAGCCAGACAGGAACTGAGCAGAGAAAAACACACATCACAGCAGGATGCAGAATTTGAATCCATGAAAATCACAACGATGTTGTGCTAAAAGCAGAGCCTCCAAAAACAGCTTTACCCACAGGGGAAGACCATCAAAGAAGCTACAGATTCTTGTGATGCTTCGTATAAAAGTATCAAGCTTTGATACCCTCTAACCCTCCAAAATTTAATGATGTATCCAAAAACGCTTATTTGTATCATGGCCATTCAGACTGACTGTTCTAGCATTTCCCAGAAAAGGAAATGCTAGAATTTCTCTTGCGGGAGACGTGTTTGTTTACCTCATTCTATAGCTAAGGCGGAAATACAAAAAAAAAAAAAAAAAAAGAGTCATTGTTTCTCCGATTCATTACTCGGATGGGATATGGGATTTTCTAAGGGATCAGCTGTTTGTTAGAATTTTTACCGTCTGCAACCAGCTGAAACAGAAAAGTGGGATGCATTTGAGCGTCATGAAATATTCATGAGTGGAGTTTCTAAAGTGCCACCCAACTCTGCAGCTGGAAAAAAAAACCTGTTTACTGTCAGAGTATCCTCACCTAAACCCAGCTGCAGCATGTAAATAAAAGTTTTAATTAATAAAATCTCAATAAAGGTGACTGTGCTGCACCAAACAAGCTGTGGCAAGCGAACAAATACAGCAAGAAACCTGTGCTTGCACATATGAAACGCATCTGGGCGCTTGTGGTTTTTCTGTCAGGGGTTTCTCATTCACTTTGTGCACTTTGAGCAGGTATGACGTTTCTGAGGTTTGAGTTGTTATTGATGGAGAAAATTTACTCTTGTGTGACTGCGTAAAATAGCAGTAAGGACAGTAATAATAATAATAATGATATCGACTATAATTCAAATGGACTTGTCAATTGACCATAAGGGTGGTGCAGCAGAGCCCAGCAGAGTAATTTGTAATTATCCTCAAAATATTTGCAGCATCCAGCTTTCAACTCAAACTATTTTGCTCATGAGTCTGAAAGTGAAAAGGACTTCATCAGCTTGACCTGCAAAGATTTATCCACTGCAAGAAAAGCACACATGCATGCGCCACTTCCCAACACACACTTTTACTGCTGCGCCGCATCTCCTGCAACAAAATGTTTAGTCATCTGTGAACCTCAATCTAAATTGAACTCCCAATTAAATATTTACAGCTTCCCAGGAGCTCTCGGTAGCGATTCGAGCAATACTCCTCACATGAAAGAGACACAGCAGGTTTTTAGATTTCTAATTATGAATTCTCAATTGTCTCCTGGTGGAACTCACGTGTGGTTTTAATGAAGGAGCTGCCCTGGTTTCATCTTTGTGTAACCATGTTTGGTTTAAACAGCTCTCAACTTGAACACTGGTAATTTGTTATGTGGGCTCTTTAAAACATTCCCTTTATGACCTCTGTTTGTGGCAGGTATGCTAGGCTATATTAAGCACAGCAAATGTGGCTTTCTTTTAATGGAAATTTGGCCTCCAGCTCTGCTCACCTCAATGATATCAAGGGGTTATTTTAGTCTCTTCACGAGTCTTTCTTCTTTTTTGGGACTTTTTGGGTCTTAATTAAAGTCTCCAAGGACTTTCGTGATGAAAATCAATTTAATATTTTGGTATTTTTGATTATGCATATGGCTAAATAGCAAAGCTCTCCGCATCGAGCTGATATTCTCCCTTTACTGAGATGACGTAATCCTTTTAGTGGTCCTATTTGCTGTCTTTATTATTCATTTTGTATCCCGCAACTTGTCTCTGACTAAAATTCCGCAAATTCTGATTCATCTGTCCACCATGTTATCTTCATCTGTCCTCGTCTCCATTAGTTCTTTTACATGACTGCTCATTTACTTCTCCCTACTTGAAACAGACATTATTATTTTAACTTACCATCACACCATCCGTACTCTCATCCATCTCTCTTAATACGTTTCTCTCAGCTTCTCCAGAAAATCCGGACATTCTCCATTCTTATGTTGTCTTCGTTTTATGTGATTATAAGTTTATCTGTTTCTCTTTAGTGCCGCCTTCTTTTTGACTCCTTTCATTTCATTTCTTGAAGTGTTTTTCTCTCTCTGACATTTCCAATCATGACAACTTTCCTGCTATTTTCATCTTAACTTGAGCTGAATTATGTTCATATCAATTTATCTTTGCTCCCCTCTTAATATAATTGAAAAGGCCCTAATTAAATAGCATCCACATCCTACTGATGAATGTCACTGTATTGTATATGATATAAAGACTGTTTCATTAAAAACTGTGTGCCCGCTAACAAATAGCTGGAAGTGGTGCTTTGTTTATGCAGCGCTCGCCTCCATAATCACACTGTGTTACTTTTCCCTCAGTCAATGTTCCACAAAGCATATTCCTAAGAGGGTAAGCATATATTTGCTGTCATGCATAACTTTCCAAAATGGTGGGTTCTCATGCTCACTCATGCTTTAAGTGTAGTTTAGTTTGATCAAAAGCAAAAAGTCCTTTCAGCGTTGGCGGTATCTCGTCATGCAGGTGGTTTCGGTCCCACTGAGGCCTCTCTGCTGAAAAACCCAGTCAAATGGAGGCGAGTAGAATTTGGTTTCCGGTGCTGGCTGAATGGTTGGTTGGATTAATGGCTTTGTGAATTGCGTGTTTGTGTGTGTGTGTGTGTTTGTGTGTGTGTGTGTATGTGGGGACTGCAACTACTTCAACTTTCGTTACTGCTGCTGTCTCTCTCGGTCATCGAAGCCACACGCGAACGCGGTCAGAGAGAAATGATTTTTCATCACAGTGCTGGCATGTCAACGCTAACCTTTAGCTGTGATAGCAGTAAATTAAATTACTTTCAAAAGCTTGCTGGGACTGTCATCAAAACAAATTGAATTTCACAATGATGCGTTTGTATTTTAAAGGTATTAACACCAACATGGATGCATATAATCCTCTGCCAAGATTTTTTATTTGCACTACAGCTGCTACCCACTGCTTTCACTCAATTTGCATTTGGATGAGCAGGGGTGTATCAATATACAATCCACTCCCTGCTGAAATCAATTCTGAATGGAACGAATGTCAAGAGATGCTTCCCTAGTGGGGTAAACCTGCTCAGCTCTTTCATGTTTTTATTTATTTTAACTCGAAAAGAACTGTTGCACCCATAGTTAAAAATAAGACTTGTCATGATTGCTGTTACAGCAATAAACTGGCAGTTAAGGTTTGTAGAGCCGTTTGGTCTGATATAGGAAACAACTTTGCCAAAGTACTGATATTTTGAGAGCATAGTCTTTAAAATCTGAGAGTTTGATTGCAGTGGACATTACAATGCCAAAGTAAATACCATCCGTTTTCCAGACATGCTTTATCCAATTCAGGGTCACGGAAGAGCTGGAGTCTTTCCCAACTGCCATCAGTTGAGAGGCAGGGAACACAAAGGACAATCACCAATTAACCTAACATGCATGGGAACCCAGAGAAAACCCACACATGCATACTGCAAACTCCACACGAAGAAAGCAACAATACAGACCAACATACCACCTTACAGCTCCAAAACATACACCATTAATTTCCACACACAGACACACACACCGAATGCACACTAATAGATTAACATATTTCACACAAGTAATTCATCATTATTTATGTTACTTAAAAGATAATAAAAAGAAATCCCTGTGCTGTGTGGTTCTAATTTTCCCCCAGATTTTCTCCACACAGTCTTGTCTCTCCGGGTTGCATTGAGCTGCTGTCTTTTTATAAATTTAATCTTAGCTGTCTGGCTCTTTGAACTCATTAATGGTCTCCACTGTACAATGTCACTCTTCTTCTTTCCTTATTATTGTTGCTCTTGTTTAAAACTGTTTAGTTTTCCTGGCAACACTTATTGAACTCTGAAGTGATCCTTGCTGCTGTTGAGCTAACGTGGAGTTTTTTTTTTTTTTTTTTTAAATTGCGGACATTTTGGTTCATTCTGGTTTTGAAAAAAACAAACCAAACAAACATATTTTTCTGCTGTGGCAGGAACCTGTGTTGGAGAAAGTCATCAGTTCGTGACACTGATTCAAAAAGTAAGTTGTCTTACGGCAACTCTGAGGGAACATACATCCTACTCAACCTCAAAATTTAAAAGAATAAGATGGTATGTTACAGCATCAATGGATTTGCACTCAAATGCATCCCTGCACATCATGTCTGACTGTACAAAAAATCCAGATGGAACAGAAATTCATAAAGCACACATCCCCTCACATTGGGTTAGGCAATCTTTCATAACAGGCTTTGGCTGTGATTAGCCTATAAGGCAACCTACGTTACAGAAAAGGTGTCGTATTTATGTATTTGCCTAAAACACATAGAAGTTAGTTTTTTTTACCAGTGGACCAATCACTGCATTTATCTAGTAGACTAGACTATAACACATATAACACCAGTCCTCACTAAGACCAGGACCTGGATCATATAACACCAGTCCTCACTAACACCAGGAAGGTGGATCATATAACACCAGTCCTCAGATCTTTACACTGGCTTCCTGTTTGTCAAAGAATCGACTTCAAAATCCTGCT
>JBBBVU010000017.1:26462574-26499188 GCA_037177055.1 Atherinosoma microstoma
TCCAAGGGAAAAGAATGAAAAAACGAAACAAAAAAAAAACCCCCCCCCCCCAAAAAAAAAAAACAAAAAAACAAAAAAACATAGACATTGTACAGAATGTTGCTGTGGTTATACGTTTATGTAAGATATGATTAGTATCTTCAGTATGAAAGGAGCCCATGCAATAGAGAATAATATTACAGAAGAAATCCTGCTATCCATAGCTTCATGTCCCTGAATAGGCTGTTATAGGACTCACTGAGTAGAAGTGTAATATTATCCTAAAACAACATTCGACTTTGGTTAGTTTATTCAGCTCTCATGGTCACTTGGAGCTGGAAAGGAGAGAGTTTGATAAGACAAACACATTCAGACTTCATTTCAGCCAATAGTCACCTGGAGTGCACAGTAATATTACTGTAAAGCATGAAACACTGGAGCTTAATCTGCATTTAATTTGGCTTGGACTTAAAGCATTCATTACACTGTTTGTACAAAGTGCTTTATGTGTGATCAGTTCCCCTAAAAAGCAGAAAGACATGCAGAACAGTGCTTTTTTTTTTCTTTAGCACTGCCAGAATGGCATTTCTTTTCTTTACATGCCAAAATGTCCAGCTACAATTTTTTTGTTTCTTCAAATCCCTGCATCATTTTTATTCATTAAAATAAAATCTGTCTTGCATACATTTTTTTACTGACAACCTTAAAGAGTAAAGTGATGAGAAGAAGAAAACTTCCCCTGATGTATTTTGCACACGTCCAACAGAAAGCAAAACCCAGAGGCAGACCCAGAATAAGTTGGACGGACATCATCTCCCACCTGGCCTGTAAAAGCCTCAGTATCATCCCAGAGGAGTGCAGGAGAAGAACGTTATGTTTGTTTAACCTGCTGCCATCACGACCCAGATAAGCTGAGGAAAATGATGGATGGTGGAATAAATTGAAGACTTACAGGTCAGTGTAAAATGTGCATCGCAGAAGGTTTAAGAGCTTTATAGCCTGTCTGCTTAAAAAAGTAACATCCTAACTAAATCCAAAAGCTATTCTTTATCTTTCAATTTCACTTCAAGCTTAACTGGACCTGAAGTGAGTCCTGCAGAAGATGTAGTGTGTGCTTTTGTTAGAATAAAACCGCAGCTCATTTGTCATCTAAAACTTAGGCTTATAGGGCAGAATGCATTTCATAATGCAAAGTTTCATTTAGTGAAGAAAGAATAGAGATGCTCTGAGCTTTGTTTTACAAGTAACTGAATCTGATGTTGCGACCTTTGTGTTTCCCCGACTTCTCTTTGTGTCTCTGCTTAATTAAGGTTCATGTTTTATAGATGTCATGTTGCTTTGTAATTGGAGTTTCTGCATTATAGATGTTTGTATAAGTATGTGCAAGGAAAACATGTGATGCAAGCTATGCACTTTTGTTTTTGGGACAAGATGAAGAGCACACCCATTGAGCAGTGGTGGCCTGCTCTATTTAGTACTGCAGCTATGCATTATTGAGTGTGGTCCTCTGCAGGGGGCACATCACACATCCTTACACACAGTCTTAGAGGATGAGAACGAGGCCTTGCCAGCCGCTGGTGCATCTCATCTGAACTGCTGCTGCTTTATAAATTAGTCTGACATCAGTGGAAGCAGGGGGTGAAGGGGGAAGAATGCTGTACAAAGGCAAAAACGGCCTCTGTTGGCAAGAGCTTTCATGTTGTCATTTGGATCTTGATAAAAGAAAAATTCTAATAAATTGTGAAATGGAGAATAGAGCTCTGTAAAAGTCCGAAGCCGACCCTCATTTCTGTATATATTGCCAGAAAAGCTGGATATATGTGCGGTGATTTATTGAAACGTGCACACATAAATGGATTTACAGTGTATGAAAGAAAAAGTTTGGACAGCTTTAACGAGGTTGAAAATGATGCATGCAGATGATGATACCTGCTGAATCATAGAATGCTACATCTATAAAGAGCAACCCACATTCTAAGTTTTATGAGTTGACAGACAAAAAAAAGACTTCATTATTATGTCCACTGGTTTTCTTCTGACTTAGAAGTTGGAAGTCTTCTTGGTTCAAGATTGCACATAATATGGGACAGAGTATACATCATCATACAGCGAAGGCTTCTCCTGACATCCAGATTTTCTTCTTTGTTTTAATTCCAAAACATGAAGTTTAGCTCAGAAAAAGGTTTCAGGAAGAGTTCTCCAGGTTTCATGAAGTACTTTCCAAAGCTCTTCTTTGGATGCTTCCTTTCGTTCCATTGTCTATTAAGATCATCCTCTGGGGCGGCGGCGGGGGGGGGGCATAGACCCCCTTCTATCCCAATTTGATCACCTGATATCACTTGTTATCCTAATTTCCTCTTGTACAAAACAATGTCACATTAAACCCACATTTTTCAATCTAACAGCTAGTACAATACAATCATGCAATTGGTGATTTTGGGGTTTAATTTTTTAGATTATCATGCATAATTGAATTATTCGCAAAATAAAAAGTTGAATTGTAAAACTTGTGACTAGAGACGTTTAAAAAAAAAAAACTTGTTTTGTTTTTCACTTGTCCAGTTTCACTGCACATTGTGCTGAAAGATGTAAGATTTGAAGTCAATTTCTCTTTGAAAATCACCTTGTTGCTAAAAAATATCTGAATATGTCTGTCAAACTGTGTTTTCTTTCAGGAGAAAAGCAGTGAACATCCAAAATATCATTTTGAATCACCTTCAGAAAGCCCAGAGAACCGTTGCTGAAGGACACTTTAAAATATTGCAGCAAAGCTTGTATCATTAAAAGCTAATATAAAGAAATGAGCGATGAGTCAAAACACTTGGATGAGACTGTAAATCATCCAGTAAACCTGAAAACATGTCAAAGGAGGAAAGAAAAATCCTGCTTCTTTTTCTTGTCGTCATCCTCTGATTTATCCGTTTAGACTTTCCTGACCAGTTAGCAACACTTCAAGCACACAACCCCACAAAAATCATTGACATGGCTGAAGCGTGTAGTTTCAAGCATCTGCCAATAGCTGTCTCTTCCTTTGTTGTGCTGCTTGTTCCATCTCTGGTAGATAACAACTCATACAGTAAAACATCTCACATACAGACACAAACACACACACACACACACTACTTTGCATGTCATTAATCCCAATCATTCAAAACCAAAAAGAAACAAGCATGAATGAAATGCACCTGCTCGATGGATCAAAGAGAGGAAAAGAAGCAGATATGACTGAGGACCAAACAGTGGGCAAATGGCCCTGATTACATGTGCTTGTTTTCTGACATTATAGCCAATATGGAATGGCTGTTTTGCCTCAGTAACGCTGATCGATAGTGCTCTGTCCTAAATGCAACAATTACACCTGAGCTTTTAAAAAGCTTAGCTGGCTATTCTACAGTGGGAAGAAAAAAAATAAATCAATGCACTAAGAGAAGGCAAGACTATCTCTTGCTATGAAGCTCAGTTTCATCTATTGATGCGACAGATAGATTGGCTTTTCCCTTTTTAGTCTTTGCTTTGCATAGACCTGTGTGTTGAACGAGGAGCTGCCAGGTCAATTAAACTGCTTCATTCAATCAGCTTTTCCCATTAGTTGTACCACTGGCCTGATTTCAAACAGCTGATCATTGATTTGCTTTATTTCTGTGCTATAATGCAACACTGCGAGTTGCTGCCTGAATGCTGGGAAGAAAAAAATCTGCATTTTTCAGTCTAGAGAAGTGGAAATGTGAGAAAATAAACTGCTTTGACCAAACAGTCTAAAAGACTGAACGCAGGAAATAAATCAGGGCTCAGCATCCCTCCTAACCAGTGCTAGTCCCTGGCATAGGCCATACAGGCAGCTGCCTCGGGGGCCACTCGATTCTGTCTTGAAAATAAAGGATGAATGAATACATCATCAACCAAGAAACTTTCCTTTCCAGACGAAGAAGAAAAGAGTGTAGAGGTATGTTGTTTATCCTAATACTGTTAAACTTTTCATTTGTTCCAGCTCGAGGCTGGCTAAGTTTAAACAAAGCAAAGTTTCCTCATAATGCTGCTGGAGCTGCTCTGGGACTATAACTGGAGAGAAGCCTCATATCGAAGTGACGCAGGATCACAGCTGGATGAGAATTTACAGTATGTTGTTTAACTCATTAAGTTTTAGTCAGTCTGCTCCATGTTTTGCTTGTCCTGTACAGTAATAAGTAAATTGTCACTACATCTCTCCAGAATCACTGAGAAAATAATTGCCTGGACTTCTAAAAACTGCCAATGTAAGCAGTTTTAGACGTATATACTCACCAGCCATTTTATTAGGTACACCGGTCCATCTTCTTGTTGGTACAAATATCTAATCAGCCAATCACATGGCAGCAACTCAATGCATTTAGGCATGTAAATATGGCGAATACGATTTTCTGAAGTTAAAAAGTGAGCATCAGATTGAGGAGCAAAGTGACTTTAAACGTGATATGGTTCATGGTGAACCATTCAGACGCTAGGCTAAGTGTTGTTCATTGTAGTGTATTTAAAAATGCGTTTTGTGTGTAGCATGTTGAGTTGTTTGGTGGTTTTCTTTTCTTTTTTTTGATTGCATTATAAAATTGCCCCTCGAGAATAAAGTTTACTTTCAACTTTAAACCGTGAACCAGATTTAAATCCAACAGAGCATCTTTGGGATGTGGTGGAACGGGAGATTCTCATCATGGATGTGCAGCAACTGTGTGATGCGATCATGTCAAAATGGAGCAAAATCTCTGAGGAATCTTTGCACACCTTGTCAAACAAACAATTAAATCAATTCTGATGGCAAAAGAGGATCAAATCCTCTACTAGCAAGGTAAAAAAAAATTCTAATATTTCTTCCACTCATAACAGATGCATACAACCTTTTATCCCTGTAACGGCTGCTGAGGGTTTGGACAGGATTAATAGAGCTCAGATGATCCCAGATGGCAGAAACAGTTGAGATGGAAAATTACCGTTTTAGTTATTAAAAGTTCTCCTTCCAAAAAACGCAAAGATGTGTGTGATAAAACTAAGAACCACAATACTTCACCAGGTCTTGTAAAGGTCAAGACATATCAAAATTAGAAAATCTGTCGCACCTCATCAAGCAAGCGGCTTAAACTAATTAGTCAGAGTGTCATCATCATCACTACGTACGGATAAGTGTACGGATAACCCTAGTGTGCAGTGGGATTTAGAGTTTATGTGTGTCATTGTGTCCACCGGGAATTCCAGGTTGACTCTATGACAAAATTCCCCAATAATGAAGCCGTTACACTGATCTATTGGCCTGAACATGTTCCCGTCTAAAACATCCACATTGCTGCTTTTCTTCCCTTTTCCTGTAAAACACACCCTAAGATATTTACATCTTCAGAGACCGCTTTCCCCAAAAATGACATTTTCTGTTCATCCCACCCAGCTTCATGTCTTTAAGCTCTTTTCAGAGCGAACGTCTGAACAGATCCTGTGCTATGCTTTTCACATTCACACCCAAAGTGCACTTGAGCTCCATCGCTAGCTGCTTATTTAAGGATTCCTTTTAAAAAGGTAATGAAGGTAACACGGCACATCAAAATGAAACGGTAAAGCTTCTATTCTGCTCCGCAAAGACAAACAACAAGAAAAAACACTGAACTTTTCACCACCAAGGACAGCATCTCTGCACTGAGTCATTAAAAACGCATTGTGTTTTTATTGGATGTAAGGAAATAATCATAGAGGTGGTAGTCATGTGAAATCAGGTGGAATATCTGGGATTCTGTTGATAATTTTTAATGGAAATATTTTTAAAAATCATTTATAAAAGTTGTAGAAGAAAAAAAAAGAATAGTTGGTTGTTGTTTTTGTTCCATGATGCTTCGATCTGAGAAAATTCATGTCTAACAAAATATTGACAGTTTCTAATAAACTATGATCCATGGAAAAACATATTGTTGTTTATCAGGTAGCTACAGGTAAATTAGCAAAACTTGCATGCCATGTGGTCTTTACAAATATGACCGAATGCATGCCGATATGTAAAAACGTTCAAAGATCTTCGTCTCCATGCTGCAAAGGTAGGAGTGACCTCTTTTCCCCATCACTGCTTGGTTGTAGACCCCTCCGCATTCCCCTGGTGACTATTGCTTTTTCTCTCCCTTCATCTCCCTTACAGCATTTCTGCTTCCCGCCTCTTTTTCTTCCTCTGGGTGGGATGGAATTTCAAACAGGGGCCTTGATCTTCATCAGATATTATTGTTTGCAGCATTCTCTGACACAAAGAGGCTTCGATGTAAAGCGCTTACTCAGGAGGAGAGTTTTACAGTACAATGCTGATCATTTCAGGACCCTGGTCGCATTTCTCTCTGACGCATATCCGCCACTTTACTACATACACCTGTTCAATTCCTTGTTAACAAATATGACTGACCAGCCAAACGCACGGCAGCAACTGGATGGAGATGTAAACATGGTGAAGATGAGTTCAATCTGAGCATCAGAATGGGAAATAAAAGAGATTACAGTGACATTGAATGTAATATTGGTGCCAGTCGGGTTGGTCCGATTATTTCTGTGATCTCCTGGTATTTTCACACATAAAGACCACATTCATCTCTAGGGTTTATAGAGAAAATCTCTAGTGATTGGCAGTTGTCTGGACAAAAACAATTTATTGAGGTCAGAGGAGAATGGGCGGACTGGTTTGAAATGACAGAAAAGCAACAGGAACTCAAATAACCACTGAAAATAAAGGTATGCAGAATAGGGTGTATCTCTGAACAAACAATACATCCAACCGTGAAGCATATGGGCTACAGCAGACAATAGACAATAAAAGATTGGAAACACTCTTCCTGGTCTGATGAGTCTCCATTTCAGCTCCACATTCAAATGGTAGGGTCAGAATTTGGTGTAAACATCATGGAGGCATGGATCTATCCTGCCTTGGATCAACAGTTGAGGCTGCTGGTGGTGTAATGGTGTGAAGGATATTTTCTTGGTAAACTTTAGACCCTTAGTTGGGACAAGCGAACCTGTTAGGGTATCGCATCCCCAAATCATCATCATGTAACTGTTTAACATTTTGGCTATTCAACAATTTGTACTATATTATTAACTCTTCTTCTTAAAAACAAAACAAAACATTGATTCTTCTTCTTATCGTTTCAAGGAAATGAAAAAAATGTATTTTTTTCTTTCTTAGTGTGAACATTAAATGGTTAAAGCAGTGCTCAAAGGAAAAAGGGGTCCTTGCAAGGTGGCACTAATAAAGTGGTCAGTGAGTTATGGGCCATTCCAATACATGCAGCTATAAAATTAAATGTGAGGTGCTCTGCCTGCATCAACATTATCCTATGAAATATGATGAGTCACAAATTCAAACAGAATGCATAGTTTTATTCACGGTGCTATCTTACCAATCGCTGTGAATGAGACTAAAAAGTAAATTATTTTTATAATTCACACTTGTCATGTGGTTCCCAGTAGCATACCGTGGAGACAGATGTTCATTCTCATTAAAAAATGTCTCGGCCTCTTGGGTAAAACAAAATTAGCCATGAGTCTTTGATTTGGAACAGTTGTTTATTAATACAGTCTGAGTTCTCAAAGTTTAGTTGTGTTTGTTTCCTTACACGCAACATTTCTGTCTGCAAAGGTATATCAAATCCAAATGTCCTTGCATTCAGTATGTGTAGGTGGTTCGTTGCATATAGCCGTAATGGATGAAATCTTGCTTTTATTTGCTGGAACTGAACATCACAAAGCAGCGTGTACCATATGAATAAGCCACCACTCTGAAACAAGCTGGGAAGAGTTGAGTTTGTGTATGGAGATTAAGATGTTTGGGCTACATTGTCAGTTTATGAAGCAAAATAAAGCATGATTAAATTAGATTAGAGATGATTACGCGAGTTAGAGCATGCTAATGCTAGGACTGCGCATGCACTGAAAACTGAGAGAAAGGCTTAGAGGTCTGTTAGCCCATTAAGAATAACTGATGAAGCAAAATTATTGGAAGAAGTTATCTTCCAAAACACTTTGTGGTGTATAGATTAATAAATGGATTGTGTTAAATTTTGCATTCACCAGTTATCCAGCACTTATTCACCAACTGCACAATGCTCACAAAATTTTGTTTACAATATATCTAAGTGAAAATATATAACATGTGGTTGCCAAATAACTGAAAAAAGGCTATTATGGAGTTTTTTAAATGCTTGATCATATCATGGTCTTTGAGTTTATTAAGAAACAAATAGCTAGATAAAAGAGTATTGATATTGTTTTTCTGTTCAAGAATATACTAAACAAAAAATCTTGAATATCTTGAAGATCAATATCAGTTTTTTTCTGCAGGTGTATATTTTCTGTTGTATATTAATTTAATTTATTTACCAGAAGACAGTGAAGTCAAATCATTTTCTTTTAAGCAATGAGAACTATAAATAGAACTATAGAGTTCAAATTGTGTGTACAATCTTCTTTAAATTCCACGAAGCCATATTTCAAATAATGGCATGATTAACAGCTCATCTTGTCTGCTTCCTTCATCATTTCTGGACCAAAAAAGATGCTTTCCTTCATTTTATTTTTTTATTTATTTTTCCCATCAGCCTCAACTGATGAAAATCTCCAGTGCTAAAGAAATTTGCCAAGAAATATGTGACGAAAACAAGGGCAAAAATAAGGTTATGCGAACATTGTACATTGTCATGTATAATTAATTTTGCTTAAGCCCTTTTATGTGGCCCCCTATCATTTTAATTCCAAATCTGAGCTGTAATGAATGCTGACATTTGCAACAACGCTGGGATTGTTAACCATGTCTTTTCATATTAGAGAGTTCATCTGTACACTGAAATAAGGACAAACTTATTTCTTCTTTTCTTTTTCATTCTGATGCTGCAAGTTCAGAGAGCCATAACAATCTGCCTACAAATGTTTTTTATGAGGTCAAACTTGCCGGGAGCTGCAGAAAGACTTACAGAGGCAATAAGAGAAAAAGTAGCAGCTCTAAGGGTGTTTTAAGAGCTTTAACAATAAAGGCTAACATGCAACATTGATTTGCAGTAATGCCCATCCATCAACACATCTGATTACTAACAGAAGGACAAACCATTCAGGTTTAGAAAAAATATCAAAACAAATCAGCCATAGTTTAATTCTTCTAATGTCTGGTATGTCAAGAAGCAACTGCTTACATGGACCTATTTTGATGATGAAATGGATGATTCAAACCAGCTGATGCATTTCTGGAGGCAATGACTCCTGCTGTGAGTGTTTCATGGCAAACAAACTCCATACCACAACACATTCCAGTATAGGACTGCTGGAAAGGAAGCAATTAAACTACTAAAACTTACCAAATTAAGACTGATTTCAGTCCACATATACTCTATACCAGTACACATGCAATATAAATTTACAGTGCATACGCATCTTCTTCCTGTCTGTGTTGGGATTTTATGCATTTTTGGTAAAGCTGCATTTATACTAAATGTGTTTGGCTACACGATAAAGATATTAACTGCATGTTTTGTAAGCCATAATTTCTGACTTCATTTTCAAAATGTCACTGTGACCTTTTTCCATTTCTTTCATGTCTTTCTGCATCTTGGCAAGTTTGAATGATATGGAGTGTGGTGCTCATAAAATGCTAATTTATGTTTTAATTACTTTATTCTTTCCAGTACACCAAGTTGTTAAAGTAGAGTCTGCAAACACATTGCTTATTCCCCACCTCCTGTCAGTAAACACCACTGAAAAGCTTTTCTGAAAAAACTAAACCAGTTTAAGCCAACAGGTTTAAAAAAGAAAGGAAAAAAAAAAGCATCCATTCTGACAAGAAGCTGAGCGTAGAGGGTGTTTGGCCCAGAGGTGTGTGCTCGCTTGGATTTTCTGTGTGTGGAGCCATGTCCTCCAGACACTTTGCATTACTCTAAATGCCACATTAATGCTGATGCTTCAATGAGCGTTCTGCGTCTCAAATGAGAGAATATCAGGGGTCGCACTGAAAAGAAACATCCTATGGCCATGAGTCACAAAGCAATTTAGCACTAAAAGTCACTCCTAAGTCTAAGCCCCTGTTACAATCAGTCAAATCCTGCAGGTAATTCTAATGTTCACGCAAGGGACTTTGGAGGAATACAGCAATGATCCATTTCTACACGTTTGTAACAGGAACTCTGAGCAAGGAAGTTTTGGATGCGTCATTATGCTTTGATAAAATTCTTTGGGAACATGGCTATGGATTAGTTCTCTGTCTGCATCCCAGTTAGTCCACAAAAGTCGCTAAAATATTGCTGAAAATATAGAAATGTAGCATTTTCATTTGGTATGGCTAGAATTAGCTAGAGGGTGAGCAAAAATGATCTAATAGCATAGGTAGCCTCCTGTTTCAATGAAACTCGATCATGTAGCTCTAGTTTAGTCAGCACTGATAACTTTGAGTTTTCTTTATATTCTTTATAATTCATTTTAAGCTCAAATGTGAAAACTAAGATAGACTGAGTTGATGTTTAGTCTCTAAATGCGCTCACTGAAAACTAAATATGACATAGTCCCCACGTTATCTTAAAACTAATCTAGTGCTTCCATATAATTAGATTAGCCCTGCTATGTTGCTTCAAGCTTACATTAGGTTAATAGCCTTCCATAACATCATTAATTGTACTTGCACAGGGACATCATCTCTTCTAAAAATGTGCAGACAAATTTCTGTATTTTAAAAAAATGAAAATTACTTTAGAATTAACGTCAAACTTTTGACACTGACCATACAAGCTTTTCAGAAAAGACATTTCTGCTCTCCTCCAGTGACTTGTCAATCACTTGAGGTGGCACCTGGGGTGTCCAATCAGATTTCAGAGGTAGCCAGTGCCTCCCTGGCCACCCCTCTTGCTCCACCACTGTTTTGAGCGTTGAACTCTGCCTCTCTCATTGGTTTTATTTAATTTCTTTTAAAAGTTTGTTTTTGATACTTCTTAATGCTTCTTCTGCACCCCGCTGTAATGCTTTAATGTTTAATGTAAAGCACCTTGAATTATATTGTACATGAAATGTGCTATACAAATAAACTTGGCTTGCCACCAGTGGATTTCTGCTTCAAACAGGTATATGAGGATGCCAGTCTTTGGACCAAACAGTTATTGACATAAAGCTGCTGTTAGGTGTGAACCAGAAAACGCATTCATTCTGGATGCCGTCACAGTTCTTCAATTAGTTCTCCTCGAGTGCACGGCTAAATTTGCTGCTGCGGTTTCAGATTGTGGTCTACACATCAACAATCATTTCTAAACAACTGTCTACTTCCAGATGGTCCTCTCACATGGATCCTGTGTTTGGTTTACAGTTTGCAGCTGTTTGGTGTGCACAAGGCTTACTGTCATTATCACTGCTACTACAACCCCCCCACCATCATCTTTATTCCTGGGATTGGATAATGAAAAAGTCTGTTAGCGGATGGGTTGACATCTCCTGTTGCTGAGGGGTTTTCTGCTGCAGAAAAGGTTAAACACATTAAGAATGGACTTTAGTCATGACTGACTGCTTTTCCTGTCTCTGAGCTAAGAAAAGATAGATAAAAAAAAATGGCTGTAAAAGAAGAGATGGCATCCTTAGCGAGTGAATGATGGGAGCATAAAACTGGATTATTTTAATGGTTGTAATGACCCTTTCTTCTTTCTTTGTAGCTGAAACCCTGACTGCCTTTCTTTCTATTTACTATTTGTTTTATGGGGATTTTTTGCATCTAAGGCAGAATGGCATCTCTGAGGTCTTTACAATTCTGACATGTTCCCTATCAGCATGTTTTCACACACTTATGACTTTATATGTTTATAAAACAAAAATCAGAAATCTACACTGGAAATTTGAGGTCTGAGGCACATTCCTCTAGAATTTTCATTTCACGCCCTTTTATGCTGTCAGAAATATTCTACAATCTTTTCCAATATTTTCATTTAACAGCGTATATCAAAAGTTGCTTTAAAGATAAAACCTTTAAACGTTGGACAAACTAAAATGAAATAAAATTTATTATTTCATTGAATTGTATAGTATCAAATTAAGATCACAAATATGACTTGACCATTTGAAATTGATAAAGCCAATCACAATTCAAATGTGGGATTTTAAATATGCAAATAAAATAAAATAAGATAAAACTAAATAAATGAAATTAAAACAAATCTAATTTTATCAATTCTAAATAAGAAAATTCAATAAAAATAACAAATATGACAATATTTCCACCAAATTTAAAAATGTAATTGAAGTTGTTGTAATTGAAGTTCATCATTTATTATCTTCCACTGTTTATCCTGTTTCTTTATATGTAAAACAGAAGCAACAGAATTAATTTTCCTAATGCATTTAATACATTAAGATGTATTATAAGCTACATCCCTCAGAGAAACCCATCCCATCGAAGATTTTCCACAGACATTTCACTTTAATATTTTTCTTTAACTTGCAAATGATAGGAGTTATGAGCGGGAAATAGAGAGTGAGGAGTTCTACAGTTTATTTTTCATGGGTCACGTATTCTGTCAAGTCCATGTTTCCAAAGTACTCTTTGAAAATGTTGCAAAATGTGTCTTTTCTGGTGAGTACATTTAACAAACTATAGCTCATAGTGCAGCTTAAAGTTTTCATCACACTGGATATATTAGCTTTACTTATTAAACTTTAAAGTAAAAAACAAAGCAAAAAACTATTCCTTTATGAGCAGAGATCTTCTGTAAAATCACTCAGCTAGTGAGTAAAAGGTAATCAATTTAGTTGGAGCTCAAGGAATGACTGCAAGAAAAACAGCAAATTAAAGGCAGATCTTACAATTCCTCCATGACTCTCAATACTTTTCCACAAGTGTGTGGGTCTGACCCAGCCAACGGCTTATATCATTAAATCCTGAGATTGGGAAGTGTGCTTTCATCTGTGAGGTTCCATACTCACCAAATGAATGTTAAGATTATTTTAATAACTGATTTGTACGGTGATTGTAATCAAGCTTCTTTCTCTGTGGCTGGTACTATGGGATCACTTCCAACAAATCCTCATGTGTCTGTGGAGTGCTTTCATTAAGGCCATGATTATTCTTTGTTTGTCTTGAGATAGTCATGTTCCTGATGAATTCACTAATGCTTTCAAATTATACGTTTGTGTATTTGTATCCGGATGTGTGTTTTGTTTACTATTCCAATGTGAGTAGAGTGTGAAAGAATATCCAGACCTACATAAAATCCCCTGCTCTCTGCTGACTGAATAGTTTTTGTTACCAAGAAATGAATAAAGAAAAGAAAATAATCCCTGTTCCCAGCTGTTTGGAGCAATCAATAAGCACTTTCTTAAGCTTTTCTGAACAGGAAAGGGTATTGAATAAGACTTGGTTGCTTTATTTTTGCCAATTCTGTTGCTTTTTTTGGGTCTGAAATCATCAGAAGTAAACAAACATGGAAGGAAACTATACTTATTAAGAAAGATGCTGCAGTCTTTATGAACAGCTTAATGGTTATTATGCAGGAAAGTGGGACAATAAGGTCAACAGTACATATTAGAGACACACTTCAGGCATCTTACACTTGTCAGTTGTTTGATCTTTGACTCATGAAAGCTTTTTGCTTGCTCTGCACTGCTAGTCCGTACATTAATCTTGGATTACAAATGAAAAGATCGGATTACTTTCAGATGTATCTCATTTTAGAAGCAACATGAAATGAACAGTTTTCTTTCACCACTCAGCAATATAACATACTGTCTCCACACACTTCAACACAAATACTGCAGAACAAAAGCAGTACAAGAGCATCCCTCGCCAACCTAATAGCAAAGCATCAATATCAACACGGCAGGAGGGAACCATTTTATGAAGCGATCGATCCCTGAGCCTTTTGCAACAACAAAGACGGAGCTCAAAAACACTTGAGAAAACAAAGAATAAGAAGAAATGGGCAGGACGGAGAAGTATTAAATGAGTTGGCAAAGATAATAAAATAAGAATTTACAGGAGAAAATGTTTTTTTTGTGGGATTCAGAACCCAGTGCTTCTACACAATTACTCCCATGAGACACCCTGACAGTCTAATGGTGCTTTGGGTTGTATTCCTTTAAGATTACCTTGTTAACAAAAAGAAAACATATTGCAGCTGAAAATGTAAGGTCCGTTGTTATTGTGCTACATTTTTTTTTTCACTTTTAAGTTGTCTACTTTTCCAACTATAAGTGAGGTGTGCCAATGAGCTATGCAAGATGCACATTTTCCTCTTCTTTTTCAGAGGATCATTAGTCAACAGGTCACTCTTTCCAAATGTTGCAGCTGAGCACAATTAGCCTACTGTTGATTTTCTGGAGTTTTAAACTGGCTCCCCCACACACACTATTTCATAATAGCTCCAGCAGATGTGTCCAAATGAAAATCCTGTAAGGATGCACTATTCTGTATAGTCACATGACTGATGACGTGAGTGGAAGGGTCTTTATTATGTCACAGTTACAGAAATACATGTCAACAGCCTAAAAAAGCATCAGTTTATT
Source organism: Atherinosoma microstoma (assembly GCA_037177055.1). NCBI lineage: Eukaryota > Metazoa > Chordata > Actinopteri > Atheriniformes > Atherinidae > Atherinosoma > Atherinosoma microstoma. Next base: position 26,477,059 of record JBBBVU010000017.1, read on the forward strand.
TTTGTTGGGAATGATTACTTAACCAAGGGAGTATCAGTTTCATTTTGACTTTTTAAGTCTTGCTAATGATGGCAGTTGTCAGACACCTGATTTTAAAGGTATGAAAAAATTACTGAAATCTAGTGGTAAAGATGGGCATAGAAGTTTATTGAAATGTCAACCACAGTTGTGAATGGATGGTGGCCATCAGTGGTCAAAATTCTTCCAGACAACATGTTTTCATCTGCAAGTGGATCCAGTTTCCTCTGGTGCAGCAAAGACTGCACCACAGGTAACTACTACAACATGATGTAGATATAAACCGTCTTCTTCTATGTGCCTTTTAAAGCGTTACTTATCCCAAACGGTGCTGTAGCACCCATAAAATGAAGCAGGTTCTGTAGTTTCAAAGCTCACAGGATTCTCGCTTAATCACACAGAGTTTTTTGTCCATTCAGAGACACCGTAGTTAAAATGGTGGCACAAATATGGCAGCTGTCATGTACCATGGCAAGTAGATATAAATGGATCCTTCTAAGAACATATAAACATGACAGTTATTTTCACAAGATATTAATCAACCGTCTCCACCATGGAACTGGAATAAATGCCACTGCTCTGAACTGGTTCGCATCCTACCTCAACAATAGAAGCTTCTTAGTAAACATTGGCACAGTCTCCTTCCCCCAGCTATTTTCTCCTGCGGAGTCTCTCAAGGTTCAATCCTAGGTCCCATTCTCTTCTCCATATACATGCTCCCCCTCGGTCAAATTATTAAAAAAATATAACATTTCCTTCCACTGTTATGCTGACGACACCCAGCTTTATCTTCCCCTCAAACCCATTGACCAAGCCAAACTCACCGACATTCATAACTCCATGAATAAAATAAAGTCCTGGATGGCAGCCAACTTCCTTCAACTCAACAACAGTAAATCAGAAATCATTCCCTTTGGCCTCTCTGATATCAACCAGATATTGAACAGTCTTGGCAACCTATCCACTTTCAGAAACCTCACGTCAGAAACCTTGGATTCATCTTTGATTCATCACTCAAGTTTGACAAACAGGTCAGTTCAGTAGTTAAAGTTGTTTTTTTCCAACTCTGCACCATCACAAAACTCAAGCCATTTGTTATTTACAAGGACCTTGAAACAGTTATACACGCCTTCATTTCCACCCGCCTAGGCTACAACAATTCACTGGCATTAATCAGTCATCTCTCTCCTGCTTACAAATGGTTCAGAACGCTGCAGCAACCAGACCTTTAACAGGAACCCACAACCAGGATCACATCACCCCCATCCTGGCCTCCCTCCACTCCCTTTGTTCATAAAGCACTGCACGGACCCACTCACTAACCCCTTACTCCTACAGATCCCTCAGGTTGACTGACCTGGGGCTGCTAGCGGTACCATGCTCAATTTTAAACTCAGAGGTGACCGTGCTTTTGCGGTTGCAGCCCCCCCTCTGTAAGATTTGTCCTTTCCATTGACTTTTTTAAAGCTAGGCTCAAAACACACCTCTTTTAACTGACTAGCCTTTGAATCCTCCTGATTGGACTTTCTTTTTAATTTTTTCCTTGTTTTATGTTGCTATTTTTGCTTTTAACTGTAACTGTTCAGCACTTTGGTCAATGTGATTATTTTTTTTAAATGTGCTTTATCAATAAACTTGATTGATTGATTGATTGATTTTAGTAAACTGATTCGATCACAATAGAAAGTTTTCTTTTATGATATATTCCATTTTTCTGTCATTGACCTTTGATTTTGTTACATGCTGCACCTCTTTTGACTTTTATGTTATTATTTTTTATATTATGTGAGAACATAGACTGTTGAGTTTTCTACTTATATACTGTATATGCTATGAACAATATTACTTTGCTTATATGATATGAGCATTTTCAAAGACAATCTTCCATCAGATTGATGAGATCTATGTCAGTATATCAGAACAATGGAAAACAACAATTCCTAATAATTGTTAAGTTTTGTTGAGAACTAGGTAAAACAATATTCCGGTTTGCAATAAATTATGTGATAGAGAAGTGAGGGTGCAACATTTGGCATTAGAAAGGCATACAAGCTTCTGCTTCTGCCTGTTTGGTCTTGCAGCTATCGATTTGTTAAATGTTTGATTTAATTATTTGATGAAATTTTGTGACCAAGCTAAATAAACTAAACTGAAACTGAAACTAAACTGAAAGCACTGCATGTTTGTTCACTGATCAGTCTGCTAAATGAAACCCAGAAAAACCAGTTTCTCAACACCTATGGAGGACTCGTACATTATTATCTGTTTGAATGTAGAATTTATTGTTTTTTTTAAACTGGCCTTACACAATTTCACCTGCAATACTTCCCTTATTTTCTTTTAAAATGATATGATTTGCAAGAGTCTATCATACCTGAGTGAAAACCTGTGCGCATGAAATAAACTTTGTGAAGAGGGGCTTCAGCCAGAGCTGGAGCACAGCAGAGAGGGACTGGAACTGCAAGTTGAATTTATTCAGTTGTAAAAATTTGCCCTGTTCATGGTTATCATGATTTTAGTATCACTACTACATCATAAATGTATTTTTTTTTAGAGCATACTTTCCTTGTTTTGTAACCACAGCACCCGCCATTGTGATGCCATTTAGAAATGGGTTTAGACATGATCCATCTCTAAAGGGGGCTCAGGATTTAAATATCATGACAGCAGAGCTGTTCAGTGGCTGTTTTGGGAGAGCGGAGGATTAAAGTGTCAAAAGACTGAGATTTAAACTAAAAGGGCAAAATTGTCAAGCATACTGACACATTTAAACAGTAAGCAAATGGCTGAGCCTAAAATTTTTAGTGTTATTCCTTTCTTCTTTTCCCATGGTGGCTGCTCTCCAGCTCTGGGAAAAATACATGTGTGCATATATGTATGTGTGTGTTTCTCTTTCCATTTCATCTTCCACTCTGCTAATGCTGGCATTCCCAAAAGAAATACGAGTGTTTTCCTCTTGAATAGAGCTTTCAGGCTTTCTCACCATCATCACACCATTGCAGTACAAACTCTATCCCAGGACCAAACTAATATGCAAGTATACACACAGCTTGTGTGCAGGATGAATTGGGTACCATATCCACCTGGAAGAACATTTGCAGACATGAAAGCTCATTTGCAAACACACAGAGCATAACCTGTCAAAACACAGCAGGGGTGTGTAGTTCACAGCCATGTATAGTAAATGTACACATAGAAGTGTTCTGCGTCTGGAACTACAAAAATATGATGTATGTTTTATTAAAAAATATATATATTTTTTTATTTATTTATTCAAAAGCCAAATTATAAGCATATAAATCTATGTCCATGACTTTTTTGGGGGTCAAACATTGAAAATCTTGTACTTGCTGTGATGTACTTTCTGAACTGAATTTCATGGTCACAAATGTTAAAATAAACAAATATATGAAAAAAGATATAGAGCAGTTTAATTTGTGGTAATCTGTTTTTTCCCAGGCTGTTCAATATCTGTCATAAGGCGTGAACTAAGCTTCATTTATAAAATGTGCAGTGTCGCATTAACATTTGGTCCCTTCTGCAAAGTCAAGAAAAAAAATAATTTATTCACGGTCAATTCTAATTTTCATTTTGGGCGAAAGCGTCCTCCACAGAAAAAGAGAGAGGGCGAAAGATGAAAAGAGGAAGAGGTGGTGCTGGCAAGGAACTTTGATCAGTGTTGAAGAGTGAAGATTAATCTTGTTGTCAGGGATGGGTGGCAATGTGAGGTGCGCTGCATTTCCATCTATCTCTACCCCAACTGCTGTGTTTGGCCCTGATCCCCTGCCCACAGAGGGAGGGAGAGAGAGGAGACTGAAATAGAAAACTTCCAGGTAGATCTGCCGTCTGTGATCTCCACCTAGAGAATTATATCTGGGTAGAACAATACTGAGGGAAGTTTCAAAGATGAAGGGGCAGAAAATGCACATGCAATAAAAGGGGTATTGCATGAATGGCATGGTGTAATATCTGATGTGGACATCTAACAGCTTTCTTTCTATTCATCCTATCCCTTTTCCCTTTCATTGCACATTATCAGGCTATTGCTTTGTTTTAATATACTCTCTGTTTCTGCTTAATCGTCACAGATTGTGGTTTGCGATTTGTGGTCAGGACTAATGTATCAAACTAAATACAAAGGAGATCTATCTGAAAGAGAATTCATAAATTCATTCAGCTCGAAAATGACACATTTAGGCTTTCATGAAAGTTCAGGGTGTACATTTACTGCTAAACCACATAAACTAAATACTGAGCATCAGCCTGTTGAAAGGGTGCACACACCAAAGCTTCAATAATCCATGTTAGCTGGTTAAGTTGCAGAATTTTTAAGCCATCATTTATTGTTTTCAATGTATTTAGATAAAGTGTGTGTGTGAAAATGTAGAGCACAAAATTATGTAGCTTATTGGTGATGTATTCTCATATTCCTAAAACAAAATTATGGGTTAAAAACAGTAAAATTCTGTAAATTGTGAGACAACTGAACAGGACTACAAAACAGAAAAAAAAGTGAGAAAATGTGGTTACACAAGGCCTCTTCCAATCATAAGAGTAAAATAAGACTTTTGCTCATTCCCTTAGTTACAACCCGTATGGTGTAGAGTGATTTTGGCTTGAAAATGACCAGAATTTTAAAACTTAATGCAAGTTTGATGCTCAAACCAGAATTTTTTTTATTTCACTTTTTCTGACGTTAACAATACAACAATATTTAAAAAAAAAAAAACTTTTTCAAAAAAGCTTACTTCCTGGTTTGGATTAGGCAGTAACAGTTTTAGTAATGGTTAAAATGTATTACTTTTACAAAGCCAACATTACCTCAGTCATCAAGGTGATAAGACCAACAAGATAATAATGCTTCATTTCCTTGTTGGGCTTAACCAATAACATCAGTGAGTTGCAATTAAAAAACATGGTTAGAACTATTTTAGATAACTATATTTACATTGATCACTTACACCTATCCAAAAAAATTGTTTACTGCATCACTATAGGCAATTATCCATATTTAATGAACAGTAAAACTACCCACCACTCCAAAATCTGCAACATAAAAGTTCATGCCGTGTCAAAATGTAAAATATTTAACACCAAATCTGACCTATAGCTCCAAGTGTTTTATTACTTTAAAACTCGTTTTCAGTATCCTGTTTCATAAATGTACTCCTCAGCTAGCCATGTTCACGCTCTTCATTGTTGTTTGCATTTTGTATTTTTTTCTTTAAAATTCAACTTTCCCCTCAAGTCTTAACCCCCCCCCCCTCATGTTCTGTGAGTATTTTATTTCTTGCTCTGTGCATAATTTGACCAGTTTTAAATTTGACCATATTCATAAACTTCAACAGATTTCATTCTTTAAATTATCTTATAAAAATATCCTTGCTGCTTGGTAATGTGCATAGTGACTGTAGCATTGTTTTCTATGTGTATACCATCACCTTAATGGGCAACATTTTAACACTTCATATTCATTTAGAGGTTGTATATATATTTTTTTTTTATGGGTTGGTAATATTTTTACGAACAAAATGACCCCAAGGGTCATTTTGGGGGTGGAGGATGGTCTTGATTATAGTATTTAAGCTGGCAGGGGAAATATATATAACGTAAAACAGAAACAAGCAATTCAACTATGGTGTTTAAAACTAATTGCCAGTGTGGCCTTGATGTGGGTAGAAAATATACTTTATGGAATAAATATTCAATATGGTGATTTCATTACTGGAAAGATTGCCTTTAAAGAATCAAGGTGGGTAGAAAAAATTTAATTGGAAAATAACTCATTCTATGCTTAGTGAAAATGGATTTTTCTATATTCTTGGTTTACCAACAAGTGTAACTTGGTATAAAAGTCTAGAGATTATATTTATGAACACTTCAGGAGTGCCGTCATGGTTTTTGGTTTTCGTTTTAAAAAGCTTTGTGTTTTATTTCTCTCCTTGGGCCTAATCAAATAATCCCTTTTGTCGAAGAAGGTTCCGAAGTGAATGAGATAACCTGGATGTATTTAAGAGCTGCTTTGAGTTGGTAAATGCTAATGGAAGCAGCTTCATCGCCTCCTTTGTCACTTCTTTTGCCACAGAATACACTAGACACTACATTGAAAAAGAAAAGGAGATAAAGCAGTCCCACAATTCCTTGCAGCCACAACATTTAAAGCAGTGCTCAATTATTGTCATGCAGTCGGACTGATTGGGATTCATGTAGATGAAGTTGGAGGAGGAGGAGGCCGGGGACCACCATATATTTCACGTTGGTGGCCTTTTCTATCAATTTATTGTTTAAAATACCAACTCTGGTAATGAAGTCATGTTTTCAGCGCGTTGTCCACATGTGGTGACATTTATACAGCCTGCACAAGTCCACGCTGTAACATTTCACAGGGCAAAGTAACGAGCATACCTTTAGTTGTCCATCTTTGGAACAGATGGGGTGAATTTGAGAATTTTCTTTCCAGAAATTTATATTGTTTCCCATCAAGGTTTCTTTTTTCTCTACCCCTTCTGTGGTTGTTCCTTTTTTCTAATTTTATTTATATTTATCTAATTTCAATTCTATTTGACCTCATTTATCTAAAAATATTCAATCTATTCATTTTTTGCTTTGGACTTTGCTCATCAGCCTTTTTGGTTTGTTGCTACTTTATGTCTCCCTGCCCTCATAAAGGCTCCACTCAAAACATAACAAAATCCACACAAGCATCCATGCATAGGGTGTGTATTGTAGGTTCCGCGATTCCCACTCTGAGGTCTCATGGCGTATAATTCACATTCATATGAAAACAGTATTTTCGGTGATGAAAATCTGATGCGTACTCCACTTTGATGATAATTAAACAGTCACTTCTTTCTGTTGCTGCCAGAGCTTTTAAAAATGCATGTTAAAAGAAATGCTGTGCAAAGGATAAAAACCTGAAAGCAATTTTCAGCATCCCAGTCCAACATATGTGATACCAGGATATACATCTTTTTAACATGTTGTGAAACAAAAAATCTTGAAAAATAAGGCAATAAATCTGCAAGACTAAATGTTTTTTCTCGCTATTTTTATGGCTTTTTTTCCTAAATGGAAATGAGAAAAAGATAATCACACGGCAGTTAATATTCATACCCTGGTTTTATAAAAAAAGAAGTAGGCCTATTGAAGACTGCATACACACAAAATGAAGTATCAATTTCTTGGATGCACATCAATAAAAGCAAGCTTTGCACTGGTCTCCCTTTTGTACATTAATTTTCATTGGCCAATAAATCTGATACATCCAGAAAATACACAACTGCACCTTCTCCTCATGTCTGGTGATTCTTAACTCGTGGTTGTTATGGAGTTTGCCATTTTAAGTGACGTCCCTCACACTGCCATCTCACATGTAGAAGTGGATTTTTCTTCTCTAAAAGATAACAGTTATACATCAAAGTTCAAGTAAAATACCAAGATAGTATGTCAGGAGTCTCCCAGATGTCTCAGGATTGAGTAAAAACACTATATAAGGATTTAAAGTGATTCTTCTGTTTCTTTTCTGCGTTTAATGGTTATTTAAGCATTTTTAATGCATCATTTCTCTCTTAATGTAAAACCTGCTGAGCAGATAATCAGTTAAAAGCATTAAACATCTTTAATTTGCTGATTTTCAAAATATTTTTAGCTCAGCAATTAAGGCTTGCTTTCGAAATTATAGTTTAGCTTAGTTTTTTTAGTTTATTGCACAGGGGACCATGTACAGCAGCATTTATCATAGAGGAAAATACATTTATACCATATTGTAGCTCTCTGAGCTAATTTCCATCTGCAGTCGCTTATATATCAGATCCTATATATGTGCAGCTGCTCTTATGATTAAAAAGAAGATGGGCTTCATGCTGAATGACCATATGCCAAGCTGATTTCTGGACTGTTTGACAATTTATTTGCTGTTTTATTGGTGTTGCTTCACCTGTTAGCCTCCATCCAGTTTCTTAACCACATTATTCATAGTTGTTAATAAGCGGAGTGAGTGAAAACTCCTTGATTGTTTTTTTCTATGCATTGGAATATTCATTTTTCTCCCAGTAAAAAAACATGATGTTAATCTGCTAAAATGATATCTTTAGCATAGTCCAATATTCTTTTTCATTGAACCCGAGCATGAAAATCATCCAAATAGCTTTTCATGCAAGAATATTTTTCTGACAGAAAAATTATCACAACCTGTTTAAAACTGCACAACTACTTGTCACACACTTTGTTAAGATTACAGTCCTGGGTTGGAGTAGCCTGTAATCAATCCTGTTTGCACAAAAACTCCTTCATTTATGGTATTATGCGCACAAATGTTTTGTTCATCGATGCTGCAGGTTTGAATAAAAACCAGCAGGAATCCCATCTGGATGTGTCCTGAAATCTGCCCACTCATGTTTGTGCCACACAAGATGCGTATTAGTAATACGTGTTCACATTCTCAGTGTGACATGTGAATGATTAAAGCCTCATGGAACAAATAACTAAGTGTGCAAAAGTTTCAAAGAAGGCTTTGAAGTTATTTCATACCAAACATTGTGTGAGGAATAATTAAGCCAGGAAGCCTAAACGTAAGTGAAAGTGTGTGAATGCTGGCTGCTTTTGCTATTAGTTTCATAGTTGTAGAGATGCGTACATTTTCAGTCAAATATCTAGAGCTTGTGTTCATGGCCCTCTTTGTTTTTGATAATTGGTCAAATCTTTCATGTATATAAATGTCAAAAAGAGAAGTGGCAGATATGTACAAGCCTGAAGGACAGCACAGAGGCGCTAATCATGGCAGCACAGGAGCAAGCCTTGAGCACCAGAGCAATAGAAGCACAGATGTACCGCACCAGGCAGAATCCCAGATCTACCGCACCAGGTAGGATCCCAGATCTACCGCACCAGGCAGGATACCAGATCTTCCGCACCAGGCAGGATACCAGATCTACCGCACCAGGCAGGATCCCAGATCTACCGCACCAGGCAGGATACCAGATCTTCCACACCAGGCAGGATCCCAGGTCTACCACACCAGGCAGGATCCCAGATCTACCGCACCAGGCAGGATACCAGATCTACCGCACCAGGCAGGATACCAGATCTTCCGCACCAGGCAGGATCCCAGGGTAAATATTTTCATAAGACCTACATTTTTTTTAAATGTCACGAAATGATATGAACATTCTTCAATTCTTCTCCAGGTGTGAACAAGCCTCAGATTTAATGATTTTTTTTCTTTTAATTTGTCCTAAATTACTTTTTTTCTTATTTCTGTTGAAACTAACCATCTTTCCCCTTTTATCACTCTCTTCATCTTCTGCCACTTATCCAACCCCACCTCTATTCTCCCCTCATGGCTATTCCCCATGACTCCTAAGTGTGTGAGAAGGAGTCGATACCCACCCCATCCATAAAGACATCTCCTACTGCGAGAGAATGGAAAATGCTATTAGACTGTTGCTTTTTATTCCTCCTGTCAGAGTGGAGGCTTGGGTGGGGTTGCACACAACATATGCTCCCAGGGCACAAACACAGCAGCTATTGCAGATGCAGACACCTTGGTGTCCAAAAACCTCACATATAAACAGTTGCAGGTATTCAAAAGTCAATTTAAGTTGAATACAGAGAGGAGCGTTGGTGTTTGAGACTGTACAGGCTGTTAGGGATTTGGAGATGTGAGGAAATATCAAAGAGACTGTGGTTCCTTCAAAAAAATATAATCTGACAGTGACATTGTGAGGGGGTTTGGATTATCTCTTCACATACTTTTATCACAAACACTGTTTGGCTCTTAAAGCTGTATTTGTATGGGTGTGCACACTGGCAAGCGTCTGTGTCATGCTCAGATCTAATTCACTCATTTGAAAAGGCCGCAATGTTGACAGAAACAGCATAAAAACAGTGCATTATCATGGCAGGGTGCAATTTCCAGCTCAGTGAAGCTCAATGATGCCTTGATGGAGTGCAACACCCTGAAACCTTTTCTGCGTTTCTGCAAACTCATCTGTATGCTACCTGACTTTTCCTCAACACCCTTCAGTGGTATTAACAAGACTGCAGTTGATTTTATGGAAATGATAAAAGCAAAAGCAAAGCCACAATAGCTCTGAAAAAGAAAAGAAAATAATCTTTTATCCGTCAGCAAACTGTGACAGCAGGGTTTGTTTTTTTGCTATAATGCTGTTGGCCTAATTTCAGCTAGAAATCAAGATGTTACTCAATCTTTGGTCATTTCAAGTGCTTTCCAATTAACCCTTAAAACTCCCCCCATATTGTCAACAATTTCCCAGGAACAGTAGTGTGCAATTCTCTGGGATAAATTGTGATCAGCAGCTTAGCCTTTAGGTGATCTAGGGAAGTTTCCCAGGTTATTTATATCCCATCCTGGAGGTTTACAATCCAGCTGCAAAATGTAGTGTTTATTCAGAGGCTCTATATGGTAAATTCACAATTAGTCCTCCATGATAACACCATCATTTATCACATGTTCCTAATAATAAAAGCTCGCTATCACTACTATGTTGCTAAGCGACCTTTATTTTGACCCAGAAATTGATGAAACCGCTTCCTGTCAAACTGTCAAAATAATGATCCTCTATGGCTGGAATAAGGCCAAGAAGAGGTTTTTGATACACGATGCAACCAAAAATGAGCTGAGTTGGTTTTGTGAGCATAGCAGGTAAATAGTAGCATAAATAGCAACATATGCCTGGAGGAAAAAGTGTAAATATGTAAATAGTTTATGTTTTGTGTTTGTTTCAATGCCAATATTTTTTCTCCTGAAAGCTAAAACTTGAAAGAATGATATGCAGATAAGAAAATGTTTGGTCACTGTTTATCTTGTTATTTCTGTGTTATTTCTACAAAGTACTGTTAGTAATAAATATCTGTTTTTTGTTTTTTTTTCGGTTGGCCTTTATGCTGCTATATTTATTGATACATTCATTTTACAGCATTGTAGCCTCCTTATCTGACATCTGATACTGTCCTTATGTATGTCCTTGCGTATTTTTACATAAAAAAAAAAACACTAAAAAGGCAGAAAGGATAGAAATTAAGGGTGTATCAACACTGCATGCAATACTGGGTATATATTATCCTTCCCTTGGTGTGAATGCAAGGTATCGATGTGCTCCAACAATCTAGTTTGACTCACTTACAGATGCTCATGTTGAACGTTACTCACCCTGACTCTGGAAAAAAGTCAAGTCATACTTCATATCAATCCAAATTGCAGCTGAGTGCTCTGCCCTACATCTGTTCAGTCTAACTGTGCCTTCTACAACATTAAAAACCTAAAAAAAAAAAAAAAAACATCCTGAATTTTAAACTTTAAGTTTTCTGCTGCTCTGCTATCATTCATCCTTTAAATAATTGAACACTTTGCTGTTGTCACAGACGTGTTTCAGAAATCTTCTCTCGATACGTCTGTTTGCCTTAAAAATTCTCTTTTGTCTTGTCATCGTTTAGCTTTTGTTTTTTCTTTTGGTTGTTTTATTTTACAACAAAAGAAATCAGGGTGAGGCATCGTTCTTCATCATGACAAAAACACTGATCCTTTCTATGGTTGACGGTTTGATGTCTTCACTTTCTGATAAAAATGTCAGATTGTCTTCAATCCTCAGGCTCTCTTGTGTGTGACAGCATGGTTTAGGTATATTTACAGTTAAGATCCTGCTTACACATGAGAAATAAAGATGTCATAGAACATCATTCTAGACAAGTCTGGTTCCCTTTAAAGTTTCTCAGCTTGCTGTAGCTGCCACACATGATTGATCCGGGTTTCAGATGACAAATCACTTGATCCAATAGCTTTAGGAACTGAGGAACCCCATAAACTAAACCACCCACCATCTTCATGTTTTACACGCATCACCTGAGCTGTAAGGATTAGGCAGATTAGACCAATAAGGGATTAGCTTCATACAATATGAAGTCATTTTTCATGGAACAAAACAACAACAGAGTCATAATGTGGGTCTTTGCTGCATGACTGAGGTGTTTGAATAGATGATGGAATAGAGTTGTTCAGGGGTGAAAAGGGAGACTGAAACTGGCAGATTAAAGCTTTCATCCAGCCAGACTGATTTCTAGACCGGCAGGAATTGGCCACCTGTAACAACTATTAAAGTCTGGGTCCTGTGGTACCTTAAAACAAACTTTCAAAATCCGAAGTTCTGTCAAAAAAGGTACAAATTGTATTTTGCTGTCTGTTCTCTTTGAAAGCAATTTAAGGTTTCCAACGTTGTTCAAGTGCAATACACCGCATTCCTGTACAGCAACCCAAATATTTCTTACCCAAGTGTGCCACTTATGCAAGCAATTGGATCAAATTTCCATTCTCCAACGAGGAGCAGAACAACAACGTGTATGCTGCTTTTTGAGTAGAGACATATCACCATGTACGGTGCATGCCCACGGATGAAAAGTTGACCCAAAAGGTTCCATTTGTAGGACCAGAATGCATTTCTGCAGCGTCATGGTTTGCACACACGAACACAGAAACTGCATACCCAGCCTTTACAATTCCTGCGTGTTTGTTTTCAAAATCACATTTAAAAACAGGAACAACAACAACCTCCAGCTAACAGCTAAGCACTGAAAATGTCAGGTTTAGTTACAGATGTTAATGGCGCTGTGAGGCATCTCTGCCTCGTTCTTTCCGCAATTGCTTGTAAAGATCAACAAATCCGACACTGTTTTGTAAGGATGCTATCGCTGCATCCATGGCTGCCGAAGACTAGAAGAAATGCAAACAAGTCAAAGGGTTATTTTCTGATTCCAGTGTTTAGGTGTTGCAGTCTGACCGTTTTTCACCTCTGAAACATTGCTGTGGAAATAGCTTCAATTTGGCAAAACTATGGACAACAAGTGAACAATTGAGAAGAAAAAATGATTTTGGTAACAGGAAAACAGACTAAATGAGTCTCATGCTTTGGCAGTCCTGATCGATCCTTACATCAAAAACAACACTTTTTTTCTCTTCTCTTCTTTTACCGTGACTCAAGGCTGGCAGTTCTCTATTCTGTATTATGTTTTGACACTTTATCATGATTATGTTTCACAGTTTTCACGGTTTTGCAAATTCTAACTCTCCTTCTGACAGATATTACTTTCATGCAATTCAACAGAAGAGAAAATGTGAAGAGGATATTCAGAAGGTGCATTAGCAGACTCTGAATCATAGACAGATTTGCATCTCTTAGAGAACAAACCTGAATCCTTTTAGAAATCCGGTGATAACACACTACATCTGACTGAAGCCATTTTTCCAAGTAATTTACGGTAAAAAATGAAAAAACTGAAGGAATAATTTGAGCTTTTTTTCCCATCATACCTTCTTTTCTTTACAAAAGTCTCCATTTCCTAATACCTCAGATGCAATATAACAGCACACTCCTGATGAGATGTCAGCTCGCTATGACACATCTACCAGTGATTTCTCATTAGTCGTACATATTTTAATCTTCAGACAGCCCTGAAATAACCCCAGTCATATAAGATTGCACTTTTTGAGCTTAATCAAATGCAGTCTGCTCTCCAAACAAAAATGCCAGCAAAAAAAAAAAAACGGTCCCATTAAAGCTCTGAGTATATGGTGTTGGGATCTATTCCCACACATTTGCAGAAACTCTCTTTGGGTTCATTCACACCAGGGTAGTCCACTAGACTCGGTATGATTGGGGACTCGGTTCACATGGGGGGTGCAACATTCTTCCAGACTGAGATTGTGTTCACACTGTACTACTCAAACAAATCTGACCTTTTAAACAACGCGTTCCACTCTCCACGAGAGCCGGCGCTGCATCAAGAATTACTGAAGGAAAGGACGAGACAGACAACGAAGAAGAAAACTCGTTCATCTATTGGTAAATGCAGGACGACTTCGGTTTCTATGCTGCATTCTATTTGAACTTGGAAGTTGGAATTTCTCACTTCCGAGTCGGAAGTTTGAACTGGAACTGAGCTTGGACTTCAGACTCGGAAAGTCAGAGAATCCTCACAGCCTCCGAATTCAGGTTTAAACATGGCCAAACCCAGTGTTAGCAGTGTAGAAGCCCCTGTAATATTACATTTATTTGCACTTCTGAGCAGTTTTTGTTGCATTAAATCAGTCGTCATTCCCAGATCCGACTTCCCAGTTCAGAGGTAAATGGAATGCACCACTAGTACATAACAGCTAAATATGGAGCTGCATCAGATCCTAGCGGTCTTGGGTTGATCACATTTCTATCAAAACTTGTCCTGAATTCTTCCATGTCTGACCGTGACACATTTCTCCCGCCCAGAGCCGCCTATCCTCCCACATGTGAGAATGTTTTCGTTAAGTTTACCCACGAAGCTGTGCAATGAACCCACAATGCACTTTGTTTTGTGGTCCGCTTCCTGTATTTGGTCCCCTTGAAGCGAACCGAGACCCACATCTGTAGGCCGACCAAATTTGTTTGCGCATTCACAATACCCCAAACGAAGTGTACTCTACGAGCAAAATGTTTCCTTAGGATGTGTTTCCTTGCAGATTAGATGCTTTTCATCCAAGTGAGGTCACAAATTCTCAGCATCCATGAAGCCACTTTGACAAAACTGAGGATAAACACTATAGAACCAATGATTTTCTATTACACATCAGTGATTACACTTTTTTACCAGGATGTACAAGAGATTCATGGCCTATCCCTCTGACAAGTGATGAGAAGTCCACAGCACACACTATGACTGTGCAAGGTGAGTCTATCACATGAATCTATAAATATATGTTCAAACAAACTTACCTATTGGGTTGCCAGAAGAAATACAGTGTTTGGAGACAACGACACCATCCAGCCAAGGCCCAGTGGAGCAGAAACAAGACACAGAGGAGAGGGGAAAAAGAAAAGAGTGAGGCAAAGCAAAAATTCTTTGGTGATAAATATTTGAAGACATTCTTTTTACGTTCTTCCCCAACAAAGATGGCTTTAAAATGTCATTTGAGCTGGAATATTGAAATGAAAGAAACACCTCTCAGCATAAAATATTAAAGGGGGTGTGTGATTATCTTGGCAGTTGTGAGGGCAAGAGATGAGCTGAGGGTATCCTCGCTCAGCCAGGCGAATTGTAAATCAGGAATAGCCACCAGAGTGTTTGGAGAGGTGTGTGAGGAATTCAGACGCTTCATTGCTCGAACACATGCAAAATCTGTCACAAATATTGCTTCATTATGACCCCCGCACAAGATCGGGGGACGACCAGTTGCATGCAAAGCAGCTTTCGGCAGCAGTGTGGATCAAGTTAAGCAGCCATTCATTATGTATGCTGGGTCCAAGAGAGCTGGAATTACCTTTATATGCAGGTTCTCTGCGGCGCAATGAGAACGAGGAAACGGGCCGGTTGCTTGGTGGCTTGATTTGATGTTATTACCCTTTCATTAGCTTTTCTTTATCACATTTGTTTTTACACTTGCTTGTATGCTAATTTGTATTCTAAACACAAACACCAATAGCCACAAAGGTGTCTGATTATAACATCAGGAAGGGAGCTAAACTGGATGCCAAATGCTTACAGCTCACAGTTGTAACAACCCAGAGCTTTTGTATGAAAATCTTTTCATAAATTTAACCAAGTAGTTGTGACACCTAAACCCTGTAGTCTATAACTGGTAATAAAAGTGAAGCCAAAAGGGGCTCTTATTTGACAGAAAATGACAACACTTTCTGGTTTGCAAAATCATAGATTCCCATGTTTTACTAGGCTTCACCAAACTCACTTCAAAAAGACATCCACAACTGTCAGAACATGAACAGGTCCGTGCTGAAAGATTATAATGCAACCTGATCTTACGCCCACAACGCTTTGCCACAATCTAACAAAGAAACCAAAGAAACACATCCTGCTTCTGAACAAGCATCTTGTTCGGCAGGGCTCCAGGCCTCTGATCAATGAAAAGCATGTCCAGAGAAGCTTTTTAGGAGACCTGATGCAAAGCTGATGATAGTAATATGTGCTTTCCTCTCTCAGCAAATATCATTCATCAAGCCCTGAAGCACAAAGCCAGTCAAATAATCAGAGCAGTCATTGTGTTTGTCTCTGTAAGTTATCTGATGTCTGTATCAGTCTGCCCACAGGTACAGTTTCTCCTTGGATGGGCAGAAAGTTGGCAAAGGAAAATTGGCTCCGCTTATTGCTGAAAATACAATGATTGTATAAAGATTTTTATGTTAGTTAAGAATTTTGGTCATAGGGGCAAGGCAATCGTGCACATTTGGGAAAATTTGTATTTTATAAAAAGATAAAAATATTAATTTTTAACCAATCGCTTCCAGAATAAATCTAAATTGATCTGGTAGACTTCCACAGAGTCCCATCTTTTGGACTGATAAGTACTCAGCCAATCAGCCTTTCAATCCAACAACCACACAGTCAGCATCACAGACCTCATCTCTGCCGACGAGTCAAAGTCAGACGTTTCTGCCAGTCATCCAGAGAATCAGGCAACCATACACTTTATCCTTGCTTATTGAGATATACAGACTTCAAGCTGTGTTTCTCATGCCCGTCCTGAATCTTCAGAAGTAATAGATGAGATGGAATGAAATAAGAGATGAAAAAGAAAACTCATTCAGGTCATTATCTTCCTGTATCCTTTATTTATCTGTTTATAGTGTAAAAACAAATGTAAAATCTCATCCATCTCACTGCAGATAGATGTTGGATGAAGATTCATGAATCCAGAGCCATCATCAACAGACAGGAAGCGACAGTAACAAGAAATTAATCCAGCAGACAAGATTAACCTAAACTAAAGCACAGAGGCTCTAATTCTGACAGCACAAGAACAATTCAAACATCAGAGCGACAAAGGGAGGGTCTCAGAAACGGTGTAAAAATGCCTCTGAGAGCATCAAGTACACAGAGACAGGGTGTAGTTGTGGCAGAGTGCCCTGAGAAGCATCACCAAATAGCAGAGATACTGTACAAAAACATGAGTGCTCTTCAAAATCTTATGGTACTTCAAGATGGAACTCCAAGTTTCACAATGATAAGGTGCTGCTGGACCAACCAATCAGACACCAAGGGGTTGCTAGGGAACAGAAAAAAAGCAGTTGATATGAATGTAGTAATCTGAGTAATATCAGGAAGAAGGAAGATGAGAAGAGATATGATGGAAGATGAAATCCAAACTGGTGGCAACCAGACCACCAGTGTCCTGTGCAAAAGATTACATGAATGAAGAATCAAGCTCTACTACAGAAACCCTCCCATGCCAAAGGACACTGTCCCTCTTTGAGGATTGAGATGGATGCAAACTGAATCTAAACATCCCAGAAGTGTCAAACACATGTCTGAATATAAGCTATCAAGTTCTATAATATTCCTTTTAACTCTAATGATATAAGAACTTCAGAAAATGTTACACTTTCATCTTATTTTGCAGCCTTAAGTGACCCAGATATGAATTAACTAAGTTTTCAACGAGACACTTCATCTTCTACTGGGTTGTGTTGTTTATATAAAGGTTTTAATATATGTGTTTGGAGGATATTAAGAAAACCAAGCACAAAATCACGTTGGACACTTGAGTTTTGTAATTTTCTGTTCCTCCATTGGGCCTGACTTTCTATTCCGCTTTACTTCTCTTTCTCATTCATCATGTCATAACCCAGTAATGGCCCATAAAACATTAATTTCATTATTCCAGCCATATGGCTGTTAGCTAGCGGATGGTGAGCAAGGAGGGCCGGGGTATCAGATTAGATGAACAGACATTTCAAACAGGCCAACAAGACTTGAACGTCTCTCTGATTAAACAATGGTGCCACTAATCAAAACAAATACAAGGCTTAGTTATGAGAGCTTCATAGTGACTGGATTCAAACGACTATACGCTTCCATTTTGCTTGATACGCTTGAAAAGCAAACATTCATCCCACTGAGGCGTATCTGCTTCTGAAGACTTAATGGAAGTGTTATTATAACATCAAATGAAAGTGAATTTAATGCATTTCTTGTGATTCTTTTAGCATAGTTTTGATGAAACCTGATGAGAAACAAAACTGCTTATATCGCAGGGTCAATCAGGACACACGACACGTTTTTGGACGTGTTTTGTGCTTTGATCTGAAACCAGACTTCAAAGCTTTGAGTTCGGTGCAGGGCAGGACAGAGAGATTTCGCCTTGGAGAACAGAAGGGATAGAGAGGTTTCTCATATATAGAGAAAACAAAACCAGGACTAATTAGAGCTTACCTTTCTGAACAGGGAAGCCTGCTATCATGCCCGCACACATTTTAACTGTGAGGATTGCAAACACCGTCGAGCTAATTATTCGTACAAAAAATGAAACGAATGAAATGAATGATTTAAGGTCTTGTTCACATGTGTCTGTATTAATGAGAACTGTTTGTATGTTTCAAGATGTTATTATGTAATTTTACATTGAAATGGCATGCTAAAGCTAAATGTGTCATTGTAATTGAAAATGCACTCGGAGACTCAGAACTTTTTATTTTTTATCTCAAGTGTAGCTGGCTCATGGTTAATTGGATAAGTTTTTTTTCCTCCAAAAGAATAAAAGAGCATTAATTAGATTTTACATATGAAAAGAGGTGCAAATCCAGAAGTGTGATGAAAAACACGTATGTGATAAATCCATTGGAATATTGAGGCCATAGCTGAAGTTACGCCGCCACTGTTTCTTTTCACAATGTGCTCACAACACAAGGACGAGAGATAAAGGAGCGTGATTCTTGATGATCATAGGCTTAATTAGATTTTGGAATTGGTTTTCTTGGCCATCTCGATATTTAGACCCGGCCACTCATAACGCTGTAACCCATTTTCTGCGTTTACTGCTGCTGAACAAGCAAGTCATCCTCTAACATCTGCAGCTCATCACTGTGATGCAAGACAAGGGACCTGTCACACACAAGAGATGCTAAACTGATGGCTCTAACAATGAATAACATAACTCAGTGCAGAGAAAACACATTTGGTAAAAAGGTCCTACACAGTAGTCTAACAATAGACATTCTTAGTGCTCCTATGAAGGTGGCTAGATAGATAAAAGAACGAATAAGAGAAATAAATAAGCAATAAATAACAGTTGACTACATGGATATAGCCCTCAAGGGTGGTGCAAGGTTTATTATAAAAAGAAGGCTGCAGATAAAATATGGGTCTCAGGGTGGGCAGCCAAAGAAGGAAAACATACATTTTCAAACTAAAAAGCAGACTTTTAGAACAGGAAGTGTATTTTAATTTTTAATGGAATTAAACAAGCCTACGAATGCCACAGTATAAATGTGATCGGTTGAAGTGAAAACATTGTGTTCAGTATCATGCTTACGGTCAGTTTTGTGGCCTTTTTTTAAGCTGTTAGTTTGTTTTGTTCATATTCAATAAAAATGTAGTATTGAAAATAATAATTATAATTTGTTACATTAAAGGAAAATGTGTCATTAACCAATTAACCAAACAAGAATACTTAAATTAGACTTTAAAAAAACCGTCTACAAAATTGTGGGAATTTCCGTTGAGGACACTGACAGATCTCAGATCAGCTTGAGTTAACCATAAATGCACATTTACAGGAGTGAAACATTTCAATCACCTTCCAGTAAACTTTTATGATCGAGTGTTAAATCTTCTTAAAATAAACCATGTTCTTTGTCACATTGGTCCTCTGCAGTTTACATAATCAGTTCTGCAAATTCTGGTAGAAGTTATTAGGCTACATGATGAATGCAGAACAGCTAGCTGTAACATTCAAAGCTAGATGGCTAGTTCAAAGCTAGTCCAAAGCCAGATCAAAGCAAATGCATCATGGTGTGCAAACCTATAACATTCCTTAGGATCAGCTTTGATTGCCAAAATATCCACTCGCTGCATGACTGAGCCTGGATTTCAGAGCTGCCCTCAAAAATGATGAAGAGAAAAATCAATGAAAACTCTTCACATTAACTGCTTTGTAACATGTTAACAAGTGGCTATTTTTGAACATCATAGCATGTTCCCATGCAGTTTTTTAAAATGACACAATCCACATCCACACACTACAAGTTTGCAGTGGAAGAGTCAATACACGTGTATTTCAGTCACAACGGAAAATTATTAGTAGCAAAACCAACACAAACCCCAGGGTGACATAGTCAGCATCACCTGAAAGAGAATATACTCAGAAGTACAACAGGGGGAAAAAAATCCACTTGAAATTAAATTAGGTCATATATAGCTGGTGTGCTTCAGTTCGCCTGTTCTAAAGAAGGTTTCAGCAGAGTGTAATGAAGGTTAATTATGAGGTGTCCCAAAAAAATGTTAAGTAAAAACTTCTCCCCATGTTACCTTCTCTTCTCTGTTAGTATTTCCTCCTGTACTGTGCATAGCACATTCAACTAGCTGGCCACTACACCATGTTCAGTTCCAGCTTTCTACGGCTGCCCTTTCGCTTGTTTCTCAGCCCATATATCACAGCCAGCCAGGGCCCTCGACATGCCAGAGCCCTGCATTTGAAAACACATTACTTTTTAAGACCCCCTGAGAAATTGTGAGAGGAGGAAGAGTAATGGAGCTTTCTCACTCTCTCTTGTAAAGCACCCGCTGTGCACATATGAGATTGTGTGTCGTGTGTATGTCTAAATGCATTTTGTGTGGCAGTGTGTATTTGGTTCGGAGGCTGAAACAGACAATAAGAATTAGCATTAAAGTCAGACAGGTTTGTATTGTTGTGTTGTTATTTCCTGACATATGGTGAATCTACCACTGCATAACGTCAGGTTTGTGTCTTCAGGGCTTTTATTATCCTTGTGTAATTTGAGAAGAAGTCAGTTTCATGTGCAGGTTCAGTTTTACTTGTTTTTGTGATACAATGGTAGTTTGATATAAAAGATGTTGGGTGTTTTTTTTAAATCTGACCAGACACATCACAATGTTACAATTAATATTTCATTCTGGTTGTATTTTCTAAACTAAATTCTGATTTAAGCTGTCCACACCGTGTGGTGCCGAAGGAACGTTGGATTACAGAAACAGAGCATTACTTGAAGACAAGAGTTAGTGAGTGAGGAAAATTTCAAGAACTTTGAAAGTTTGGTCGAGTACAATTGCAAAAAACACTGTGATTAAAAAGTCCATGTTTCTGTTTTGGTTCAGTTATTTAAAGGATTCTCCAGATAGCCTCCTGGCACAGGTTGGCTGAATAAATACATGTATTTTTAGTTTTAAAAGAAAAAACCCTCACAGGGACTGAACAACAGCCAGCAGGGAATACAAACAAACAGAAGGCGTTTTAAGAGTCCAAGCAGTAAAGTCTAACATGGAATAATCTTATATTCTAAAAACAAGGCAAGAAATGTTGAAAACAGCATCAAAATACTAGTGGGAAGCAATCAGGAGAAGAGGTATGGAAAACAGGCAGAGGAGCAGGGCTGGAGAAACATTCAAAATGACAAGGGGGAAAAAACTGAATTTCATACATACATAGAGAGTGTAAGAGGACACAAATGGGAACAATCACGAAGAGGAAAACAAGAAGAGCAGTATAAGGAAAACAGAATGAGAGTTCTAAGGAAACTACGGATACAAAACAACGACTAAATGGCACTCGGACCACCCAAAGAGAGGAGGACTTGGCCCTTTTCACACCGTTTATTGAAGACGGGACTTGTGTGCCCTTGTTGAAAATGATCCACTATTGATAAAACTCTTAAGTGGTGTAAAAGAGTTTAGTTGATCTTTAATTCCACTTGCCATCTCAGGTATAAAATTGTATTATTTCTATGGAAACTGTCGACTGTCAGAGGTGGTAGCTGATATAAGACTTTGCCAGTTAATGAGACATAATTAATATATAAAAAAATATATTTTTTATTTTTATTTTTTAGGGGTGTCACGATTCTCCAAATCCTCAATTCGATTTTATTTTTGATTTTATGGTCACGATTTGATTCTCGATTTTACAGCACAGAGGCCTATACCATTTTGAGAGTAGTTTAGTCTATGACCATTAGATTTATTCATTAAATTTTGTACGGTAAATCGTATTTCAAAAGATGGGCTACATGTAAGTGATGTAATTACCATTCTTTTGTAATGTATCACATTAGGCACTAATGATCAAATTTTAAAAAATAAAAATAAAAAATATATTTTTTTAT
>JBBBVU010000017.1:26501762-26528667 GCA_037177055.1 Atherinosoma microstoma
GTGCACACCTCTGAGATCCCAGGCGCTTTAAAAGAACTGCAACTGGTTGTTGAGTGGTAGCCAGCGGATGAATGAGCTTCATGACTGTCATTCTTAGCAGGCTGTTAATTGTTTTCATGATAAAACTACACCAAAGGTGCTGTTGTACCTCCTGCAGTTTAGAAATGAGAAATGTCCTCTCTAGGCTATTATATCAGGTTATTTTTAAACAAATAGCTAATGGCTAATGAGTCATTAATATGCCATACCTAAAGTGGTTTTGAAAGACACTAATCTGCAGTGGTTACTACATAATGAGTTTTGTAAAGGCGACTTTTAACTGCAGAAACAAGGCAGACAGAGGTGCTGGAGGGAAAGCAGTCGAGAAACTGCTGAGGTAAAGTCGGCATTGGGAACATAAGTCCAGAGGAAATGTCACCGGCCCCTGCGGAGGCATACGTATAGTGTCAGTATGATCCTACACATGCGCAGATGCACACAACTTGAATGTTGCAGTGATGATAGGAACCTGAAAGGTTAATTAGTCACCATGGGGGGGAGACTGAAAGGATGTCAGTTCAGCCTGTTTCTCCATCATCAGCCTCTTGCTGTCTGCAGGCCTCGGCTCCCTGCTGTGGGTTTTTATTCCAGGAAAAAGGAAAAGACCACTTGAAGTCTAAATTAAGAAGCTGAATAAAATTAATGTGTTTGCTTATTACAGAGAAGGAGACTCGACCGATGGAAACTTGAAAGGTATTATGGAGAGATTGCAATTGGTCTTTAAACCCAAGTGGAATATGCTGACACATTGGGAGGATGGTCAGATTGTACCTCCATTTATCAAAACTGATTGACACATGCCATTTTGTGTTTTATTAATGATGTATAGAATCACTTAATGAGCTCAATCCATCAATCAGCTTGACTGAAGGAGAACAGGACTATCTCATGAACCTCTGTAGCTGTTTGATGACAGAATCTTCAATTATTGGTTGTACTGATTTCAAATAATCAAGAGTTTTTCTTGTAATCTTAAATTCCAGACAGTAATTTGGATTTTTCATTTAAAAATATGAAATACTAAGACTAAGGTCAGGCATAATTCTTCCAATTCATGTCTGCATTGTTAACAGAGATTTTATATAATTCTATGTGCATAAACGGGAGCATCCATCATGGCAGCATGAAAGGTACCGGTGCAGTGCAGATATCAACAACAAGAGCTTAAAAGCATATTATCATTAAATCTCATGAGGCGAAAAGCAGAAGACTGTTACATTAGAGGAACAAACTGAACAAGATGATAAAAGATGTCAGATCAGAATGATGACTTACTTTTTAACTCTTGTTGTGGCTGATACGTAAACAGAAGTACTGCGGGATAGTATTCAAAACCAACACAAGAAAAACCCAGAATACACTTTTTCCCCCGCTGCACAGACAAAGAAAATGTTTGTGAGAAGCCAATTAAGACTTCTGGGCCCTTTAACATTCGCATATTGTTATTTATGCCAGCACGCCTCGACAGTGAGCGGTAAATACATTCTAATGGCTGATAACAATGTCGGCTTCAAAATGAATACTTAATTAACTCAAACCTCACGCTGTCTCTTTGTTGTAACACACATGTAACAAAAAGAATTATTGATAAGTTAATAGCTAATTTAATTAAATTCTCATAATTATCATCTCAATTCTTTCCTGAAGGTATGTATGCATTCAAATGCTTATGTGTGCCCCAAATACATCCCAGTCACTGCTTTATGAATCATATGATAGCACTGGTTGTACTAAGCCGAGTTGAGTGATTAAAGGATGGGTGGGATCCAGTGTTAATGAATGGTGGCAATCTGACTTTTTTTTAACAGTTGGCTTAAGCAAACTTAAAATTAATCACCAAGTATAACTGAACCAACTGTCCCAGAAAATGATCCAGTCAATATTACACAAGTCCTTGGAAATCAACCTTTAATCAAAGTTATGCATCTTATGATAAAAAAAAGAGATGGTTTCAGATGTTGTATCCACATCTTCATCAGGTTCTTCACTGCAGCTCTGATTCAAGTACAGCATTCCCAGGGATTACCACAAGGATGCAGGGTTTCCTGTTGCTGTCTCAGTCACAGGACTAAAGGCTTGGTTTCAGCAAAATAAAACACTGCTACAAATTATTCTAAGTGAATTTTTAAACAACAAAAGAACCCCAACTCTTTCCGTATATGCACTGAAGCTTCAATAAGAGACTTTTCTGTCCTCACATCCTAGCCTGAGCTAACATGTCATGTTAGCTCAAGCTTTTCTGAAAATAAATTAAAACACAGGAATATATTCATAAAAAGTCCTACTAAAGCTCTCAAACACCTTATAATTCTGTCAGGATGGGGATCACATGCATTTTATCAAGCAAATGAAATGCAAAAGACCAAATCTGCCCCAGTTTGTTTTCCTAATGAACCATATCTGTTAAGGTCATCCAGCATCACATTATATTCGTAAAGGAGAGCTTAACCAAATATTTTACAATTTGAAAATGTTTCATTTAAGTCTCCATGCAAACATCTCTCCCCTCGACTTGTGTGTGTGTGTGTTTGTGTGTGTGTTTGACTTGAGAGAAAGTCTCTTAGCCCTGCCTTTGATTATCAGAGACGAAGACAGAGAGCCTGAATTCAGACACCAAGCCATTAATCTGTGACTGGGTCTGAGAGATGTGGGAGTCTTCAGTCGAGGCCTGCAGGGAGTTATCAGCTCGTTTCAGCCCTGTCGCAGCCCAGGCCCACTGCTGAGCCCAGACCACTGCGAAAGAAACACGCCGGCCATCGGCCACCTGGGGGCAATGGCTACGGATGTTGATGTGAAGAGAAATTCAACTGATGCAACGGTTTTAACAAACAAAAAATGATACAAAGTTAACTTTGTTCATTTAAACAACAAGAAATCTGCTCATTAATTACTAAAACAAGCTTGGATTGTTCACAGTACTGGTTGGCAGTTTGTTCACCAGCAGCTACTGATGCTGGAACCCATGTGGCTGCATATAGAGTGCAACATACAAACTAAAAAGCACTGGGTTTTGTAAATGGCTGAAGAAGAAACTGATTTTGAAAAACTTTGTAAAAATAA
The DNA here is from genome assembly GCA_037177055.1 of Atherinosoma microstoma. NCBI lineage: Eukaryota > Metazoa > Chordata > Actinopteri > Atheriniformes > Atherinidae > Atherinosoma > Atherinosoma microstoma. Next base: position 26,504,862 of record JBBBVU010000017.1, read on the forward strand.
ACCAAGATTCTGTAGATGTGTGGACAGTTTACAATTTGATATTAGCTATGACTGTCATAGATAGGTGCTTTACAGCAGGAGTGTCCAAAGTTGGTCCTTGAGGGCTGCTGTTCTGCAGGAATTAGGTGTTTCCTGCTGCAACACACCTGAACTTAACAAAGTCTTGAGGAGAGCCATTTAAATTGAATCAGGTGTGTTGGATCAGGAAGACATCTAAAACTGGCAGGATAGCGGTCCTGGAGGACTGGAGTTTGACACCCTCGTTTTACTGGAAACTGTTGTGTTTCAGCAGTTTCATACGCCACAATGACTATTTCTAAAAAATGCCAAAATTAAAAAAAAAAAAAGATAGAATCTTCATATAGAAAGAATAAATGTAAGGGAAAAAAGGAAGTTTGCAATTATACGGAGAAAAAAAGATTCTGATGTAAAACTGGAATCATGTCCGAAAGAAAAAGAGCATCATGCACTTTCCTCTACCTTTCTAAGAGTCGAATGGGAGGCAGAGCCTTCGGCTACCAGGCCCCTCTCTTATGGAACCAGCTCCCAATTTGGGTTCGGAGGCAGACACCCTCTCTACCTTGAAGATCAGGCTTAAAACCTTCCTTTTTGATAAATCCTATAGTTAGGGGTAGTTAGCCATCCCTTAGTTTTGCTGCCATAGGTTTAAACTGCTGAGGGACGTCCCATGATGCACTGGGATCTTTCTCTTCATCTTTCTGCTCCTTATTTTCCATGTATAAACATATGACAGTATCGGCATCATTAACATATTTCTCCTCTCTCAGCAGATCTCCCTGGATAAAAGCTGTGATGTCCGTTGGTCTCTCTTTGTCCTCTCCACCCCAACCGGTCGAGGCAGATGGCCGCCCTCCCTGAGCCGGGTTTGCCTGAAGTTTTTCCTTCCTGTTAAAAGGGAGTTTTTCCTTTCCACTGTTGCCTCTAGCATGCTCAGGATGGGGGCTTGGATCAAAGTCAAGATTCGATTCAATCTGTTGGTTTCCTATGCTATTTGTTATGAATTAGCTTGTATGAATACTGACAACTGACAACAGATTGTCTGTTAAGTGCCCTGAGATGACATTATCGTGTATTTTATACAAATAAAGATGAATTGAATTGACTGAACAAACCGTCATTGTGTTTGGAAAGAAAATCTTTAGAAAAGCAAAACAAAACTATTTTCCACAGGAGAAGAAAAAAGATGTTTTAAGAATTGCTGTGAATATTCTTTGATGTAAGAAACTACTGATCATTGTTCTTCTGTAAAAGCAAGCACAATCGATCCCAACAAATTTGCAAAAACAATTTCCAAAGCACAAACTTGGGAAACGAAGAAGCATAAGTCTAATTCTGCAGAACCATTCACATCTTTTCCTGCTGCATGAATTCAAAATGTAAGAAAAATAATATGAGCATTGTCACAGGTTGTCAAAAACTTGTAAACATCACATTGGAAGAAAATATTTAGATGTGCTGTGAAGATGGGGAACTGGCTGTAGAGACTATTTCCACAGATTTGAATTTTCTTTTTCCCTGTAAAACAGTTGATAAGAATTTGTCCTGTAAGGTTAGAGCAGGTTTTCTGAAACAGTGCCTTGTGGCCATCAGATAAATTAAAACACAGCACGTTTTGGTCTTATCTGCAAGAACCAAAGCAAAACAGAAAATCGGATTCCTGTGTTGAATAAGCTTAAAGCTATTCAAAATCTTCTTTTTAGCCATTTTTCTCCACATCTTGTATAAATGTAAAAGTTTAATCATTTAAGTATACAAAACAAATATAAAACCTCGAAGTATTTCTTCCCCTTATTCTGTGTTCAACAGTAAATGAAAACTTCCACTTAAAAAGACATTCATGATCTATAAACTCTCAGGTTTAGTGATTTAATTTTGGTTAAAACTTTTAGATAAATATGGCTTTTTATTTTTGAACCATTGGACTTTAATGATGGCAGTTTTGGATCTTTTTATGCTGAAACAAAGAGGCATCTTCTCTCCTTTGTTCTTCTGATCCATTGATGTTCCTCATTTTGAAAGCACAATTTTTCTTGATTTTTTCTTTTTAACTTTCTTGCCCCCTAAATGCAGTTGAGGTTGTGTAAGGGTTGTACATAATTGATGGGTGACATCATCGCCGTTCTCTCATGCACAGAGAAAACCAGGATACTGGAGGGGCTGAGAACTTTTCATTTATGTTTACTTTAACTGCAATTTCCTGGTTATGAAAACTTATTTACATGAAGTCTGAGCTGTGGTCAGCTCGCTCACATACCCATAAGTTTTAACCAAGTTGGGCATGCGTTTGAAGATGATTCTACAGGAAATCAGCTTGAGTTCAGCCCCTCCACACCGCACAAGCATGTGTCAGAATATTTAAAGACCATCACAGTTCAGCTGAGGAAACTTTATTTAAACTGGATTCGGTCATAGAAGTTTGTGTTTTTTTTCTCCATCACAGTTCAGTGAACGTTTCTAAAGACTGCCTATTACACACAAGTTGACCCTAATGTGTAAGCATCCTCCATTTGTAATATTTCTGTAAAGCCATTTGCAGAATGAAATTCCCACCACTGATGGATGCATGTGACCTTTGAGCCCTGCTGCAGCACTGCAAGAGAAAACTGTCATGCCATCTTGATCAATACAGCCACATGGGCTCAGGAGTATCTTTGAAAATCATTTTCACTTAGTGTAGTCCACTCCACCAGTCTAGCCAGAAATTTAACCTGAAACTGTATTACACAAGGAGGAAGCCATTTATCAATGCTGTGCAGAAACAGTGGCGAGTTGTTTGGTTACCAGCTCATCTCAGATGGACAGAAAGATGGTGGACATGTGTTCTGGGGTCAGATGAATGCAGGGCTGCAGGAATAAGGGGAATTTAGAATCACCAACTTACCCAACTTGCATTTTTTTGGACTGTGGGTGAAAGCTGGATTCTTTGAGGAGTGTCCATGCGTCCACCAGGATGAACATGCAAAACATTCAGAACTGAGCCTGAGATCTGACCCAGAAATTTTCCTGCTTGGAGGTGACAATAAAACAATATCACCATGCAGCCCTATTCCACCATCAAGGTGACAACTCAGTGGTTTCAGTCCTATAATCCAATCAAAAACTACCAAAGGGAAAAGAATTTCTGAAGCAATCTACTCTAAAACTTGAGCAAAATAATCTGTAGCGATAATGACAAAATAAAAACTTTATAAAAGGACTAAATGCACATCAGGTCACACAAGCATCAGAATGGAAGATTGATCGTTTCTGCTTTATTTGCAACAAATTAACTCCCAGCCGGTATACAGCTTTATCAGGTAATGATCACATTGGAGACAAAGATGGAGCGTGGCAAGTTGATAGTCTTCATATAAACTCCTTAGAAACATAAAATCATGCATGAGCCACTCACCAGAGAATCACAATAAACTAAATATTTCTTCCCTTTCTGAAACCTTAGCAAGGTCCTCCACAGCCATTACACTAGCTACAGAGTGGATAAGAAAAGCTTAGAAGAAACAGAATTACTATCACGCAAGTCACTTTTATTTTCACTTCATCATGTCAGGCATCAGTTACTGTAAAAATGTATTCATTCATTTCTGATTTGGAGAAAACATGATGTCTGCAAATTCTTTCCAAACATGTATCCTTTCTGTGTACGCATCCAGCTCTAGATCTGTTTCCTGTGAAAACGGATGCAGCATCATAAAGAGATGAATCAGACAACATCAACAACAATAGACTGAGCATCCAAAATCTTAAATTCAGTAAGAATGGACAAGTTCCAGAGAAAAATGCAATTTTAAAAAATGGCTTGTGTTTTCAGAGAAAAATCCCAATTTTCAGCATTAAAAGCTATGTTGAAGATTTTGCCTGAATTGTCTGGACTAAAAGCTCTTTCATTTTGCTCTGATTGACTTTATCAGCGTTGGCCTTTGGAGAGATAATGTCCACATATTGTCCTACAGCAGTATCTTTCCCAGTGTTGGGTAGTAATGTGTTAATGTAACACTGTTACTTTTGTCAGTAACTAATACTCTAAAACGTTACTCATTAAATAAAGTAACTCACTTACTGTTAGTCTACGGTTACTTTTTGGTGTAAGTAATCCACAAAGTTACTTTTTTTTAATGAAGTAACTAGTAAGTAACAAGTTACTTGTTTTCAGTAACTAGCACAACACTGATCATTCCACAGGGATATTTATATTCATCCTGAAAGTTTTATTTAAGCGGGCCTCAAACTGTTATAATTGCGCTATGAGCCACATCCATTTATTCTTCCACCAGTAACACATATACTGATATTTTCATATCTTAAATCTCACATTGGTTCCCTTTACCATGACTCCAAAAGTATTTAAATAGTGGTTGCAGAGATTTACTCATAGTTATGCAATATTTAAGCAGAATACAGCCTTAAGCAGAATTGCTGCAAAATACAGCAACATGATGTGCGCATGGTTGAAACATTACACTAAAATGCATTAAACCATAAAACGATGCAATGGCAGTTTGTGTCCATTTCCAAAAAGACAGTGATTTTTTTGTGTGCGTCTCATTTCACCATGAGACTTGGCCGTTTGTGTTAGATATTTTTTTATTTTATTTTTTTTTTTAATTATAGCGGACAACTTTACTGAAATCATCTGTCAGTTCAGGTCCAAAGGGCTGATCAACATTTATATAAAGTATGGATGAAGTCCTACTTTTATCTGGGTCTGCATCCTCCTGGAAACTACTTTACTTTCCAGTTTGCTTTCTTCATAACTGTTTTTGCGCTGTTGTTTTTCTGTGACTAACAGCAGCACCCACTCATCACCTCTGCTCTCCTTCTGCTCTTGCTGTGTGAATGATAGGCTGGAGTTTATTTCTGTGTGTGTGTTTATCGCTATCTGCTTTCTGTGGAACAGATCTGGGTTTGTGGTCGAGGTTGTAACAGCTCTTGGCAGCACATGAAGCTGCTCAATGTCTTGGTTGTTGGTGCAGATGTTTTTTTTCGTTTTTATTTACTTGATAAAGAAATATCTATGACATTAGCCTGAAATCGTCATCATCATATTATCCAATGCTTTTTTTTGCAGATGCAGTTTTCATGCCTACATCTTTGGAACTATTCAGATAAGATGCTGCAGTTTGACACATTATGACAGCCCTTTTCATAAACAGCTCCTCAATATATTCTTTTTTTTTTATCTAAAATTTATTTGACAGGGAGAATACATTAGAAAATAAACTATGAAAAATGTTACGAAACATATGCAACTGCTGCTATGTATATAGGACATCTAGCTATGGCTAATTTGCTGTCCTTGTTCCTGGTTAGGCATAAATATACATGGGAAAGAACAAAAACAATAAATCCAAATGTAAAAAAAAAAAAAAAAAAAAGAGCAAATATGACAGTAGGGTTTTCCAGAACTATGGTCCCTAAAAAGAAAAAGAAGATTGACCAAATTATGTTTTCTACCTTGCTTATTGACGGTCTCCATGTGCCGCTTCACTTCGTACAACTCCTGAGCTTCTAAATTTCAAAATCACTTCCCTATGAAGTTCTGGAGCAGGGCTATTAATACATTTAAAAGTCAAATGCCAATATGATCATCTTTGAAGAAGATGATGTCTCAAGATGAAGTATATGTCACAAAATCTGACCCCTCCACAGGATCTGGTCCCTGCAGGTGGAGTTCGAACCATGCCCACAAGCCATATTAAGGAGTGCAAAATTTGCAGAAGCAGCAGTGAAGTGTGGTGCTATGAGGTTTATTTAAGCATTTAACAAATCCCCCCCCCAAAAAAAAAGTTTCTTGAGAGTTTTTTTTTATTTATAGATTTGCAATTATAATCCAAGACAAAGTCAGATTTCAGGCGCCAGATCCTCCTGTGACCCTGCGTTGGAACAAACAGGTATAGACCATGTATGATATCAGATTTGTAAAATTACAAGTTTATTCTTAACTGTCCTGAAGTTTAATCCCTTTTATTGCTTTGGGATTGGTATTTTTTTACTTAAGAGCATTAAATTGCATGGCCATGTATTGTATTGGATGATTTATAGGAATGCATCCATTTATATCAAGTTACATCCAGTTTTCAATCTACAGTTCCACAACACAAGGAATGTTCATTCCTAGATCACATGTCCCCAATTTCCCTTTTTAAACACATAAATGCAGCTTCTGTGTACCTACATCACCCTAATACATGTTACTAAACAACATTTACAACACAATGACTTTCATCTCTACATGAGGCAGCATCCTCACAAAGAAGAGCGTTCGCTGACTTCCGCAACAGACCTTTATTGGATCGAGACCAGTGTTCATCCCTACACAAATCAGCAGTTTAAGCATGCATCACAATATTTAGCCCCAAATTCTAACATTAGTTTGACTTTAGAACTAAAGTACTAGTAAATATTTGCATGAGGCTGATTAGGGCTTCATGATATGTGGAACCCCACATGACCTGTAATAAGATCTGCATCAAACGTTTCCCTCATCCACAAAAGAGATATTTCATGCATGTTGCATTTCACCCACACATACATCCATCCATTTTCTGTACCGCTTAATCCTCGCAGGGTCGCGGGTGGGCTGGAGCGTATCCCAGCAATTATCAGGCGAGAGGCAGGGTACACCCACACATATAATGTTCTTAAATAAAAGTTGCCTTGAATCAGGACGCAAGTACACCTTCAAACTTTATACACCTGAATGACTTTTTCCAGGAAGAGTTTTCTCATGTCTCTGTCAAATTGCCACATTCTGGGCCATTTTAAGAGACATGATCCTGAATTATGAAGAACCATAGCAGCTAAGTGCAGACTAGACTCCAAGAGTGACTAAGGTTACTTTGGTACAGAAATAAAGATTAGACGCAGCCAGGACATAAGAGGACTGGTACTCTGTGCGTGTGAGAGAGATTTCAAGAGATCAGGAAGCGAGTCAAATACAAGCTAATGCATGTCATGTTTCTGTAAGTTATTTATGACTTAATGAAGTGAAGCTTCACTTTCTGATTGCAAATTTAAGATGTTTTCTGTTGCAGGGTCTACGCAGAAGGAGAGCTGCCAATGAGAAGGGAAGTGGTTCAATCCCCGGCTGTGTGAGTAAAGCGTTTTAAAGAAAAAGAATGATACGCAGATGGATGGACAGTTTAATTTGTCTGCTGCATTGTTTACACGTGTAATCGCTGTGTTTTCAGGGACCTTGCGGATCTGTCGCTTGACGCAGCAAACGGAGCAATACCACCAGAAACCATGGCATCAGTGTTGGGCATATGGCTGACATGCAACCAGGAAAGGAATAAACCAGAGAAGACGACAACGTAAAACACGCATGGAATAATGAAGGGTGGCAATGTACGACAATGCTTGAAACGGACGTACCTATTACGTACATATGGGAGCATAAATGGGCCTTAAGACATGTTTAAATGTGGCTCGTTGTCGTCAACAAGCTACATTGAGTCGTCAAAACAAGAAAAGTCTATTTATTTTTTATTAAATTTACCTCCAAAACAGCATGAATTAGGCATCATTATTGTCTCTTATGTTAGTATTACATGTATTCCTCATTTTCATCTTTTTTTCTCATGTTTCAGCAAAGAAGGTTGCTGGTTTGAGCCTCACCTGGAGAGGAGTTCGAAACAGTGGCTTTTCTGTGCCGAGTTTGCATGTTTTCCCCGCGTATGCGGGGTATTCTCCAGAAACGCCGGCTTCCTCCCAATGTCCAAAGACATGTCTACAAATGGGTTACTCTAAATTCTCCTTAGGAGAATGCTATAGGCTGGCAACTTGTCCATGGTGTACCCTGCCTCTGGCATGCTTCCCCATTACCCTGAATTGGAATCAGCGGTATACAAAATTGATGGATGACTTTTCAAACTTCAATCTGTCCAAATCCTCCAATTGGATGTGTTCGAGTAGATTGTTTACAGACCTTTTTCTTACGCAGTTGAGTGATAAAAAATGTCAAAAAAGAGCAGAGATAATAAAACACCACAACTTTGAGAAAAATTGTTTTCACTAAAACTTTGCATTTCAGTGATTTGAAGCAGTTCTTCTCCACAGCAACTCCATCTCTGGAACCAACTCACCTGACAAGTGAGTACTATCTTAGGATAAAATGTATGCCTGCATCATTTGGCAGTTTGTCTTTGTGATAGCCAAGATATACAGTATTGAAAAATGTACCGCGTGAGGGAGCAATTTATAATTATTTTTCCAGCAGGGATCCTGGAGAAAAACTGAAGGAGACGACGGCAAAAATGATAATTAGACAAATCGAAATTTGAAGCCGACTGAAGGCTCCTTATTTTCCTCTTGGCCAGGACACTCCAGATCTTTGCTCATTACAAAAGTTTTATGATTCCATTGCATTGTGGTCTAATGCACAATCCATCTATTTTTGGCAGCTTTAATGAGCTGCACCAACCTCACGGTCAACAAATCTAGCCCTGTATTAATCCCTCTGCTGGAACTCTCTATAATACATGCAATTCAATTAGGACTTTTTTCACCTTCTGAATTGCAAATAATAGTTTATCGAATCTCCCTTTTGTGCACAATGCCTTTTTATTAGACCAGTAAGGGTTAAGAATCAAGCTCAAGGATGCTTCAAGGAATAAATACTGTGGCTTGAATAGAAAAAAGAAAATGCATTATTTTCCCATCCAAGATGTCTTATGTTCCTCTCTTTTTCTTTGTATGCAGCCCTTCATGGCAAGAGTGAGACCCCCAGCTCACCTTGTAATATAATCTATGTCCTCTGTCGGAAATTGCAGATCAAAGAAAATTACCCACTGACCAGTTGAGATGGAAAAAAAGGGACATTTTATATAATCTGATATGAACTGCAAACTGTGACCAGTGGAATTAATGCTGACGCTGGATTTAGAATCACAAACGGTGGTTGTTGCTGCAATCTGAGATCCTTTGATCCATTTCTTTGATCACTGGACTCAGAGTAAACAGAACTGAGAGATTGATTAGAGTTGTAATTAATGACACTAACAAAAAATAGCACCAGAATTAAAAGAAGCTCCCAGTTGGACATAATGTAGCCTTTCAGGTTGAAAGCGGGGTTCAACCATCTTTGCAAATTAGAGGAGCCATAAACCAATGATGTTGATGATGGCAGAAATTTGTCTGGAGCTGCTGCAGCTGCTGCTGAGCTTTATTAATAAACCGTGATGAATTTACATAGAGCGCTGCTACAACTTCTTCAGTTTCAGCCTATTTGGTATGCTACACTTGTAAAATGAGAGGCAGCAGGGAAAACAAGATCATGTTCTGCAGGCAGATTATTTGAACCCAAACACAAAATCTGAAATTTTATGGATAAGTCATGATTCAATTATTAGTTGTAAACTAGACTGACTCTGTTAGAATAAAAAAAGAACTATAATTGATATGTTAATTGCCTTTGACTGGATTTACATGTTTACCACTCGTGTGGAAGGCATGAATTTGAAGAGACTGCAAATTCCCACATGTCCTATTTGCAATTCCTACTCAAGGCCTGACTTGTTTTTTCCTAAACTCAACATGACAGGAGTATGATGATTAGCAGCATTTGGGGAAAAAATTGCATTTCCTATGCAGTTAGAGGTAATAACACCCATATTGGTTGGCTTTTCAGAACACAATTGCTTCACAGCATTAATTACATTTCAATGATAGAGTAGTGTGCCACAATAAAGCCATCTGGAAAATAAAAGAAATAATGCTATATTTGTAAAGAAGATGGTGGCGGCGTCTCAGCTTGCCTCACTCTACCTTCTGCCGGCATCCTAGAGGACCCTACAGAGCTTTTTCAGGCTGAAAATTCAAATTCTTCTGCAGCTGCAGCGGGGAAAATTCACTTAGATCGAATAGAAAATGAGGCCAGTGTGTTTATTATGTGGAATCCTGAGAGGGACTTTTTATTGGTACGTTGGCTGGATGTGCTCGACTCAGCCTCGCTGCCTGAGTTGTGTTCTCTTTACATCTGGGCTGAGCTGGAACAAAAGGGTAGACACTAACCCAACAGGCAGCCCGGGCATTAGCACACTGATTATCATCCCACTCACGGCCACACATGCCCACATACACATCTAGGGACGCTACAGCACACATGCTAGTAGTGGAGCCACAAAGCACAGTGTCTCGATCGTGACTGAGGTTCAGAGAGATGGAAGGAGCAAAAAGAAAGAGATGGCAGCTGGTGCTTCCCACCAGCCTCCTGCTGTCTGACTTCTGTCTATGCCTTCCCTCTTTATCTCATCTTACCCAGCTTTTCTACCCTCCACTGCCCTCAACACATTTAGACTTTCAGTGAGCTGCAATACCGACACCCATGTGAGAAATCTGATTATTTTTCTTACATATCACGACGGCAAACTTTTGATATTCTTTGAAACAGTGCCTAAACATAAAGGCAGAATACACAAGGAAGCGTTTCTATTTTCAATAAACTATTTTAAAAAAAACCATTGTCAATAGATGCCATTTTCTTTAGGTTGTTCAGGTATTTTGTGTACATGTCCATTAACCTCCATCTTCTACTCACAGTTTTCTGATTTTCAATATGTTTGAGGTTTTTTATTTACATGTTCAACCGATTTCAAATCCCTCCACAAACTGCACTGAAATTCCAATCCTGGCATTTACTTGGATCTTCAGTTTATTCTTTTTGATGAACTGGAGAGTTGTGCTTATGTGATAGGAAAGCTGTGCTAAGTATCATAGACCAGTTTTAAAGGCAATTTATAGTTTAGCTTTAACTTATGAACAGATGGATTTACATAATCTTTGATACCCCATAGTTGGATTAATGGCTACAAGTCATACAGTTCCTCTGAGAGCAACTAAAACCCAGACCATGACAATTACACTGCCATGCTTCTCAACGAGTATGAAGGCCCATTCATGTGATGCAACGTGGCCTACGCAGCAAATCGTGGCCGTCTCAGCGGCGCGTATCAGAAGCGCCTCGTCACGGCTCTACACTAAATATACACATCGGGTCTATTTTTGACCCGACAAGAAATCCGACATGGTATCAGTGTAAAGCATCTGGTAAATTTCAAAATAAGAGCCCGTTTAGATTTGCGATTGCTGAACTATGTAAACATTACATCATTGCAAGTTACAAAAAAGTAATTAATGACAACAAGAAACACAATTAAACATGTGGACAACATAAACTATTTGGCTGGAGGACTTACTCATGGTAGAAGCACAAAACTCAAAAATGTATCCAAAAGACCAAAAAAAAAAGAAGTTCAGACCAGTGTTGTTTTCGTCAATGACAAGGAAGAGGAAATTATTTCGTTAACAACCCTTTTTTTCATGACGATAAACGAGACGGTGAAGAGCTAAATGTTTCTCCTTGATGACGAAAACATGACAAGACGTGCACGAGTTTTCGTTGACGTGACGAGACTAGACGAAAATGTTAGTGGGCGGTCTGTCAGACATTCAGAATCTGATATATCTGCCTGTTGTGCTGGGATCTGTCTGTCAAAAGAACTTTCAATAAAATCCATCAGAAAGAAAAACATAATGTGCTGTAGAGGGAGACTGCGATAAATGTGTCAGCATTTACCAGCAGTAATGAAGTCCAGCACGGCTCATTTACAGCTAAAATAATATTAATTATAATCAAATAGGGCTGCACGGTGGTGTGGTGGTTAGCCCCGCAGCCTCACAGTAAGAAGGTCACTGGTTCAAGCCTCGGGCAGAGCTTGAGCCAGACGGGGTTGCTGGTTCGAGCTGGGGAGGGGTTCGAAATAGTGGCCTTTCTGTGCGGAGTTTGCATGTTCTCCCGGTGTATGCGTGGGTTCTCACCGGGTACTCTGGCTTCCTCCCACTAACCAAAGACATGCATAATAGGTTAATTGGTTTCTCTAAATTCTCCCTAGGAGTGAGTGTGTGCGTGAATGGTTGTCCGTCTCTCTGTGTTGGCCCTGCGATGGACTGGCAACCTGTCCAGGGTGTACCCTGCCTCTCGCCTGATAATTGCTGGGATAGGCTCCAGCCCACCTGCGACCCTAAATTGGATTAAGCAGTACAGAAAATGAAATGAAAATAAACCAAATACTGCTTTACAAAAGGAAGTAGGCTAAAATAGCAACTGTAGCCGTGTTTGCCACCGAATGTCAGGAAACTAAACCCGGGGCTGCAAAAATAGACAAAAATATTTTTTTCTCTGTTATTTACATGGGCTACTAAATGTGAAGATGATTTTTTTAAATAAAAAATCACACAGTTATTGCGAAAGTCAGGGACTAGCAAAGCTTCATGATTTTATTTCAGTTATTGAATCTGCAAATTTCAATTTTTTAAAGACCGATACTTTGTTTTTTCCTGTTTACATCCTACTAAAACTGACGAAAACTAGACTAAAACCCTTTTGAGTTTTCATAGACTAAAACTATCTCATATCGAAATGACTAAATGTGGCTAAAACTAATATGTATTTTCGTCAAAAAGACTAAGACTAAGACGAAAACTCAAATGGATGCCAAAAACAACACTGGTTCAGACAAGCTGACAGGCTTTTATCTACATGTAGCCTCTTCATCCATTGTCGTTATTGGCTAAAACAACAAAATCATGCGTGATCTTGAAATATTCCTGTGAATTCGTGATCTCATGGATCCAGCAGAGAGGACTGCATTTGCGGGTGCTCCGTTTCTGACACGCTCCCGTTGTAAGCTGGCGTGCTGCGGAGGTCGGAACGATACCATGGCGCAACACAGCTGGTGGATAGGAGCCTTGGGGTTCTGCTTGGTTTGCACTAACCATTTGTTTGTCCAGACCACATTTATTATAAAATGGTTTGCTTTTGCTCTAATTTTACACAGTGTAGGCTTTCACTGGATGGCATAAAATATACAGGGAATCTCTTTCTTTATGTGGATGCTTTTAATTGGTTTTAACTCCTTGAATCTTAATTTTGGGTTGAATTTCCTGAGGCAGTCAGTTCAAGAGGAATTCAGTCTTTTTTAAATTTCTTTACTGTAATGAAGAAATTTGTTTAGTTCCTTTTTAAACATCCATTCGAAATCAGAGGCATCTCAAACTATTGTTTTCACACCCTGAGATGTCACTTTAGATCTGACTCAACACACCTCAGAAGAGAATGCCGTTCCTAAATTTTGGGGAGTTTGTTTGGTATATTACATTTTGGCACAACCCAAAGTATCATTACACTCATCCCCCCATTTTTCAGGGATAAGATGTGCCTTTTCTTTTGAGGAGCAAGGAATACTTGACATTTAGACCTCCACCCAGAGTTTTTAAGGCCATTCAGATGGCGCATGACCTTCAAACATTCAAAAGAAAAGCACTTTGTCCATCATAATGGCATGGGAATTATAATTAGACCTTTGCCTGTTCCTATATTGAAAAATATGGGGACAAACTTATTTGGCAAGACTAGATCAATCCATCTAGTGAGTTGCAGCAGAAGAAAAGTACAACAGTCTTACTTTTGTCAAACTCTACCCTAAATTTAGCTCTCACTGCAATGCAGGTGACAACCCATAGCCGGCAGCAACTCTCCCTCTTTCTTTGGCGACTTTCACACACACACAAACAACCACACAAGCTAGGCACCAGCAGAGAGGAAAAGCATCTGTTGCAGAATGAATGGGCACGCTAATCTCCCAGTCACCCTGAACCTGCCGGCCATCTCCTCTCCTTTTTCTTCTCTCTGCTCTAAAAAAGGTTACGGGTTCCACAGGACTTCAGAGCCGCAATCGTGCTTCATTTCTTTTTCAGACTAAAACTCGTTTACCGCTTTGTGTTTCTTGCCTGTGTGCCTTCATGACAAAACCAAATGTTTTGGGTAATGCATTTAAATAAAAGAGAAAATAAATGGGATTTGCTCTTGGTTTGTTAATACAGAATATTTTCATTCTATTTCCACCATTCTGTGTAGCAGCAGAAGTGTTTTGGAACCACCCACCCTCCTCCCTTTCACTCCCCTGGTCTCCTCATTTTCTCCTTTTTTGTCTTTAGCTCTGTCACTGTGCCAGATTAGTTTTTGAAAATGTACAATTTTTAATGTGCCGACTAAGAGGAGGTAAGAAAATCTGATTAATGCACATGTCCTCTTCATATATTCATGACCATTTCCTGGAGTCTATTAGAGAGACATGACTTATTCAAGTGGAGGTTTTGATTGAAGTTCACTCTGTCTCTGCAGTCGACTTTCAATCTTTCATTTTTCCAATACTGCTTCCTCTCTTTGTCTTTTTTTTTCATGTGGGTCTGATCTCTATCCTACCCATTTCCCTCACACTGTTCTTTAACCCCACCCTGCTCTCCTTTCATTCTGGAGTGCTTCAATTGATTGGATGTGACAGATTATATCCATTCAGCTCCACTTAGCTCATACTGGTTCTATGAGAGAGTGAGGGTTCTGACCCTCGGTGAACTAGTGATGAGAGATGGTTTGGTTGTGACTGTCATCTATTATGGATCCGGAGGGGAATGGTGTTGTGATGATTTTAGTCCAGTGGCCGCCTGCCTGCCTGTGAGGTCCTGATTATGCATTTGCTAACATGCAGAACTATTTTACACAGCCAAATAGCTCTTTGAGGAATTATGATTCTGTGGAGCTACAGAAAGTACCTTTATGATATATATCACTTGTGGTCCAGTTACTCACCCTTGTTCAAATGCATTGCTCCCAAACTGCGGAGCAATGCATTTAATCAAGGTGTGCTCAGTGTGTCTCGATGCTATAAGCATGCCTTCATGGATTCACTAACCTCTCATGACTTCTGGCTTTCATGACTTTTTAAATAACTTGCTTCCCTCGTTACAGACACAGCACATCAGTTCAGAAAAGTAAGAGTGCCATATTTTAGTTCTGATAGAAAGGAGTTTTTGGAGTGCAGCTAAAGTATAAGACGGAAAGTAGATTTAGCTGGTCTCTGAATGCTGCTTAATTAACAGTTAAAAGTTAGAAGTAGTCGTTATTTTAGGGGCCCTGTGTTTTTAGTGGGTCCTTATTATAGGGGTCCTGTGATTTTAGTGCCTAAACCAAACTGAATAGTGACTGAAGGGACATTTATCCCTTTGGGATTGAAAGGATCGCCATCACTCCCATCGGGAGGAACATGACAAATAAATTGGTATTTTACTTAGACTACCTTCCAAGTATGTGATCTGAATGACATACCATTTTAGGCTACAATCATAAACGTAGATTCAGTAAACGCGTATTTCAGATCAGTCGTAAATAGAATTTATCTTTTAAGCCATATGTTCTCCAGTAACAGATGATGGTCCTGTTACATCACCAAGGGTCCACTAAAAGTAGTGGAAATAGGTGGTCCAAACAAGCCTTTCATTGTGAAAAAAAACAATTTTAGCTGAAAATTGAAGGATTTTAAGGTGTTAAATGAAAGGAATGTAGTAAAAAACAACTAATTAGACTAATTATTGAGCTCTTATTTGTCCATGAGGTTCTTTCGCCTTTGGTGTCCGATAACTCTGGAGCCGATTGTCCAGAGAAGAATGCTGCACAAGCTGCTCAAAATAAAGGACAATTCTTCACATCCTCTACACAACACAGTGAAGAAACAACAGAGTGTGTTCAGTTTTAGGCTTCGTCAAGTCCGGTGTAAGACAGAAAGAGATCATTCCTGCCAGCAGCCATCCCCCTCCGGAACAAGGCCATATCTTCCTCATCTTCAGATTCATTTTTTTGTATCATTATTGTTATTGTTATTATTTAAAAAAAAAACCTGCTACAACAATAATTTCCCTCTAAGATGGATAAATAAAGTACATTTCATATTATGGAAACTATATATGCCAAAGATGGTCCTGCTGGAAAGATGCCTAGAGGCAAGGCAAGTTTATTTGTATAGCACATTTCATGTACAAGGCAGTTCAAGGTGCTTTACATAAAACATTAGAAGCATTACAGCGGGGTGCAGAAGCATTAAAAAGTATTACTTTGAAAATAAATTGAATGAAATCATGGGAAAAAAACAAGAAACCCTCAAGGAAGATAGGATAAAATGCAAGAAATAAAGTTTTTAACCCTGATTTAAAACTGCTGAGAGTTTCAGTTTTGTGGTTTGAGGGCTATATGTTAATGACGACAACACACGAAGCTTAAAAATGACGTTGACAATGGTGACAGTTATGTTACACAGCATTTTACATGACCCTTTGCTAACTCTGAATAGATTAGATTTTTTTATCTTAGAGTAACGTTTTAGCTAACCCGAACAGGTCGTCGGTCCATCGCAGGAAGAAAACTTGGAAGTAAAAAGAGACTTGTGGTTGATTCTGATCTTTCATTACACAAAAGCTAAAAGTTGAAAGCACTGTAGCTACATAGCTGGGTCATTTACCTTCCCTTCCTTCTCTGTCTGAGGACCATTGTTGTCACTTGTAAGGGCAGAACTTAAGTATATGCCCTTATGGTTCATATAATCAACAGAAACATAAAAGATCAACACTGGACTCGTGGTTTAAAATTAGGATGAAAAAACAATCACTATATCAGTTTGTATGGATTAAAAATTGGTGTAAATAAAGAATTATGGGTTGTAGTATAAAGTTCTCATAATCTTAGAGGATGTAATAAATAAATCCAAGCTCACCATTTTCACTGCACCAGGGAGATATTACACTGACAGCATAGAAGAAGACTCTTTCGGACATTTTTTCTTCAGATTATAACCCACTGCCAGGATGGATATTTGATGATTTACTCTTCCTTTTCTTTGGAAACCTAAAGTGAAATTACCAGTGGACTTCCACTGGATTAAGATGAAAAGACTTAATATCCTGGCAGCAGGGAGTCTTTTCTCTGTAAGCACATCAATTCAACCCAGGATTTCTTAAAGGTGTGTACAACATCATGAACCTCACCCAAAGTCTTGCAGCCATAACGATCTACTGCAAATCACGGAACGCAAAGTTTATATGGATTAACAAGGTCAGTGAGTCACTTTTAAGCTTCATTATAACAAGGTGTTTTCAATTTGCAACTATCCATTGGTCTGTACAACCCGGGCGCTTACTCTGAATTTTCTGCTCTCTCTAGAGACCTGAAAAGCCATTATGTGTCAAAACATAGTAACATAAAATGAATTACCTAAATTCAGGCCAAACTTTTTCTTAAAAGGTTTTTTTTTTTTGAGAAAACAAAGTTGGCATTATCTTTTCCAGGCTGCCAGTGCTGCTGGGAGCCCTAAAGAACAGTAGACAGTCTGTGGGCAGCACAGGGAAGCAGATGGCCCTCAATCCTATTACACAGCTCCTTACACAATCTTTATATTACACACACACACACTTTCTTGCACATCCGTCATGTCAGTTTCTATTTTCAGCATTTGTCATCTTTACTGTGTGTCGCTGAAAGTGTGTTTGCTTGTGTGTGTAAATTAACATCAGTTTCACTTTCACTTCAGTATGTCTGCAAAATGAAAAATTCACTGATCAATTTTTTGAAAGCTGACATTGACACCCGGAGCACAAGCCTGTTGCTTATTTACACATGAATAAATAATCAGGACAATGAGCCATGTGGAGAAGTAATGCTGGTTACCTCCATCGAGCGTGCACATATCGTACATTCACCACAAAGCGCTTCGACTCTGCTGAACGAGGGTTACTCATCAATTTAAGGGGAGGTGATTTGTTTACACAGCTGTACTTGAACAATAGGCCTCTTCTGTCTGTGAGCCTGTAAGCTAGAGAACTTACATAGCCCCTCAACATGCATACGATCATTATACCCAGGCACGTAAACATGAAAACGATTTTAAATGCAGCCAAAATGCTCCTACTTAAATAATATCTGAATTTAGTAGTTAACACAAAGATTTCAGAACTCTATTTACATTTTTGTGGATATAAGGATAAAACTTCATGTCGAAAAATATGTCAGAAATAGAAATGGGTGATAATTTCAGAACTTTTGTACTGTAAGCAATCAAATGATTTGCAATTGTCTTGTTTCAACCACACCTGGTAGTAATGCATCATTAATCTATAAATCACCACCACCATGAGGTGGCATTAATTTATAAACTTTTTAAGTTATGTTGCTAACAGACAAATAAACCAACGCTGCCAAATACATGACCAAATGCATTCCTTGGCAGAGGTAATCATATAAAAATATAGGGAACATGCCAAAAATATGTCTGTCGCACCCCTTCAAGAACATAAATAAAAATGAGATCAAAAGCAGCCTCTGCCAGATGAAGTTAGAAGTCAGTGGCTAGCTTTGTCACCACACCAAGTAAGTTGATGTTAGACTAGAAGAGCAAATAGCAGACCTCGTTGGAAAGATGTTAGCAAAAGACATGCTTCCCATCAGTTTTGCTGAAGGTGAAGGTTTCTGAAGCTTGATGGAGCTCATGAATATCAAGAAAAGAGGATACGTACAGGACTGAAAAAAGCAGACTGCTTTGCAAACCAAAGCCATGATAGAGCAGTTGAAAACCTTGTGAATGCCAGCAACATGGTGTTAGCCAACACCAAACACCTGCTGGGGGTGGGGTATCTAAAGAATGATCAAATCATTCTCAGATTTTAAAGTGTTTTTGCTTGAAACACCCAAAGCTCATCAGAAACTACTTTAAGCTTTTGGCAGCCGATAAATCTACACAGCTCCCTATGAAAATTGACTATAAGCTCTGCAAGCTATGTAAATAAGGTAAAGAATAAGCATTATAATCACTGGGATCTGCAGTGTTTGGAGATTATGAGCTGGCATACCTAGAGCAAAAACAACTCCTATATAGTGGTATATCACTGCCTTCAGTGTGAAAAGAAGCAACTGGGTCACGCAAGAAACATCAGTGCTCTGATTCATTGGCAACTGTGGAAAATGTGCATATAGGCCTACCAGAGATCAAAAAGCAGCCACACATTCTATAATTTAAAGCCATCCAGCTGTTCATATAGCCTTCTGGGGGCATAAACATACACTCAACGTATACACAGAGGCAGCATTTTTTACAGGATAAAGTGTATGGTTGGTCTGTACAGTCCAAGTAGTTACACTTCCCGCATTCACACCTGAATTTCTGCCTCATTTCGAGTTTTGAATGATGAAATCCTGTCAGCTTGTGAACCTGAGTGTCTGAATTATGCTTATGAAACATCTGGCTCTGCCCATTTCTAAAATCCATTACTGTCAAGGGGGTTTTCCATTTTTACTAAACTAAAACAAGCTATTAATTTAAAAACAGGTGTTTAAATAAATAAAAAAAATACATTATATATAAAGAAAAAAATACATGAAAAAAAGAGAAGTTTTGCAGCATAACTAACTTCTGAGCAAATTGAAGTTTATGGATTGGCTTGTGGGGCAAAACCAGATAGGAGAGAGGTACAGTAATCGAGTTGTGAAGCACTGAAAAATGCAACAACATGATAAAAAAATTAATTAATTAAAAAAAGGATATGTGGATCAATCCCTACACCCACTTAGTGTTCTGGCTAGTTAAGGACTCAGAGTACAAAGTAGCCCATGTTATTTTACCTGCTGGGGCGGGACACAGCCTGGTATTAGGGGAAACGTGGATGAAGGAGAACACACAGACCACCAATGCAATTCCACCCACTCCACAGGCACATCGTTGGGAGACTATGTTCAAAAACATTCGTTTTTTTCTCAGGCAACAGGAGGTCAGTGGGTTGCAGTCACGAATGTGATAATGGATCAACTACATGTGAGACACAGAGGTTGTCAGGCTTCATGTTTCATTGAACTCCATGAATGTTTCACCAAACATCCTCAAGGGAGTATAAGCCTATCATGATGAGGAAACTGGTGAAGGTCTAATACTATATTTAAAAAGTTGAGCTTTTCTCTAATGAAAGATATTTAACGTTTTATTTATTCTGATGTGGAAGTATGAGGTCATGAATTTTGCTTAAAGGGACCGTTAAGGTTAAAAACAATAATACAGTTTGTTACATGAAAACAAGCCCTGCAGAGATGAAAACAGATTTATGCAAAATCTTACAAGCCTGAAAAGGTCACATCAATAATCATTCTGATGATGAAATTGTCTGTATCATTGCCAGTGGTGCTCAAGAGTTTATCCAGGGCAAAAACTTGTGGCACAACCTCCACATGCCTGCCAGTAAATAAAACAGTTAATCTGTTTCACTGCTATTATGGGCTTACTTTAACTGGTTTTTGGCCAGCAGTGTTGGCCATTTTGACATTATTAAATCCCGTGTTCACTCTGACACACCTGACTTGATCAGTCCACCCTGATAAGGTGGAGAACTTACTTTCTTCCTCTCTACATTCATGTTGCTTCTGTTCATGCCAGTTCATGCCACTCCCTTTAAAGCCAGATGTGCTCTGCCCACATTATATATGATGCAATTATTTTCAGTAAACTCAACTGATGTAATGAATTGCGACTAGTTGATATTCAGGTGTGGAAGGCAAAATGCATTATGGGAAAGGTAGGTATGTTAGTTGAGTTTTTTTTCCCCTTTTTCTTTTTCAGTGCTCTTATGCTGCAGCTCCTCTGAGAATAACTGACACTCTGAGTAAAGGGGAGCAATATTGAAGCAGAGTACAGCAGTCACTCGAAGAAAAACAACAATGAACAACACAGAGGTTTCAGATAGGTGCCTGCTGACCTGCTACCATGGCCCAGTATGGAAGAAGCAGCAGCACATTTTAATACATTAAAAACACTACTTTTGACTGGCTACAGGGCTCCGGTCTGCATTTGAGCAAGAATAATTCACCTTTGGAGATCATGGGAACATGACTTCTTTTGTACATCATCAGGATTGCATAAGAAAAAAGAACTAAAGACTAAAGTTTTAATCCTGGTCAGGAGACTAAGAGTTATAGTAATAGTAATGGATTAGATTTATATAGCGCTTTTCAAGGCACTACAAGCACTTTACATTGAATCCATTATTCATTCACACACCAGTAGTAGTAAGATGCATGTGTAAAAACGGACGGACATAAATTTGGCAGCCAGTCCGTGCCAACAGCCTCTCCAACCACCACCAAACATTCATACACATTGATACATCAGTGTTGCCAGTGGAGGCAACGTGAGTGCCCAAGAACACAATGACAGATTATTGGACAACCATCTCTACCACCTGTTCCACATTGCATATTCTGCTGCAAATTGCAACTTTGAAGAAAGTTTTTTCAACATATATTTTATCATGGAAACGTGATGTTTGTCTGACTTTAACCAAGTTCTTTTAATGAATTGCAAAGTAGTATAATAGCCGAGTGAAAGAATTCAAAATAAGGATTAAGCGATAAACAGTAGTGTCAAGGTTGGACTAGCATTCTAGATCATGTCACATTAGCAGATTTTAAACATTTCTGTCTAAACACACTTGATGCTAATTAACGGGTCATTACCAGGCTGGTGCAGAACCTTCATTAAAAGTATGTCAGAACAGGGAAACATCTAAAACCTGCAGGACAAGGACCCTACAAGACTGACACCCTTTATTTATAGTGTCATTTTACATAGTTCAGATGACACACTAAATCAAGGATGTCAGTGTTGAACCTTGTAAAATGACACCAAAAGCTGAAAAGAAATATAAAATAGTTGCAAAAGTGGCTTGCTGTTTCCTTTATTGTCACGCAATCATGTTGCCATGCTTGGAACTATCCTCTTCTTTTGCTAAGTTCTCTTTGCAAAATACATGAAACATGTTTGAGCTAGCAGTGTGAAATAATTGTAATCATCATTGTAATATTTACTCACAATGGTATTACAAAAAGATTAGATATATATCTGTATTTACATAAAGAGAATCTATAGTCATGACATGTCTACTGTAAACTTTTAATGTTTGTGTTGGGGATGTCTGTGGAGAGGCACACCGTGGAGCTGCTCTCATCTTTCTGCATATAACTTCACCACCGTAGCTCACAGCCCAACGTTTTAGATCCTCTGACCAGCAAATATAATCTGCAACCACAAGAGATTGAGTTTTCATTGATCTTCCAATATTAACTTATCTGCACAAATCAGCCGACTGCACTGCTTCCCATGTCTAGCAGTTGGAAATCTACATGCATATATTAAAAGTACAGAAACATAGCAATAATTAAGGTAAATGGAATAGAATATTTTCTTTTCCTCCTGGAGCTCCATGTTAACTGTAGGCATTGATTGTCTGCCTATGCTGTGGGTTATACCCAGTGGACAACCTTAGACATTATCGACCGTTACACTGCTTAAACTGCTTCTTGAGGGGTTTGAGTTCACTCAAGCACCAAGGCAGATCAAAGCCTGATAATTCTGTATTTCCAAGGTTTCACCTGAACATCATCCAGACTCTGTAACTGCTAGATGGGTGAAGCTCCTCAAAGGCGCAAGTGTGACCTGCAGTTAGAGCTGCTGGAAAGCTGTATGGCCCGAAAGAAAATCATACAGTATCAGCCTCCGCAAAGTCCCCCACCCCACCCCACCTGGTCGTTGATAGTGGATACGTGCTTTGTGCTTCCACCTAAACGCAGAGCAAACCTTCAGTGCAACATCTCAATTCGTTAGTAGCAACAGGAAGTCAGCAGCAAGTGCAATCTGTATCTAAAATGCCTGCACAAAAACAGACCAAAAAACTGTTTGATTTGTTAAACAGATATATTGCAAGGCAAGGTTTCCATGGTTACCGTCTGTCACTTCAGCATGGTGCCGTACTGGTTCTCAGTGGTTTGTAGTCTGTTTCTTATTTTTCACAGTATGCACTTCCCCTTTTTTTCACACAGTTCACAAAGACACATGTATTTGCAAGAGTCATATGTGCGAGAGGAGAGCCGGAATTAATCGTCACTTTGATCAAACAGAAGAAGAAACACGCACATGGTGAATTTTTGGGAAGAATGCAGAACATGGTTGCTCATCTTATTATGATGTAGGAACAGTAATGCAGTTTTCCCAGGACCCTGTGATCTTTTAAACACACATCCACACACACACACACACACACACACACATTTCCAAAACAATTTCCAATCTCAAAGGCTTAAGATAAATCCGAAGGATTCTGGCACACTAAAAAAAGTAAAGCTGGATGTCACAGTTGAGAGAAAACAAGTATTCTGTGTATGTGTTTTTCTCAACCTGAGACACAATAAGCAATCGGTTATACGCACACACACACACATAATAATGCTCATCTTCACTTGTTTCATTCTCAGAGCCTCTCTCTTTTTATTCCCATCCTCCTCCACTCCTCTTTCAGTTGCCTCTCTTGTGGGAGTTTAAGAACAATAGATGATGAATGAGAGGAGCCATGCAGGCTATGTGAATCAGACAGCTTTGTATTTATAGTGGACACCCACTCTCTCCATCACCAGGTACTCCACACTGGCTGTTGTGGTGAACAGCATTTAGCCAAAGGGGTATTACACTGTCACAAGCACATACAGTTCATATTTTTAGTGTACAAAAGGATTAAATGCTAAGGGCATGATTGCTATTGAGGGCGATTTGATCCCAGCAGTAAACCAGAGGACATGAACTTTTGACCACATGCAGAGGCTTTTTAACCCACTTATTTACTGAATAATGCATTCATATGTAATGCAAGAGAATGCTGTTATTTCCATATTTCTGCAAACTTAGTGTTATTTTTCTGTTTATAGTTTGAATTTTTAAGCAAACGTTACTTCTTCAATTGTGAGTGTGTGTGAGTTTAAAAAAAAATGACATCTGTCACAACCTGATCTCATGACAGAACATGTGAAAGCTCTGTTGGTCTAAAAATGGCACTCAAAAATGTACATACATATATATATACACGTTATCCTTACATC
>JBBBVU010000017.1:26531821-26558661 GCA_037177055.1 Atherinosoma microstoma
TGGTATCTAACTCTTTACTGAGATAACTTTTTATTCTCTTAGAATGAGGAATGTATGTCTACTTGGCGTGGGTCCACACACATGGCAGCTGCCATATTGGTGCCATTATTTTTACTATGGTGCCTCTGAATGGACAAACTGTGAGAAATCAAAACCCTCTGAGCTTTAAAACTGTAGTACCAACTTTGTTTCATAGGGGCTAGAGCACCGTTTAGGATAAGTAATGCCTTAAAGTACACACAATGTTGAAGTAGTAACCTCTAGTTACCTGTAGTACAGTCATATCTGCATCTGAGGCCACTAGATCCACCTGCAGATAAAGCTG
Source organism: Atherinosoma microstoma (assembly GCA_037177055.1). NCBI lineage: Eukaryota > Metazoa > Chordata > Actinopteri > Atheriniformes > Atherinidae > Atherinosoma > Atherinosoma microstoma. Next base: position 26,532,147 of record JBBBVU010000017.1, read on the forward strand.
TTCATGTCTGGAAAAACCTTGGCCACTGTCCATTTAAAACTGTGATTGGTATGTCTATGCCCATCTTTACCACTAGATGTCAGGAATTCTTACAAACTCCTTTATGGACAAATACGCATTCTTTCATTTTCTGTATTGTTTTAAAGAAACATTAAATGTAAAAAAAAAAAAAAAAAAAAAAAAGAGACTTTAGTGTCCTTTAGTGCTTCATTTCCAAGACAAGAAGCTTCAGTGTTTTCCTTCATACTGCAGAGACTCTCCTCTGGACTGTGGATTTTATCTCCGTCTGTTTGCTTTGGTGTCGACTGCTGTCACAATAGACCCTCCAGCAAAGACTGTCAGTCCTGTTTCATGACAAGTTTTACCTGGGTGTCAAGTCTAATTTCAGCGAATCCAAGCTTGGCCTTGCTTGTTCCTCCTTAAGCACTACAAAGCACATATTGAACTTTAATCTGCACGAGGGCGCCGGCTTTTCTGTTGGTGATAACGATGTTTTAAATGATCTAATTTCAGCGCCGAGTTAGAAACTGTTCAAGTGTTGAAATCTTTTAAAATGTAATAATGAAATACCTATGCTCTTGTGTGGCAGAGATTTTCTGCACAATGATTACAGCAGCACACAGACCCAACTTCATTAAAAGTATATAGCAGCTTGGTGAGTTTTTTTTTTTTTTTTTTTCAAAGTAACTCTGTGTCTATTCTCCGATCCATTCCTATAACCAGAGAAAGCTAAAATCTCCCAGGGGAGCTCCCACCCCTGTGACAGAGCACGCAGGCAGCACTCTAGAGACACAATCCATTTTTATCAGCCTGCCCAGACCCAGGGTTCATGAAAAAAGAATAAATAGGGCTGTTAAAACCTTATGGCTTTTCTCTTAAACTACAACAAACAGAGCAATAAAGAGAAGTAGAGAGAGATGGTGAAATTGCTCGAAAGCTTTGAGGCAAGCTTCTTTTTTTCCCCCTCCAAACTACCTTTTGAGTTTTTTAGGGTTGAAGGGCGCTCTGCTAATTGATAAGATCCCCATCTTGTTTTCTGCTTGTCAGACAGGCTTTTCATTTCACTTACAAGTCCTTGTCATTGTGCTTTTGGACGTTTGTTTGGTTTTAGTCTTATTCCTTCATATCAAATCCCTCTCTTTTCTCAATTTAAAAACTGTGCGTGCAAGTGTGTGTGTGTGTGTGTGTGTATGAACAGCAGCTATAATTCTGTTGTGAATTGGACACGATCAATAATACAATTTTGCAGCTGACCTCTCCTGCTGATATACTCTCCTGTGGGCTCCCAGCTCTTCCTTTCTGTCGCTGTCCTACCTTCATCAGCTCCAAGATACCAATTACTAGAGCCTGTTAGATAGTTACAGTGGCTGCATGGCGGCGTGTTGTGCTTGTCAGAAATGAATAAATCCATAAAAGAATACAAGACACAAACATCGTGGCATTAATCGTTGTAATTAAGAAGTGTGATTATCAAAATTATTTGAATAATCAACTAACTTATCAGCATACAGTGAATTTGATTTTCTGAGAATTCATAAGTTTATTTCCTGAGTTTTCGTTGCTCCCTTTCCCTCCAATGTGTTCAGCTCAACTGGTTGAGCTGAACACCACACGCTACAGAAGCTACAGGTCCTTCGTACAGCTGGTCCAGGTTCGAGTCACAGCCCGGTACCCGTTGATGCAAGTCATTCTGCTCTCTCTGACCCCCCTTCCTGTCCAGCTCCTGATAAATAAAAGGCCACTAAAGCCCCAAAATCCTCTTTTATTTCAATAAAAAAGGGGAAAAAACACCCCCTAGGTGTTGCTTTAACACTGATGCAGGTGTGAACCAGTCTCTCCATAAGCAACCCCAGTTGGTGAACTTTCAACACTGACCTGGTGTTATTATTATGCATCGACAAGAGTTTAATAATTAATACTGACCAAGTGTTAATAATGTGAACATTTTGAAATGTACAAATTTAACTCTTTTTCAGTGGTTCCCTTATAAACTCTGGGCAAGTGTTAAATTTGAGATTTCAAATTTGCTGTGCATGAGTAAGATACAGTCTTTGTACTACACCCTTCTCAATTTGAAGGGGACAGAGAAAAGAAGGTTGGGTTTTATTTGTAGCAGGAATTTAGGTGTCTGAAGCTCCCAAGCCCCTAAAAAAGTGTCATTCAGTAATATGTAAAGCTTTTTTGGGTACAAAAAGTGTCTTTTTCAGCTAATGCTGCATTCACTGTACCTCAAAAGTGGGAAGTTGAAACTATTAAATGTCACATTTTGTTTAGTTCATATCAAATCTTGTCCCTATATATATATAGCCAAATCCATGAGCTAATAACGCTCAAACATAGGATACTTGACGTTTTATATCTTAAGTCGCCAGGAACGTTAGATCCAGACAAATGGAGCGACAACGAAGCCCAGAGATTATGGAGCGGATATGTTACAGAGGTTAAACCACATACGTTGTCTCTGGTGTTATTACATGCTCAGCCATTGTTACATTCTGCAGTGCGTATTTTAACCGAAGCGATAAAAAGATCTCAAAATTAAAACACAATTAAATCAACGTCAATCTCATGAGACAATTTTATAATCATCCATCTACAAAAGTCAGATGTGTATCAGGAAACTCCAGCCCACTAGGTAGCAGCAAAGAAAACCCAAAAGGGTATAAAAATTTTTTAAAATAGGCTATATATGATGGCCTGTAAGTGGGAAACTGAGCACAAACATTTGAGGAAAAGATTGTAGCCAAAGAGAGCTACAACGAGGGGTTCGAGACTGAACTTAAACTCACATTACGTTCATCAAGTCATTCATTAAAAAAAGGCTCCACTGTCAGTATATTGGAAATGGTTTGGATTCAGGATTCAGTATTCTATGTACTTCCAAGTGATGTCAGCACAACTTTACCATATTCTGCAAAAGCCTAATTCTCATTTACATGTGTAGCCCATGTCTGTCAATAAAGTAAAACTCCATTTTCCGTAGCTACTTAATATTTTGGGATCACATGAAATGCTGATCTTCTAGCAGCTGTAAGGAAGATGTCCATACAGGTCGCCAGCGTTCATATTCGCAGGGTGGATGTCGAAGCATGAAAAGTTTATGGCTCACTTGGGAATCATAAAATGAACGTTTGTCCACAGTTCCCCAAAAGCAACCAACAAAATTATTATTTTTATTAATACTGCAAAGCAAGGATACAAATGCTGTAGTGTTTACCATTTATATGGACACATTTAACCCCACCGTACTCCCCCCACACTGAAATAAGAGTAACGCTTTTTAAATTTAAACAAAACTTACAACAGCAGCAACTAAAAGTCTATTTTCTCACACATCAAAAACAAAGTGTCCCAAGGCAGTAATATGGAAACAGGAATAAAATAACTTCATGGTTCAACAACATTTACTTTCTTTCCTCCTTTTACAGTAAATCAGAGCAGGTTTTCAGAAGACATGCCATAAGCTTTTTACTTATATTAGCAACCATACACAATATTTATTAATAAGCTGAGAAGGAGAAGTGTGATCTTTCCCTTTCATTTCCAAGTGAATCACTTTGCATTCCTAAAGCACATGGGTGGAGATGACACATTTACCAAAATATGATAATTAAGTGATGAATCATTATTATTTGCCTATTACACAGCAGAAATACCCAACACATCCAGCTGATAGTAATTATTTGCACCGGAGAGCAAGACGAGACTTTGCATTACGCCTGTCTGCATGGTGGAACTTGCAGGAGGAGCAGAACAAAAGTTAGAAATTCACACACAGCACGGAAAAAAAGGAGACACTGTGATAATGAGGTGGTGAGCTTTAGTGCGACTGTGCTGAAATTCTGAGTGTAAGGGTGTGTGTGTGTGTTTCCCACTGAGCACTGTGCCTGAGAAAAATCAACAGTCTCACTGCATCTTTTTTTATTCTTCTCTGCAAGGTGGGATTGGAGAGGATGGGCTCTTTTTTACCTAAGAAAAGGAGGGTAAAAAGTGAAGGGACTGCTGCTCATTAGAACCGAGTGTAGTTGTGTCTGTTGGAGAAGTTGTGGAAGTGACGCCATGAACAAGCAAGATGAATGAACCTTGTTTGTTGTTTTCAGTCATGTCTAGATTTCAGCCCAAATCGGAATGACTGAAAGTGAGTCATAAAAAGAGCTTGTTTTTTTTACTTATTTAGGGGCGTAACAATATATTGATGCAATGATCAAGGAGCAAATACACAGACCAGAACTGAAATACACCGGCCACTTTATTAGGTCCACCTGCTATTCTGCTGGAACCAGTGCATATTCAACTTCCTGTGGTGTCTCTTGCTAAATTAACTGTTAATATACAATTTATTTATTATTCATAAGTGTGCTGTATTTAAATGTTTTTATTTGTCTTCAGTGCTTTGATCAATTGTTGTAAAGCGCTCTATAAATAAAATCTGATTTGACTTCTGTTGCCTTTCTATCATCTCCAACCCGTCAGCCCATTCTCCTCTAGCCTCTGACATCAACAAGACATTTTGGTCCAGACAACTGCTGCTCACTGGATATTTTCTCTTCTTCAGACCATTCTCTGTAAACCCAGATGGTTGTGTGTGAAAATCCCAGTAGATCAGCAGTTTCTGAAATATTCAGACTAACAACCATGTCATGATCAAAGTCAATTAAATCCCCTTTCTTCCTCATTCTGAACTTCAGCAATTCACCTTGACCATGTCTATATGACTAAACGTGTTGAGTTGCTGCCCTGTGATTGGCTAATGAGATATTTGCGTTAGCACTCAATAAAAAGGAAAAACAGAATATTATTTATAGATGAAGTTAGCAGGAAGAGCAGGAAAGTTAAAAGCTGAAGTAATGAGAGTTTTTAGTGATGCACAAGAAGGCCATGCGGCCTCACAAACACATTGTTTTTCTTTCTTGTGTTCTTTTGTCTCAGAGATTAAAGTGTTGAGACACTTTTGATCATGTTTGCAAGTAAAATATATTCTGTGTTGGTGTGTTGGCGGGTGAACATGAGGTGAATGATATTTCTAAACAAGATTTAGTCTGTCTGTGTACATACCATTCATATTAAAATATTGTCACTGGCATGATATGCACTGAGTCACTGTTTGAGGTGCCAACAATTCCTCCTACCGACAAACGGTTGCATTTCAAAGCTTTTTGTGTTCTCTAATCATATGCTCCAAATAAATCTGATGTAATTATGAGAATACATTGGGTTTTTTTTTGTTTTTCTTTTTATATCAACCAACTTCATGGAGGCTGATTAACCTCTTGACTAATGCACATCTGACCTCAGCAGGAATTATATCATCCACAAGAACTGTAAACACCTGCTGGATGTTCAGGACATCTATTGGCCTACTGCTAAAAATGAGCAACAAAACTTTGACAGTGAATCCAGAACTTTTTCAAGCTGGGTTTTGATGTGGAAAAAATTGCAGCTCGGTGTGAATAATAAGAGTTGTAGTTAATAACATCAGTACTGGAGAGTAAATTGTTCCTTTCTGGAGAACGCAACAATGAGCACATTAGAGAGTGAATACTTCAGGAACAAAAGTTTATTTTTACTGATTAATACACTGAATTCAGCTTATTCTGTGCATAAGAAAGACAATGTGTCAGTTAATGACTTCATTGATTAATTTATTCACACAATCATAGCTAAGAATGTTACAGCAACTACAAGATTAAGTAAGGAGGGCAAAGTAAATTAGTTTCTTTTCATAATTTTTTTGTATTCTATCAATTTTCATCCTGCAGCTTCCATTTTAAAGTAAAAAAAACATTACATATAGAGAAAAACATCATAGTATTTGAATTAAATGATCAATTTCTATGAAGAGATTCAGTTTTTTTTTGCTCATCATTTGTTAGTGGATTTATTTGGATATTTTTTTATCAAGATTTGGTGAGATTAAGAAGAGAACCACTTCAAAATGCTCATTAAGTTTGGACACACTTTCCCATTAGATTCAATGGGAAAGTGTGTCCAAACCTTTGACTGGTACAGTCGTATTAAAGCTTCTTCTATGAAAGTTCTTTGCCATCTTTACCTTGTTGTCTTCCTACTCATTTCTATTTTTAGGAGTCAAATGTAACCCTTATTTAAAACGCTGCTAATGTGTGTAAGTTACATATGAAATGTACTTTTGTGTCACAGAAAATGGGGCCAACAGCAGTCTGGAATGTTTGCCTGTGAACTAGTGCTACATTTACGCTGCAGGTCTTCAATGCTAGATTCCGATTTTTTTGTGAGGATCTGTTTTTTTGGATGCTTGTTTACATTATTATTAAATGCAACCATCGGACTCCAGTATGAACAGTCTATGTCTATGGACCTGAAATGACCTGCATGTGCAGAAGACGACCTGAGCTAGCATGCAGCAAGCAGCTTTTACGGAGGTAGATATTGGGGCTACATATGTTGGAGCGTGTATCCATATTGAACTTCCTCGGCGCGGGATTGCGATGCCTGTCTTACTTTAATGACGTAAAAGTCGGATGAAAATGAACGTGGCCATTTGCAGTGATGTCCCCTTGAAAACGGTTGGATAGTGCAATAGATTGTAGTGCAATAACTCCTTCTGTACAAATACATAAGAATAATAAAGCAATATGCCTTCCAGGGAGGGGCTTCCGGAGGGAATGCTCAAGGCAGACCCAGGACTCATTGGAGAGATTATTTCTCTTGGCTGGTTTAGGAACACCTCATAGTATGCATGGACAGATAGCTAAAAATCAATCAATCCACCCATGCATGGAACAATGGATGGACTGAAAAGCTTCAGTAATTGACTTTATGCATACTAGTAGCCAGGAAAGTTAAAGCTTCGGGGCTGGTTGGCAGCAGCTGTTCTTTTTGGCTGTGCAGGAAAAGCATAAATGACTGGAAAACTGAAGCACCTGAGCCAACCAAACCCATTCACTGACGTTATTGACATTACTAACCCACATTTGCTAAATTTCCAAGTGTATTCCTGTAAGATTTACAGAAGAATGCTCAATAACACTCAGTAAAACTTTCAAAGGCCAGCAAAAACTTGAATCCCACTCATTTATAATCCAAGACAGAGCACTCTGTGACTCAAGGTTTTATTGTCTGCAACTCTAGCGCCAGACCTGATCAATGGCTTTTGCATCAGCATTAGGTCACGCAAGAAAAGCATACTGATGCAGATTTTTACCATTGTCTCCGACGGATGTATGGATTAAAAAGGATCGATAACTGCATTAGGCGAGTTTTGAAGTCAGCGTGAAATCAGTCTAATAAAACACATCAAAAAAGAACGTGGAGAGGATTTGAGATAACATTGACAAACACAAGTTGGAAACAAAATTACTGGAAGCAGTAACGAGAATAGCATTTCTCTTCTTAAAACTACACTGTTCACGAAGGTTTTAGCTAGAAAAAAAAAAAGGTAAGAATTTGTGTTTTCTGTGACACAGAAAAACAAACATAAAGCTGCCTGGCAGGTGTTGGAAAGACTGTTCCACAGTTACAATATATCTCTGTGTTTCTACATCTCCAGGGTAAAGATGTACTGTACTAAATATTATGGTCTTTCTTTGCTGCAAACTGAGACAAGATTTAAGACCTCCATGATGAGAGGCATTTCAGCAAAGCCAGCCTTGATCTTTAAATTCTGTTTTATAATAAGACAAAAATGGAGGTAACAATCAGAGTTCCCTTTTCCTGCGAGACTGGTGATAACACTGTTAATGCTTTTTGTTATCTAATATGTGTAGGCGATGTTGCATATCCTAAGTGCCTATAACGCTGCTGCAGATGCAAGAACACCGCACATGTTAGGAACATGGCCACAGGCACAAAGCTGCATAGGAAATAGAGAATCCAACATGGAATCATCCTCAGATTTCTCCACAGCTCATAGTACATTTTTCATAAACAAAGCAAGGGCAAAATATCAGAGCTGCAGCTGTGGGATGTAAAACCGTGTTTGTGCATGCAGCTTGCTGTGTTTAACCGTCTGTGTGCGCGCAAAAGAGATTAAGAGATGTGTGCTCCAACCAAGCAGAGCTCATTAACCTCTTCACTATGCACTGAAAACAAAAGAAACAAAAAGAGATTGCTATAAACACAGAAATATAGTAATCCCTCACTCACTCCCATAATTCCCCTCTCCCTCTATCTGCCTCTCTCTCCGTACCTCTACCCTCTCTGCTGAGAGGGCTCATAAATAAAGCAGGGCAAGATTGCACTGCCTGCAGCGATAAGGAATGCCAGCTGGGAAAGTACAGGACCTAGTCTGCCACATAGGGAGAGGGCAAAGACCAGAAGTGAGTCTGAGCGGATTGTTTTTTTTTTTTTGTTTTTTTTTTGGGGGGGGGTCTTGGTGCTTTTGAACTAGGTCATATATTGGATGCTACACACTGGATTTAAATTAAAATGATTTGTGGACAAAAAAAATGAGGATTATTTATATGGGAATAAAAATACAAACCTCAACACCGCAGTTTACCATTATTTCTGTAAAAAAATGTCTGCTGTACAGTATAATATTTATGATGACTAACTTCCAACTGTTTGAGACAAATATGGATAAATGTATTGCTGAACCAGCATATCAAAGTTAGCATCTAGCCATTTTCTTTATGATGTTCAGGATTACACGTGGAGCCTGTTCCAAATGTTATGCCCAGGTTTGTTTATTAGCCCTATTGGTGATCTATTTTATTTTTACTCATTGCTTGACAAGGATTATTCGTTGGGTTTATAACTCTGGGCGGATTCACACCAGCATTGGTTTGGTCCACTTTGACACTAGAACCGTCAAAGTGGTCATATTTACCACATCCATCATGATATTGTCTTAAATTTAACCCCATGTATCTCACACTTAATGACTTTTCCTAAAATTACCCTTTTTGTCATCAAATTTGAGATGACATACAAAATAAAAGGATAATGATCATTTATACCTAGAACCACTGAAGGGAGTCACTTTGACTCCATTGAAAACAATGTAAAACTCTGCAATCAGCCATGGCACCACAGTGTCAATGTTGCTAGGATACCAGGTTGAGGTGGCAATAACTGAAAATGAGACTGACATATGACAGACAGAGCTCAGCAGATTTGTGGCAGTAGCTAGTCAGATGAAATACAGAGATTTCACTAAAATCTATGATCAGATGAGGCCAGATCAGAATCTGACGGTGTCAGTGACCTGTGTTTTCTTCAGGTTAGAATTCCTCTACTAAAGAGGATGAAACAATATGCCAAAAAAAAAAGGCCCAGACTTCCGGTGACAGTGAGGGACCACCCGATGTTATCTTATTGTAACCAGCTGCAGATAACCCAACCCATCAGCTCACTGTGAAACACATGCTTTTAATAGTTTAGCTTTTTTTCTTGGCAACTTAAGAGGTGAACTGAACATAGCTTAAATGTTTATATTCTTAGTGTCTGCTTCTGAGGATCAGTTCCACGAAACAACCAAAACAGAGTTGTAGAGTTTTAAGTTGCCAGCGTGGATAGCGTAACCATAAAAAGTGGTCTAAATTAATGTGCGATAGACAAGTATTACGTTATTGGCTGTTTATACGTTATTAGTTGCTACACAGGTTTTTTTGGGTTTTTTTGTTTCGCATTTCTTGCCATGTACGATGAGAGGATGACACCATGCTCTCAAAATTGCATCCAAAAAATATGCTCAAATTGTATGAAAATGTGACAATGTGCCATTTATAATCTTTTATAAAATTATATTAGTTCGTGTATACTGACAAACATAAGCACCATAAACAAAACGATCCACTAAGCATACATTATTCAACTTAAAATTATTTTAAGATAGATGGACTTAAGGGTAAGTCCCAAAGGAAGACTAATGGACTGTAGACAAATAGAGGGAAGTGGATGAGTTGTAAGGGTCAGGAAGGGGTAAATATTTAGCCCTGTAACAGTCCATCCAAATGAAACCATCAGGCAAGTCGAAAAGCTCATCTCTAAGCTGCCTGAATATTTGCCTTTCATAAGGATAAACCAACAAATAAACAATGAATTCATAGAGCAGCAACAGTGTTTTTCTTTCAGCAAGACAAATACCTTTCTGTGATGAAATCTCATTGAATTTTCATGCATGCTCTGTCTGCACAATCCTCATCAGATCACAGCCTGTGAAGCAGATAGTAAATAGTTTGTTTTGTTGCCGTCTCTGGTGAGTTCGGACTTTTCTATAGCAATTTGCGCATAATCTGATGGTTCATAATGTTCATACCTCAAGAAAAAAAAGGAAACATGGATTTTTAGAATCAGCTGGGTTTCTCCTCTCACTTATATAAGTGTTTTTAACTGTTTTTCATCTTCCGGCCAAACAAAACTAATTTCTCAAGGATTTGCACGTAAATTGCCATTTGTGCAAGTTAGGTTTTCTCCACTCTCTTGTATTCTAATGACGCAACATCCACCTAATTAACTGCATGTAGCATGAAGTGGTTGCCAATGTAGCTCATTGTAGACCAGAACTTGAGTTGGCGATTCCTGCAATACTGGTGGCTGAAGCATCAGAGCTCTCATTTTTCACTTCACCTACTTCATTGGAGGACAAATAGCAAAAGTACTGAAAAAAATAATCTATGTAATGTGAGAGAATGACAACCATGCTCTGTATTTTTACCCAAACATTAACATGAAACAGCATGGTAAAAAGATTAAAATATGTACATGACATGCAGAGAATTCTGAAAGTAATGATGGAAATGGAGGTCCTGAAGCTGCAGCTGCAGGTACTGCAGAACACCCTTTTTGACGTGTGTTTCAAACATGTTGTTGATACTTAAGTTTGCACCATTTTTGGCTTTCTAAATCGTTCAAAACCTGAAAACTATTGAAGTTATTTCAAGGTTATTTGCTAAGTCATAGAAAAGGGACAGTGAGCCAGGAAAAGATCTCAAGAAAAGTGGCTTGTGAACTTTCTGTTGGAATCAAAAGGGAGCCGAGTCAAAGCACACCAGGCTTTGGATGATCACTTCAATAAGTGTTTTTCATTTTACATGAGATGGTTGGGGTCCTTCTCTATCAGCCTTGCCTATGCTGTGGGTAAATCAAAGCTTAAGGGCTGATAAAAGCCAAAGCCGACTTTTTGTTTTACTTGTCAAGATCTAAGCTGCAAGAAGCAGACAACACCACATGAGTTTTTAAGCACAGAACATCTTTGCCCACACTAGGAGGAACCAATTCTAAAATGAAGCATACCAAAAACTCATCTAAAAAGACTCTACCAAGGACTACCATCGAAGCAAAAAATTTCAAATTCCAAGCAGTCATAAGAGAATGTAAGAAAAACATGAGAACAGAGACTGCTGACCACAAAGATGTCTGTCTCATCAGATGTCTGTTAGCAGCAAAACATAAATGACAGGATCATAAAGCGCGTCTTGTGTTTGCTTTCATGTGGTCAAAAGTTGTATTCTATTTATTAGAGTAAAACTATTTATTATTATTGTTTGAAATGAATCATGAAGGTCCTGGCAATGTCCATGAAGATACAGGGGGTTTTAGAATTTACTAGGGTTCTTAGGGTTCACTTCTGTTTGGATCCTTGTGGTGTTTCCAAGGTGTATTTTCTAGGCCATCCCTCTATTTTTCTGACTGACCATTGATAGAGGTCCAGATTATACACATCGGCTGACTGTTTCTTGCCCAACACCATTTAAAACCTCAGTAAAACTGCTCGGGTTAAATTTTAGCTTCTATTTTCGCTGTTACCATAGATGACTCAGTATGCTATCTTCTGGTTTTCATTGAAAATAATGTGGTTCTCTTTTCTTTTAGAGGAAGGTAGCCATTTAAAATTTTCAACTGTGTTCCAGGTGAATTTACTCTGGCACAGTAACATGTCTTCTGTAGTAACCTCACATCTTGGTTTTCTTTTGAGACCAAGATTATAGAGGTAGGCAATTTCACACTGGAGAGAAAAAAAAAATAGGCCTTGTCAAGAATATTGGATGTCATGATATCTATCTATAGTTGATATCAACTTATTTAAGTATCTAGTGAACTCCAGCTGAATTGTTTGATAAATAGTCGGACAAAATCTCACATCTTCCACATAACAATAACCATTTTGGTGGATTTTAACATCACTTAACCTCCAGAAACCACATGATTGAAGGAATTCTACCCAATCAGTATTCAAACTTTTTATCAAGTGAAATTATTAAGAGGTTTTCAGGATTTTTTTCCCTTGCGTTCATCCTCTCTTCCGTTATTTTTCTGTCATTCACATTTGCCGTTATTAGAGATCGGGCGAGCCTATGGAGAGATGCAAAAGCAACATTGACACATTCATAAAAGCCCAACAGCAAGTGTGACATCAAACCAGCCGCTCAGTGGCCCAGTTTGCACAGATGAAACTTTCTTGAGCACAAAAAATGATTTCCCCTTGCTTTGCAGCCCCTGCAGACAATCTCCCCCAGGCAGGACGACCATGACATGACACACCCTTTGTCCCCAAGGAGGACAGATCACTTTCAAGCCTGTAACCAATACTTTTGTGCATAAAGTCCGCTATGCCCATTTTACTCTCTCTCTGTCTCTTTTCTGTCCCTTGCTTACTCTACAAATCCAGTTAGACAACCCACTGGGGCAAGATCCTCTAGAAATTTGCCCTCGTAGCTATTTTGAAACCATATCGCCCCAGCTGGCTTGGCCACTGATTCATTTTTGCCTTACAACTCCCTCATTATGTGACACAAATCAATTATAAATGGGAAAAAAAAAAACTGCAAGATGCACAGAGGCCTTTTCATGTGTCAAACCTCAAAGCTTGCTAGAAGAGTACAAAGAGGAGTTGAGAAGTTAGGGGTGTGGGGATAAGGAGAGTAAGTGCCATGGTTAGAGTATATGTTAAACACACAAAATGTACATGTGCTTTCCATCCATGATGCTCATCTTTTCCTGTCTCTAAAAAAAAGGTATAAAATAGTTTAATTCCACCAATTTGGTTTCTAGAATGGAGCCAACTTTGTATTAATACCGGGGGGAATCTTACAAGGTCACCTGGCTTCACTTAAAGGTTTGTAGAAAAAGCTTAGTGTGGCCTTGGATGTGTTAAAGTTAATCAGCCATCATCTCCTGCAAAGTCCATCTTTCAATTCTTAAATTTTCTTTGTGAGGACATTAAAAGAAATCTGGTCCTCAACATGTCTTAGAGAAGGCAAATACAACCTTAGATAATCAAAACTAACAACAAAACGTAGAAGCAGAAAAAAGCAGTGTGTGAATAAATCCACCTGTTCTACTTCCACAGGAAATGAGAGCAGGTAGCAGCTCATCAAATACATTGGTTTGTTGATCATTAGTGTGTGTACCTCTATAAAAGCAGAAGTTTTGTTAGTTTGCTCTGCTGCATCCAGGTGTGCGTAAATAAAACGTCAAAAAGGAAAGGCATCAGCAACGATCTTAGAGCAGCAATTGTTGGAAAACTGTCAAGACAGCTGCCAATATTTCCAGGAGTGGACACCCCAGTAAATTCAGCCCAAGTTCAGACTGTACAATCATCAAAGTAACTGCAAAAAACCCAAGAGGTACATCTCAGACTCTACAGGCCTCAGTTAGCATGTATAGTGGAGGGCTCAGGATTTGGGCTTGTTTTGAAGCTACCAATAAATCATTAAATGGAACATGAACTCCTCCGTAGACCAAAGTATTCTAGGGTCAAATAGAAAACATAAAACTTGGCTGAAATTGGATCATGCAATGACTGCAGACACAACAGGAAATCTACAACAGAATGTCTGAAAAAAATAACTAAATACAATTTGTCATTTACTATTTATCTAAGGTTACTTCATTTTAAAGCCTGGCAAGTCTTATATTTAATCATGTATCAATACATAAAACCTTTGATACAAAAAAAGGTTATGACATGTATTAATTAATAATACATGTCATTTATGGTGAAACACCTTCTTAGAAAAAACACCAGGAATGTTACTGAGTGTTCAAACGAAATAGTCTCTGCATGTAAATGTTACTTACACCTTTGTAAAACACTTCACTGTTTTAAGAAATAGCTAACTTTGGGAGGAGTAAACACCCCACCCAAGTGTTTGGTCTTCTTATGCCACGTTTTCCAACTTCTAACTTGTCATTCCCAAACAAAAAGTAAATAAAAATGACTTTGCTTAACTTTTCTTAAAGCTTCAAATCTGTTTTCTTCTCCTGCTGGATTATTTCCATCTTCCCCTCGTTTCTCCTGACCTGATGGGGCTCTGCCCCTCTCCTCCTCTCTACCCTTCACTCTTTGCCCTCTTCTCATTAAGTTACCAAGTTTAGGAATACTAAAATTACAAAACCAAAGAAAATCGCCATGACGATAACTCCTGACCTTTGCCACGTGCCACCAGCTCTACTGATCTCATGCTCCAACCTGAGCTGGAACAATCTTCCAGGCTCGGGTGTTTATGCTCGTCTCAGAGCGGATATGCAAAACAATTCATTTCCGGTGCAGTGTGTGATGGCCTGCTGATCTTGCCGTCTCTCTAAAGAAAAAGAAATTACTCTCCCTTCATCTGCTCTCTCAGCATCTCGCCATCAATTCCCACCCAACCCCTCCCGCTTTATCCCCATTTCCCTCTTGCTCCAGAAGTTGTGATTGTGTTCAGGGTAAAGTGGAGCAAGGGCAAGGTAAGGCCTCCTCCTCTGAGGCAGTGGCTGCCGGCCATTTAGACAACTTTGAGCATAAAATACACAGACCTTGGCATATCACTGGCTCCCTCCACGCTAGAGTAGCAACACCGTCTATGCATTATTACACTGCCTGAGCACAGGGCTATGCACAGATTTATGCTCAGTCACAGGAGGAGAGTGTGTCCATGGGCAATGACCATGTAAATATGTACCAGATGGATGGATGGATTGGTAGGTAGGAAGCTGAAATTATCACTTACCTGTTTGGTTGAAGATAAGATGCATGCCAGATTCGAAAGCCAGGGGAAGAAAAAAAAGAAAAAGGGACTCAATACAAAATGATTACATTTTATTCATGCAACACATTAGTTCTCATTTTTCCTCAGAAATGCATAAGTGTAGACCATTTAGCTTGGAATCAATCTAAAAATTATAAAATCATAACAATAGATATCATAATTTTCTATTTCTTCAGCATGTTTCCACAAATGTAATCCCCAAGTTTGAAATTCTTACAGCTAGGACACTTCAAGCAGTAGCAAAGAAAAAAAAAAAGAGGAAACCAAATCATGACCACAGTCTAATCAAATGCTTTGACATCCAGATGTGCCTTTGATTTTTTGCAGCTTCCCTCCATGATTAGCACTTCAGAGACCAGACCCATCTTTGACTGACTGCCCATATCACTGAAAAACACTGCCATGTGACATTGTTTTGCAAGTACAAAATAGACCAGGAGTTTGATTTAAAGCACTGGATCCTGGGGCAGGAACCTCCCTGCCAGGATGAGCTCTCTCTGACTGACTTCTTCGCATGAGAATGCTGGGCTACAATCTTTTTGTCCTTCTTCCGAGATTAAATAATTCATCCACGATGGGGACATGACAGCACGTCTCTACTGATTTAAGGAAGCTGGTGAAGATGCGAGTGAACTGTTTACAGTACATGACCCTTTTGTTGTTCAACCATAAAGAAGCAGTGAGAGTAGAAGTCAAATAGACTTGCTTTTGGGCTTGAACTTAACTGTCGTTGGGTTAATTGGACACGACTTGTTTGTGTGTGTTCATCTGGTATGTTTTCCAGCTTCCCAGTGTAGAACAGCTGCAGCAAGGAAAACATCTGACATGAGGATGGCAGCAGAATTAAAATCAGGACCCCCCCCCCCTCTTCGTGTGTGTCTGGGTGTACATGCACATAAAGACCACAAAAGTCCATTTATGCAACTTTCATCATTTCAGATTTACATAAAGTTGTAAGCGTACATCCGTTGGGCCGCCATGCAAACATGTCTTATACAAACAAAGGCAGAGAGAGAGAGAGCTAGTTACACAGACCCAGATATAAGAAAATGGAAAAACGAGAAAAAAGGAATCAGGCAGCGAGAAACTTTAGAAAGTGTGTATTTGCATAATCTCTTCTTTGCAAAGAGTCTAGGAAAAGAATAATAAGCTAGAGAAAGCTATCATCTGCCAACACAGTGCTGAGCCAAACTCCTGTGTGTAAATGCAGCTTGCAAGCAATACAGTAGCTGTCAGTGTCGTTTGACTCAATTGCATGTTCAATCTTATTTACCTCACCTCAAATGTCCTGCATTTGATTTGTCCCCCCGTTAATCCAGATCATTTACCTGTATTGGCTTTAGCTCTTCCAATTCACTTTCAGTACAGAAAACACTGCTGTGCTGGAGCTAATTGACTAAACATTTGCCAAAATGACAGGAAGTTGGGCTGTTAGTGAAAGATCACATGAGACGTTACACTTTAAAACCTCAATGATGAAAATGAAATAAAAAATCAATTGTAATGAAGCAAGATTAACAGCATTCCACTACCAAAAGACCCCCAAAAGTACCAGAAATAAATTAATCATTTATAAGCAAGTCAGATTCTACAGAAGAAACTGGAAAAAATAAAACTTTGAGCAAGTTTTCAGCTCAAATAACATTAGCGTTTAGGCTGTCAAGCAGACAGTCATTTCATGAGTTCAAATTATTTTGTTTCTGACTCCTAGTGGTGTTTTAGCATTCTAAAATATAGCAGTTTTTTTGTATTATTTCACCTTTCTTTGAATACTGGGAAATACTATTAAAATGACTGAAACAGATGGTAAAATATGAAATCAGCAATCACTGACAACTGCAACCAAAAAGCATCTTACAGAATGGGAAAATGCTAGGATCATCTGCACTGAAAACAACAGACATCAGCGCCAGATGATTGAGGCAGTGGAGATTAGGAAGCGAGTCAGACAGCCATGAACCGGGATGGGGGGCCTTCCTGCTTCCCCACACCTGGAGCGACATCCAGAGACAGCGAGCGGACAGCAAGGGGCGTTATCGACCTCTCAAACTTGGCAGGTCCACCACGCTTACGTGAACATCAGCTGTCAATTGCATCACTCTCCATCTAGTGACACCTCTGATGAAGACAGAACGGTTACCAAGGAAACATGCCGGGTATGTGTGGCAGAGAAACCGAAAACCACGTAAAGACAGACACTATGAACACATTTCGATTAAAAGATCTCGCCTAATGCTGCTTCAAAATGTTGGTAATGTGGAAGCAACATCCAGATGAATGTCCTGACACGCTTTTCTGGTGGAACGTTGCGCTATACAAGATCATTCCTGGCAATCACATCACTTGTCAGTGGTTTTAATGTTGTGGCCTGCTTGTCAGAACAAATGTACTCATCTGCACATCAGCATGAGGCTGGACAGACATAAAAGGACAAGTGGAACATTTGATAGATTTTGCTGCAGTGCTGCTGACCATCTGGAGTCAACTCACCAGCCAGTAAGAATGTCAAAAGAGAAAAATAACTGGACAGAGCATGATGGACAAGGACAATTACCACACACATGCTGTGTCACTAATTTGTCGTTAAGTGGACGGGTCATTAATCGTAATGGACATCAGAACAAAAGCAACTTGAGTGATATCCCAAATAAACTTGAGCTGTTACCAGCTTGTGATGAAGTCTCAGACTTGTTTCTACAGTTCAGCTCTACAGCTGCCTTAAAATGCGGATGTCTTTCTGCACCCCTGAGGGCCCTGAAGCCAAGCGGATGCTGCAATCCTTTGAAATCATCTGGGGAAAAAAAAAAAAAAAAGGAGAGGGGAAGGGAAGGGAGTGACATCGTGTGTTCATTGGTGTGCAGAGAGGGTATCCTAGCTCTCATTTAGCAGACAACTTGCTCTGCACACTTATCTGACAGAAATCACACACACAAATGCCCGAACACAGACAGACCCAGACAGTTCCATGACCTTAATCACTTCAGTTACATAATCACACCCATCACTACCAATTCTATCCAGGAAAGACGAATATATTTTAAAATCAAAGTTCTTCCCCTTGCAGTGAGATTTGAATACATTTCTGTAAACAATGATGAACAAGTGTTCATGCTTGGGGAAATGGTTTCTTCTAAGTGGTGGCAATGAAGGAGAGGATAACCACTCTGACCCTTACAAATATCAAAACCCATTTACATTTCTCAAGTCCTGTGTTTTTAATCATGATTTCAGCAATGCCTCAAAAGCAGCTCTGCAGAATTCCTTTTAATCTGTATACATTTATGGAATATCACAGCCTCATAAATATTTGGGTACACCAGGTTGTGCAGAAAATGGATTTAACTTGACTGCATATAAACCAGCTTTGTTATACAAGGAAACAAAGTAAACAGAGAAATTAAGAAATAATTGCAGAGACTGCAACATAAATGGAGGATAATTAAACCATCACTGAAAAAGTTGCGAGGTGACTAAAAGATGTGCGGAAAGGAGCGACTTGTTCCAGCTGTAGATTTGGATTCTCGATAGATCAGTCACAGGAAAGTCCTGGCTTGCTTTGACTGATGAGGAGATGAGCAGCAGGGTGTGGGCTCATAATGTCCTCATGGCTCATCAGGAGCTGCTCCTGCACAGTGACCGCTTCCAAGTCTGCTTCAGGCTAAGTTGGGACTAATTTGACAGCCAGTTGGTGAGAGTCACACAGAAAAATTTATGAAAACAGGAACCAACTTAAGGCAGTCGTCACTGGCCTCCAGTGTTTGGCAATTCGACTGAAGTGGGTGATTTGATGGGATCAGCCAGATCCCTTCTGACTGGATGCGTCATCACAAGCGCGCAAACAGTACGCAGCACCCACCACATCCTATGAGAAACCCCTTTAAGTGACGCACCGGCTGCAACAAGAGCAAGAATGTCAGGAACACATGATTCTACAGTGCTTGCTTTACAACAAGCAACAATCTAAAATGCAGTTTATTGTAGGCAACTGTAACGTTATCAGCTCACGAAACCCTGCAAATAGATACAGACAGAACCTTCTGACCATCCCCTGCATGTATCTCTGTCTGTTTTCAGAGATTGCCTATCCGGATGTAGAAAATGGAGCAGTACCACTGGAAGCCGTGGTGGCAGTTTTCTCATAAGTATAACTCACATGCAGGCTGATGAAAGTGGGAAACTTTACCCCTCCCAGATGTGGGTTTAGACATCAAGGTACTGCCATAGCCAGCTCTCCACTAGCCAGGTTAGTGTCCTGGTCCCCAATTGGGCTCAAAACTTAATCAAGCAGACTCTGGCTGTTTGAAACCGTTAGCTGGAGTTTGTTTGAGCAGCACACCTGTCCCACAAGATTTTGAAGGTTACTGAACCATAAGAAGGCTTCTTTTAACATTATTAATGTTCCTCCTTCTCTCCCTGAGGCGCCACTTCCCTGTTTTTGAAAATTAAGAGAAGATCAGCAGTGTTGGGAAAAGAGAGACTGCTGACATAAGCAAGTTCTTTCCTGCACAGAAAACACAAGCATATGGGCATTAAAAAATGCTATGTGCAGGTCTGTTTGTGTAGCTTTCTTTTTGAAAAAGAAGACAGTATTAACAGTTTGTAATAATTACTGAGTGCTTCTTTCAGTTGCAAAATGCCTGATTCTACCCCAAAGATCTGCCTTGCAATATTCTGAGTAGTAATTCTAGTCTTTCAGTCACATTTCTTGCAGTCAGATGGCATAACAACAAGATCTATAGCTCAATACAAACATAGGAGCCATGATTCTTGCTACAAGAAACATCACTCTGCTCTAAATCTGGTTTTACTGCAGCCTCACAATACACACAAATGCACACATTTCTTCATAAAGAAATACAAAATAATCTGCACCAATTTTCTGGGCAATTAAGTGATATATTGGAGGTAAAACTCATCTTTCTCACAAAAATTCTGGTCATGTGAGGATATGCTTACATTAAATGCCACTGGAGAAGGAAGAAAAGGTGTTAAAACATTATGTCCCGCAGCTAAGGAGAAGCCAAAATATTCTAGATAGCTGTTTGACATTTGATGTGCCTTCAACATAGTTTAAACTTGAAGTATTTTCAGCATATGTTTTTCCTCTCAAACATTCTGCAAGCACACTGAAGCTAGCCAAGCAGAGCTTGATTTCATATTATCTTGATGAACAAAGATATTTATCAAGCAATAATCCGTGTGGTTCGGCCCTGCAACAGTATTAATTTGACCAAAAGGACTATGTGAGCACAAGCTCCATTATTAATGGCCCATTTGTCTAGTCTGAGTTTTCTGGAGTTCACAGTGAATCACCATCATCAAGTCAGTTGTGTAACAAGCTGCCCTTTTTTCTCCATCACAGCAACTCTTCAAAACTCACAACATGACCTCAAACAAGGTATTGATGGATCATTTAATCCAAAACAGTCGCTGTTGCAGCACCTGTTGTCGGTTTTTTAACATTAATTCTAAACTAAGCATCCATGCATGACATAATTTCATTTGGTATGTTGGAACACAAGGACAAAAATAAACGTGCACATACACATTTGTGCACACAAACAGATTTTTCTCTCTGATTGCATATAGATATGCATTCATGAGGTGAAAATTCTACTAAGGGTGCATTCACAGCAGGATGGTTCAGGGGATTTGGTTTGATTGGGCAAGGAATTATGGGAATTTTCGCTCCTTCATTTGGTCAGCTTTGTTTTCACTCTGCACTAATTACTCAAGCGGACCAAACAGCCTCAACCATGTCACGCAGTTACAAAATCTGCTCGCTACAGGGATATTCCCTGAAACAACTGCTGACCAAAAGAAAGAAGAATGAATAAGAGAATGAGGCTCATTGATTGGCCAATGCTGAAAACAGCTCGTTCACCGCAAGTAAACAATGGAGCAACAATACATTTTATCAGTCCTGGGGTTTCCGTTCTTACTTTCTAGTGAAAACCGTATTTTTAACACCAGTCGGTTCAGAATGAGAAGCAGGAGAGGCAGCGAGATATCCAGCATGTTGCTCCATGATTTGTTCTACATATTTTGTTCTTTTTGATCTGCTGGATGGCCAGTTTGCATTTCCACTGTCAGTGTACCAGACCAGAGTTTGCTTCTTTGGTCCTCACCAGAGTCCTAATGCACCATCAAACTGTTCCGAATGGACCTGATTATCTGTGGAAGCAGACAAAACAACAACGCCAGTGTGAATGCACCCAAAGTGTTCACACTGGCATTTTTGTGAATATGTGTCCGTATATACGTACTGCAGTCAGTGAACCATGCTCATATACAGACCGAGATTATGTGTCTAGAAAGGACTCAAAGAAAACCTTATCACAGCATGGAGACGATGCCATGCTCACGCAAGTGTTAATATACAAACCATGTACAGAACAGGCCTTCTCTGAAATAATACACCCCTTGACTGACTGTCTCTCTCTCACACACACACACAACTAACTCAGTCTATTTGGCTGCTCATCCCAGCTGAGAGGGCCTTTGATCACACATCAAACACATAACAACCTGGGAGACAACACCCAAGCAACGAGTTCACACGCACAGGCATGTGCATACAGTACACCCAGAGAGAGAAACACACCCGTGCAGCTGAGTGTGAGGATCTGTGTGCAGCACGGGTTGTTCCTGGGAATGAGTGAGAAGGGTACGAGCAGATGAGGGCTGTGGAGAGATGGGAGGACAGATGGATTGAGAACATGTGAGGAGGGAGAGAGGCAGGAGAAAAAAAAAGAAGCAAAGAGGATGGCAGAATATGTCGGCAACCACACCGCATCACTCCATGCTGCTTGGCGTTTCTACTGTCGGTCATGCTTTTTTAATGTTTGTTATGTTTACAAAACATACAGAGAAAGTCCTTTTAGTTGCTGCACAACTGTTTATTTTTCCTTTGTATGATGCAAACACAAGTCTCAAAAGCAGTTTATGAAAGAGTGATGAAAGAATTCTTTCCTTGTGTTAACAAGCTAAAAAGTCTAGTAGATGTCCAAAGGAGGTGGCAACAAGTGACAAGTCCCACCCAACAAAATCAGATGCAAATGGGGAAGACAAAAACACTTTTCCATACCCAAGAGTCATGTAGAGGGGGAGGAAATTGTTCAGAATATACATTTAGCAACATGGAATATTTAGCACTGCTTTCTCATTGGTCAGTTTTTGTTTTGTTTGGCTAAAAATGGCCAAATTTGGTGAAAAGAACTTCACAAGGAGTCACTGAAATGTGCTGCTGAATGCAAGATCTGCTAATTCAGCTAGTGTCGTGCAAAAAAAAAAAAAAGTCACAATTCTCTTCCAAAGAAGGTATAATGCTGAATATATTGATCAGTATGTTTATTTGATGGAGTCACATGTGGGGGGATTCCATGAGTAAGTTAACAGATCTCCATTCTGGCTCAGATTTGTGCTGAACAAAAAGGTTAAGCTGATGTTAACCCTATAAAGCCAAACGTATCATAATTGATACACACAGTTTCTAAAACATTTTCTGCATCACTTAAATGGTAAAAACTCTGCTCAAAACCCTGCAGTATACAATATGATGCTTGTCTTCTGCCCCCTTATGGATACCAGGAAGCATAAGACTACACTAGAATAATTTTGACATGTCACATGGTAATAAATGGTAAATATACCTAAACAATTTAAAACATTTTTTTCACTTTGTTAAAGGGCCAAATAAAGACTTCAGATTTTTTTTTAAAATGACTTCTGGGGTTGAGCTTTAAAGGGTTAAAAAGAGGGAGAAAAAAAGTATATTCTAGAGTGGGTTTTCTTTGGAAGTTAAAACTTCATTATCCATTTAAGGCGAGTGGCACCAAACTCGAGCTGCAGCTGCCGAATTCTCCCACACACAGATTTGAAGGGGAACTCGCTGTCACTACAACATGCCCATATTCAAGGGATTTTATTCCTATCTGATTTGCATAAGCAAACATTTTTCTAAACATCAACAAACAACCATAGACAAAGAACTACTCTACATACACATGCACATTGAGGATACAAAATTATGCACACAAGCACTCGTGCTAACAGGCATGAATGCGCCCACATATTATGCACATACACACACAAATACTCCAGAAACAGCTCTCTATTATAAAAGCATCTGAGACTTTAATGAGCAGGATAATGTAGGCGGCTGTTTTGAAATTCCGCTTCTCGTCTGTACCAATTTCCAATTCCAAAACCCCCACACCCCCTCCTTCCAAATCCCTTTTCTTCTACCTCCCTTCTCCAGTCATCTCCCTCCTCATCTGTCTAACAGCAGCAATTCAGTTTTAATTGCTTTCTGGGTCACCTTATTCCTCTGAGAAAAGAGTATGTGAAGAGGAGCGATGGAAAGACATGGAGATCAAGAATCAAGAATCTTTATCGTCATTATGACAAGCACAATGAAATTTTGTTTAGCTGCTATTGGCTTAAAACACACTAAGACAAATATAAATATATCTTAATTTAATACATATTTAAATATTTCTTAAGTGACTGGGGAAGAAGCTGTGTTTCAGTCTGTTTGAGTGGGCTTTGATGGTCCTGAATCTCTTTCCAGAGGGAAGGGGAGGGGGGGTCTGCAGCTATACGACTGGTCCTCCTATTTTTCCTCTTTTCCAACGTTAAAAAATCACAACATTCTGGAGGTAAAACTTAGAATTTACAACAAACAATTTTTCTTATGGTTTAATGTTAAAAGGAATCTAAAACTTCCTTAAATATTCCTCTAAAAAAGAAAATACAGCAATGGTATTCATGTTATGAATGACACTATATTTTTTGTCACATTAGCCTATAAGCCATTCGTTGATCATAACCTTCAGTATAACAGAATATGACATTAGGAAAAACACTTTTTTAAAAACATGTTTGTCCAACCAAATTTTTAATAAATGGAAGCGACTAAAATGAAATTTAAACCCCCAGAATTTATATATATATTTTTTACATCCCTTTTTGTAAAAAGAGTGAAACACACATCAGAATTCCCAGTAAAGCTCCTTCATTCACATCTTTTGTGAGTGAAAAGTAGCCCTTTAACAACCGTTTCTGCAGTGAATTTATACGTTTATATTCTTTGAGCTCCTATGGTTAAAGTTAGAAGAAAGTCAAAAATTTTCTTATTGCCCACAGTGTTGCAGAACTGGAGAAAAGCAACTGTGAATAATCACTTTCCTCCATGTGCATCTATACTACAATAAAAGGAAGGTTGTCCAATTTGCACTGCAAGTACTTGGCTGGTTAAGAGAATTCCTGGAGTCTTTGTACCATGAGGGTGCCAGAGAAGTCTATTCCATTGAAATGAAATGTTACTCATTCTGCCAAATGTCATACTGAATATATGTACCTTGTCTCACACCCAGTGGGTCACATTCTGCTGTTTAGTCCCTTGGCATCAATCAGAATACAGTGCATGAGACACCAATGGGGACATTTCAATAGTTTCTTATCCTAATAAAAGTCTTTTTGTGGCCAAATCTGCCTATTTTAGATTTGAAACCAAGTCAAACGCAAAGAATGAAACAGGATAAAAAGTCAAATACAATTAGATTGTTAGCTCTCGAATAGCATCACTATCATTTTGTAAGACATTTTAGTGCCTCACACAATGCAGAGATGAACTAATGTTTGTTATACAGCAGGTTAACCCAGCAAAAGGGTCATCTAAACCAAACGTTAATGCTCTCAGTTGAGTTTGGTGGCACTATTACAGTAGTGACCTTTAATCTCATTTTTCAACATGCCAGACAAAAAAACTATCTAAAGTATATCTTAACATCAGTATCTTAGCAAATAGATTGATGCAACACAAGGCTATATTTAAGCCCAAGCACCAATTTTCACTAACAATAACCAGCCAAAATCTTCAGAAACTCATGCTGCCTAAACCTAACCAAGTAGCTTCAATACCTAAAAATAACCAAAAAAAAGTACATGAGTGAAAAGAAACCATAAATTGAAAACAAACAACTTCAATGATGATGCTCTGAATATGTTGTTGTGCAACCTTTCTAGTCATCTCAGCTTCACAAGGCGGAACTTGTCCATTAAAGTAACACTACTGAACTTTCGCTGCAGGCTAGTGGCTAGCTGAGTATCTTCTTCTGCTTATTGGAGTTTGTCAAACAACTAACACATTTCCGCCATCAAGTGGTGGGAAGCTGCATTGCAATTGAGCTTCACATCGATAACAGTAATGTCTTGTGTCTTCGATTGATAACTACAATGTCCCATGGCCCACAGGTGCAAAACTGAAAGTTCATTGGGGCCCTCTAGTTGGCATTTGAGGCCCAGACATGGGCTGCAGTCCCAAGAATCACTGGAGTAGAGTATACTACAATAAAGAACAAGGGAAAAATGCCAAATTCTGTCAGGAAAAAAATAAGTGATGAGCAGT
Organism: Atherinosoma microstoma; assembly: GCA_037177055.1. Lineage (NCBI taxonomy): Eukaryota > Metazoa > Chordata > Actinopteri > Atheriniformes > Atherinidae > Atherinosoma > Atherinosoma microstoma. The sequence continues at coordinate 26,557,512 of JBBBVU010000017.1, forward strand.
TTGATAAAAGGGGTCCTAATGTAAAAAGGCATACACACATGGAAGATTAAGTAAAAGGCTCAATAAAGCTGCAGCAGTCCCTTCAGTTCTCCTTGACTCTTTCAACCTCTTCTTCTCTTTTAGGCTTTGATGTTAAAATAGAAGCAGCAGTGACCAGACAGAATTGATTTTCTGGTGATGAAAGCGAACCTTAAGTGCATCTATGTGTTTGTGTGCCTGTTCATTTACAATGTCTGCATTTATTTGTCATTATTCAAAATATGAATATATATTTATTCCTAATTTATCACCTGGAGTCATAAGTGGTGGTCTGTCTGTCGATTTTACTTAAGTAATTTATGTTTTTCTAAAATTAGCCCCACAGGAACTTCCTTTAAATTTGAAATTAGGATTTTGAAAAACCTACTGACATTTCCGGGGTAAAGAAGATTTCCCTGATCCCCCCAAAACCGCCTAGTAGAGAAATGGGACTTTTCAGATTCCCTGGAATTCTTGAGGGGCGGGGCTGTGGGCTTAACAGCTCTTTTTGGTGGAACATTCTGCACTTCCACATATAAGCGGGTGTAGGGCTACAAACATGTTAATTTTACTTCCATAAATCTAACTCCATGTTTTAAATTGTTTGAAAAGTGGAGCTATGAGAAGTGGACGGACAATGAAGTCAGGCTCTTGAGCATACTTGCCGACTACAACATTCATCGGGAATTTGTGCCTGCAAACCCAAAATGGCAAAGTGTAGGCTAGCAGACAAGCTGGCAGAGCTGGATGTAGAGCATAGCCACAACCAAATTCGGGAAAGGTTAGTAAAACTGAAACAAGATTGAAGAAACCAAAAAGACAACAACAGCTGAAGTGGGTCTGACCCACATACTAGCAAGTGGCATCATATTCCAGACCTTTGTGGATTACGAGGAATTCCTTCACCGAGGAAAAAAGTCCTGGAAATGTTGGTTGAAACCTTCTACTGAGCCCTTCACTTGCTGTGGGTACATGTACATGGCATCTCTGATTGGACAAACAACTGTGTGTGATGCGAGAACCGTCTTGTTTTCCCATTTTATTCACCACTTTTTTTCTTCCAGTAAGATTTTCTAGTTGGAAAGAATTAATTATATATATATATATATATATATATATAAAATCAGAGGTC
>JBBBVU010000017.1:26603780-26615436 GCA_037177055.1 Atherinosoma microstoma
GTGTGTGTGTGTGTGTGTGTGTGTGTGTGTGTGTGTGTGTGTGTGTGTGTGTGTGTGTGTGTGTGTGTGTGTAAAGATAGGGATTCGGGTGATCTATGTTTTCCAATTTGTCAGGACGTTTAACAGGAAAGATATTGGTTTTGGAAAATTGCTCCGAGCTATACTATCTCATTATGGCAGGTCATACATATTTAAACTTGCAAAATTTGGGACTTGCAGTATTCTGATTTGCAGCGAAGTAATGATGCCTGATGCAAAACTATAGGTGAAAAGAAGCAATACAATAAATATAATGTTATTACCACTCAGCATTTTGAGCACATTGTTTGTTGGTATAATGATTCTAGGTAGGTTATATACAATGATGTGATAATGAAAATACATCCTGCTTTTACATATCAGAATTAAATAAAGGTCTTAGGGTGTAATACAACTTTACATAAATAAATGCACATCACATTTTACACATTTATTTAATGAAAACTAAATCAGTGTGTTAAACAAAGTCCAATAATAATGATTCCTCAGGAATTAAGAAAGATGAAATTGTATTTTGCATGTGGACCCCCATCCATATGCTATATAGCTTCAGGGGAGTTTTACAAACAACATAACTGCTATGAAATGTAAATATTATTATTATTATTTATTTCTCTAAATGTGTTGTAAATAAATGAAATAAAATAAAAGCAATTGATCAAATGCACTTATTTAATAGAGCTCTCCAGGTGTGAGCTCCTCTATAAAAGCAGACATTTTGGCTGTTAGCAGGTCTGCAGCATTTCTGTGGACGAAAACATCGTTAATTATCTTAGAGAGTATTCTAGAGCTTATTGCAAGATCCTCTGTCTGACAGCTAAAGCTTGACAGGACATTAGCTCATGGGACATGACAATGATCCCAAACACAGCATGTAAAACAGAATGACTGAAAAAAAAAGAGTCTAAGTGTTGTGATGGTACAGTCAAAGTCCAGACTTTGAGTAAGATGCTTTTTTTTTCCATCTTCATGTCTTGTTGTGTAAAACATTAGTGTTAATAGAGTTAGTGAATTATTTTTTACAGGGCTTGATAGTTTGATGAATAACTTATCTATAAAGCTTTGGAGTTTTAAGCAAATGTTAAAGCAGTGAGTGAAAATAGCTTAAAGACAGCAGGAAGAAATAGATTATATGGCTGCGTTTCATATAAAGCAAACATGAATTTAAAATAAAGGAAGGAATTGCTGTAGCGGAGGAGAAGCAAAAGGACAAATGTGAATAACTCTATAAAGAGACTTGAAAAAGCAGTCATTATCATATAAAAACACACCATTATCACTTGGCCCCTGTGTGACTGTGTTCAGAGCAACGAATAAACATGAGCTTCTTCCACAGCGTACACACAACAATATAGATTAATGCTGCAGCTGGTGGGCTCATGTCTTTATAAAATAAGTCTTATTTAAAATGGAGCTATGTGATTATACAAATACATTTAATAAAAAACATGTTTTGCAAAGTCATAATGTCCTGAGGCATAAAAAACATAACAGTAATAAATGTGAATTGTGTTGTTTGTTTATCTATTGTAATCATGCAATGACAAGTTCATCTTTAAAGGATGATGAGTAGAGAACAGCTGTTATCCAGAGGTTCTGTTCATGTTTTGCAGCTTTATGACACAATGGGTTGCAGAGTCTCTTCTTTTGATAGAGTAGAGACAGTCCGGGGTTGGGCTAGTATAGCATGGATGCTTTTTTTTTTTTCTCCTCCAGTCGACAAGCTTGTTAGTGCAATGTCCTCCATCAACCAGAGGCAAACACTCGAGCAGCAAACCAAACTGACAATGCGTGTTATTCCTCCACAATATCTGTGTTTGTCTGTGTGACTGGCTGGGAGAGATCATGTTTGTTTTTCCATCCACATATAAAGCCCTGTGCTTTGAAATGCACCTAAATATGGGGGACTGTGAACCGATCCATACAGAAAATCCCAGAATATGATGCTGACTGGGTCAGACTGGTTTCAGCACACTGTGTAGGCAGCTACAAGGCTGTTGAAGGAAAGGCTGCTGGCTGGTTGGCTAACAAGCCAGAAGTGAGGATGGATTTAAGAAGTGAAGACAAGCATGCAGCCACAAAGTTATACAATGATTGATTAACCTGGATAAAAAGGTACGTTGTGGGGAGAGGTATGTTACATACACATTTTTCTTCTTTCTGAAGGAGTTGATCAATGTTAATGGAAATTACATTTCACAACCCCAAGTTTTACCTGGAATACTCTGACAGAACTCATGGATACAGCATGCATGGAAGTTATAGCCACAGGAGTTAAACTCACAATTCTGCAGGAACCAGGAAGACAGTTGTTTATCTGAGGTCTTCTTTGCAATAAAATCTAGTCGAGTCAAAATTTTCTCTCTGTTACTGCTTCTACCAACAGATTCAGCATTTATACACAGAAATGCAGCAATGGGTTCCAGCATATTAACCCCATCAATATTTTCTTTTTTTATATGCATTTTAAACACTGCTATTAAATCACTTAGCAACACTGAGATATGCACAGTCTGGTAAATGGCTGGTCCTGGCTCTTGTACTTGCAGAAGCTTGACAAACTACGCCTTATTTCCAAATAAGAAAAAAAATACTTAACCCTATAAAGTCAAGCGTATTATACTTGATACATAGTTTTTGAGACATCACTTAATGGTAAAACTTTGCTCAAAAGCTGCAGTATATCATTATGATACTTGTCTTCTGCCCCCTAATGGATACCAGGAGGCAGAAGACTACACTATAATTATTTTGACACATCATACGGTAATAAATGGTAGGTATACAAAGAAAATGTTTCTGAATTTTTTCCCCACATTTTGTTAAAGGGCCGAATAAAGACTTCAGATTTTTTTTTTTTTTAAAAGGACTTTTCTTTGGTTCACTGGATAGTTCATCTGCCTTCACGATGTAAGCAAACCCCACCTTGCAAGGGAAACAAGACCCCCAGTTTTTAACGAGATCACAGTTTGCTTCTTAGATCCAACCAATACAATCCCTTCCAATCAAATTGTACTATCCATAGAAGCAGACCAGGGTTCATTTAAAACATGTGAATGTCCCCTGAGTGTGCACCTTGCTGATCTCTGTGCTGACTCTGTAATGGTTTGGAGACCTGTTCATGATTTACCCTGCCTCCTCTCGGCTGATTGCAGCTGGGATAGGCTCCAGTCCGTCCACAGTCCCGAATTGGACTGAGCAGGTTTGGAAAATGGATTGATGCATGTTTTGTTTGGTTTAAACTTCAAAAAAACTTGTTGTTGGACTGCGTGGTAGTGTTTTGTAAATTGCCAGATTGTCAAAACACACTCTTCCACATTGAGGAAAAGAAAAATGATACAAACAAAGCCTGAGGACACAAATGCTGGCTTTATTTTAAATGATTTGTCACATCAAAATCACTCATATCAGCGATGTAAAGTGGGTGACATAGGAGAGCCTTGCTGCCAGAGGAGGCAGACTCTTATTATGCAAATATTCTAATATTTTACATTAGAGTATGCTAAGTTTCTCTAAAGGATTGTTGGTGTTGTACAATTGGTGTTGTACAATCACAAACACAAAAGCTATTAATCTAAAAAATGCAAATTTAAAAACCAAACCTTTTTTTTTGCATATGATATACCTTTTCCCTGAACTGAAGCCTGGCCAATGAACATTTGTGCCTCTAGCTGGAGGTTGAAAGTCAGTCCAGAGCATAATATAAGAGTACGCATGCTAGGAGACCTAAAAAGCTGACCCTTCAAATCAACACAAGGTTGCATATACTGAGACAGTCAAGCGTGTAGAACACATATTGTACCACAAATGGACATAGACAAGTAAAATGGCAGAGTTTGCCCTGGCCTTCAACCTCCAGCATGGTGCATCACACACACAGGTGGCCAGCTTCTGCTCTCTGGCTGACTAATGGCCCCATAGGAGCACCACATTACTCTATCCATCACAGTCACACTGCTCTGAACGATGCACAGGTACATGCACACACATATTTACATCAGTGAATGTATATGCTTAAGGATGACCTCTTTGGAGGTTCGATGCACAATGCCTTTGAGGGGATGTTTTGACAATAAAACACTGTTTGAAAAAAAGAGGAAGAGGCTATATTAGTGTCATGTCAGTGTTTATCTGCTGTGATTCTCTTTCTGTGTTCATTCACAAGCTGGCATTGAAGTCATTTGTTACCATTTGCCTTGTCAGTCAAACCCTTGATAACCTCCATCCATCTCTCATGGCCAGCAGCAATATCCTATCCAACCTGACTCCTCACCATCGGAGTCTTCCCTGCCTCCGTAATGTCTCGTTCAGCATTCACATCCACATCTGAGAGAAAAGCACCTTCTGATAACTATTCAACAGATGGCTCGCTGCTTCGCAATCCAGGCCGATCATAGATAAATAACAATGGAGGGAATGAAAGGCAGACTTAAAGGGAGAGCAGTGAGTAAGAAAAAGGTTATCAGAAGGTAAGGCAGGTCAGAGACAGAGAATGGGGGAGGGAGGAGAAAATTGAAAGGGAAAGATTCAAAGATCTAGTAAAAGACTGAAGTGGAGAAGATGAAAGGGAGATAGACTGAGAGAACAATACGGTGAGTAGATAGAGGTATAGACCTGAAGTTTCAACTACTACAGTAATTGGACGGGAGCGTGAGAACTTGCAGACATTTACAGGAGAAAATGCATCTTGTGTTGAGAGGCATCAAAGAAAGTGCACGCTAAGCACTGGTCACGAAAAGTGAATTTTTCTTTTTTTTTAACCTTCATTATCTTGATTCTTCAGGGAGCTGACAAGTGATATCATCCAAAATTTAGAGTTTGGCTTTAAATTTTTATTCATAACTTGAGGAAAGATTTTTTATTTTTTTTTTAATGTAGAAGGCTTTTTTCCTCTCTTTTACAGCATTACAAAAATCTATAATACATTATCTTTATTCCACTTTAACAAAAGACACAATAGACCTCCATCCAATATAAGCTAATGCATGTATGTCTGTATAATGACTGATTATGTAAAGCCTGTTTACTATTCAGTCAACCTTTTTTAGATCAATGGAGGGTGACCCATTTTTTTAATGACTTTAATCAGTTACAAAAGGCAAGGACAAAAGAAATTCAGGTCTGACATCGTGCACTCGGTGGTTGGAGTTGGAAAACCTTTATGCTACACATGGCAGCTGCTTGGCAATGCAATCAGGTGAAGGAAAATGGGATTTTTTATTTTTTTTTGCGGGAAGGGGGGTATTGCAGCTCATTTGATAGAAAAGATGAGAGCAAGGTGTGGGTAGACTAAAGCTTTTTGAGAGATAAACCCATTGATGATTCTATTAAAGACCATTTAACTGCCTATATCATTCCACTGCAGATTGGGAGCTAGATCTCAGTAGAAATAGTTAATGGACTGTGACAATAACATCTTAAACTTATTGCAATTAGTCAACATAATTTTCTTATTGAAATAAAAAAGATGGATAGGTGTTATGAGGCTGTAAAGTGATCCCGTTGAAATTGAATAATAAAACATGCTGCTCCACACTTGCGTATGCCTTCAAAACAAACTGAAACACTTTTGCCTTCTGTTTTCTGCCCGAGGCCATGTTGGAAAGTTATTTACAATGACCCATCCATGCTTCAACTATCTTTTTAGTTTCCTGTGCTACATCTGGTTGCATGTTCTATGACTTGATTAGTGTTAATGTCAAAATCATGCTGTCTTTTAATTGGAATACTATGCATCTGCTTGGGCACCCTTTATATTCACCTCAACCAACTAGAAAGACAGGAGATGTGTTTGATTACTGGTCCAATAAATACCGACTAGTCCGAGACACAAATATACTGCGTTGGCTGCAAAGTGCTCATATTATAAAATAAATATTTTAAAAAGAGAAGTTAAATATCCTTTATCTTGTATATTTAAGGAATAATGTCAGTGGATAATCTGTTTTTGCCTGAGCAGCTTTAAGTTTACAGACACACAGGCTTGATGGAGGTTCATGTTGCACCATGCTCTGTAGTTGTTGTTGTGCCTCTGATTTGGCCCTCCAACCTGGCTGAAGGAATTTTAATACTGAAGCAGGCACAAACTTGCATCCAGAGATGCACAAAAGCATCACTACTTGAAAACCGCTGGCCTCACCCACACGTCAACACATACACACCATGATGTTGCACATTCAGGACTGAATGCTAGTCATGCAGTACCAAGTGAGAAATGATCCCAGAGTGAATCACGCTGAGAGGTAAAGCCAGGTGTCCATACTCTGCCTTTCTGTCCGTTAATTAAAGAAGGCTGCAGCCCTCAGGCCTTCACACCCCGTAGAGGAAAATATGTAGAGGGGAAAACAGAGTAATGCCAGGTCTACACAAATATTTGGAAAGCATGACTCACACATCTCCTTGTCCCTTAGTTATCTCTTAAACGCATAGCTTCATAAAATCTGACTCAGCATTCCTGAGTAGCACATTTATTTCTGTTTGGGCTCCGTTGTAGCACCTATTTCATCATAGACTCAACTGTCACTGCTCCATTACCACCAATTTCCATTCAATGCTAGTGGAACAAATGGAGTTTTCAACCACTTTTAATACCATTAGTTGTGGCATATACTATAATTTTCTTGGATGTCTCAGAGAATGACACAGCAGTACATCAACACTGCAAACTACTGCAGTGTTTCAGTGTATTCTCAGATATCACAAGCCCTTTTCTCTTCTCACTGAACAACCTGTTTATGGAACAGATGTTTTAGAAACCTTGCGTGGCTTTTCCTCCCCTCAATGGCCTGACTCTGCTGGCTTTTTGTTACCCAGGTCTGCAAAGGAAATGCAAGCATGAGGATTCGTGATAAACTGCAGAGATAACTAAAGGTGGAGAAAAGACGTGACGCACAATTGAAACATCAAGCTGCTGGAGTACATGGCAGAAAATTAACAAGATTATTCAAAAGCTCATGGGTCAATGAAGTAAGTACACTTGTTTAATTTCTGGTTAACACAAATAGCTAATTAACCAATCACATGGCGGCAAGTCAATGCAGCAATTCAGGCAGGTAGACATGATAAAGGTATTTTCTTGGCATGCGTTGGGCTCCATAGTTCAAATGCTACAGGTTACCTGAGTATAGAGGATGTGGACATGACATCACCATGGCTTTTTCTGCCATTTTGTGGGGAACCCAGTGACTCTTTACACCAGTGGGGAACCTTGGCCCTCATCCTGCAAGTTTACCATGCATCCCTGTTCCAACACACCCGATTCAAATTAACGAGCCACTGTGATAGACTGTTGGATCCATTTGACTTGAATCAGGTGTGTTGGAGCAGGGATGTATGGGAAACTTGCATGAATGCGGCCCTCTAGGACCAGGGTCAATTCATTTATTCTGGACGTTAGAAAAAAACAGAGATGAAAAGGCATAAATGTTTAAATAATTAATTTAATTAATCTTGTTTAAACAAGAGGAGCAGTAGAAATATGAAAGCCAGCAAAAATATGTGGAAGTATATTAATTTATAACAACAACAATCAAGTGTACTAAAAAAATTGCTGAATCTGATGGCAGTTCCACTCGGAAACCTCTGAAAAGAACAAACAGTCGTAAATATTCTGAATGTCTGACAGAACGACAAGCGGACACACGTTAATTAGAGAACAACAAACAATCACATTCTTGTCAAGGTAAATTATGTTCTCATCTGAATATGGGAGAGATATCCAGATTAGCTTAATTTAAAATCCTGTACGTGTTGCACATGCAGCCAATAACCCTTTCTACATAAATTTCCCTGTGAATCACCTCACCTGTTTGCTCCACTTTCTGTTCACCTGAAACTTTATAAATGCAGCCATCTGCTTACACAAAGCTCAAACTAGCCTTTTATATCAACACCAAGGTCAACCAGAATCACATCATCTGGAAAAGTCCACTGTTCTCTCTGCTGTGTTTATCACTGTACTGCCTCCAAGCCGGGAAACGTAGGATGAAAAAGATGAAAATGTGTTTCCTTCTCATGTGCTAATCATTAGAGCTGCTGCTGCAGCCGTGTACACAACTCGGTGAAAAGTTCAAAAGATGAAATACTCGTCACAAATTCTGACTAAAGCAGACATAAATAAGGCGACGGCCACCGCACAACTGCTATAAACAGAACGCTGCTTCCCTTAAAAAGGCCGATCAATCCCAAAGATCTGTGTGTGGTGACGTCGGTTTGCATTCTCTATTGTTTATGACCACAGTGTACCCATCTTCTGATGGCTACTTCCAGCAGGATAATGCACCATGTCATAAAAATCAAACAATTTCCTACTGGTTTCTTGAACATAACTCCAAGGGCCGCCACAGTCACCACATCTCAGTCCAATATTTCACCTTTGGGATGTTGTGTAACAGGAGATTCTCATCATGGATGTGCAGCAACTGTGATGCTATCATGTCAACATGGTGCAAAATCTCTGAGGAATCTTTCCAATACTTTGTTGAATCAGAATTAAAGCAGTTCTCAAGACAAAAAAGGGGTTCAACCTGTACTAGCAGTGGCCTGTGTGTATTGCAGCTATGACTATAACAGTTTGAAACAGGAATCCCCCTCCCAAAAAAACACAGTTTACACATACATTACTCTTACAGCAAACATGCACAGGTAATTTTAAAAAGCTAATCACATTATAAAAATGAAAATATGGAAAAAGAGAGCTCAAGGAACAAGTAGTACACGAGTAAAAAGCCCATAAAGGAGGAGGGAAAACATTACAGACAGACATTCCTCTTCCCAAAGGAGAGTAGAGCCCGGATCCCTCTTTACGCAGATGGTGCACGGATGCAGCGCTGTAAACAGTCTCATACGCACACAGTATGCAAACATTTCACATATTTCATACGCTCGAATTGATTTTTAATATACTCTTCTCATCTTTCCAACTTAGTGATCAGTTTTCCCCTTGATAAGAGGAACCAAAGAGACTGGGGAGAGAAAACTCTAGCTGCCCATCTGCTAAGAGATAATTATTAAATTACTGAGCCATTCAGGGTATTTAAAGTTTCATGGCCAGCCATTAGCATCCAAGCCAGCTGAGGTACAGTGAAAAAAGACTGCATGCTACAGTAGCTGGTGGATGAACAATAAGGGTAGATGGAGGATTAGGAGAGAAGCAGGCGAAGGAAGCCACAGAGGATGAAGACATAGATGACCTAGATAAATACACCCTGTGCAACATCCTCTCTCCTCCTCCACATCCTCATGTTTTTTTTTTGTCAAGTTGCTTTTCGTTTCCTTCTTCTTTGTCGCCATTGCTTTACTTTTTTCTCTCTGCCTCCCTCTTGACTCCCTCCGCCTCCTCCGAATGTGTAAAAGCGAACTCCGTGTGGTGTCTCAGAATAGAACATAACGTCAGTTTGGATGCACATGACAGTGCCATGCACACCAACTGCCTGCTTATGCTACTGTACACAGGAGAACAGTGGGATGGTTAAAGAGAAAGACGAAGGATGGAGAGTAATTAAGGCTGTAAAATAAAGGGAAAATTTTAGATCATTTAAAGATTAGTGACTCATAAAGTGTTTGCTCAAATTTAGTGGAAGGGCACCTTGAATGTGATGCAAGTTCGTTGCTCAGATTCAGCGACTGTTTCTTCATTTCTTGGCTACATTCAGTCAATAACACGTTTTGCTGAAACACTTTAGAGTTGCATAGTTTATAGTTAGAACCCAAAACTCATGGTGAGGACTAAAATATATTCTTTATACCAGGCCATTGTCACTTTACTGAACACTTCACGTTATGCTGCTGTCATGCACACTGGTAGGTTGCATCTTCTTTCAACTGTAGATTGCAATTACCTTCCTGAACACACATCAGGTCATTTTTGAAAGAAGAACAGACTTGCAATTTAACATTTTGCCATTAACAGTCACCAAATCATATACAGTACTCCTTTAAATCTAAACTTTGACACACACTTTGGCTTTTCTTGATGTTTACCTTTTTGGCTTTTGTACAGTGGCCCAGAAGAGTCACAGCAATACAAAAGCTGCAACATGAATACAAAAAGCCACAACACTAAACAATAAGCCCCAATTGCTTTTTTTTTCTTCTTTAAATCAGTGCCGTGGCTTATTGTATTGCTGTGACACTTATTGTCCACCGTACTGAGGAAATGCATCGTTGTCAAACCTCTGAATGTAGTTTTTCTTGAACTAGATTTTCTATGGACATCACAATAACACTGAATTATTTTTAAATTAGATAAGGGAAGCTGTGGTCACCTTTCAATAGGAAAATCCGTTTAGGAAATGGTTTATATGATAGTTTGAGTGTCAGTGTGACTGGGTCAATAAACACATTCTTAGGTGCCAACGTAAGTCAGCAAACATTTTATATGATAAAAAGCATTTACAGACCTCTAAAAAGTAAGCTTTGGACAGTTCATTGACATACTGCAACTATTATACCTCTGAGATGCTTGGAATGATAACATCCACATATTTACATGTTATAAGACATTTTAAAGTTTAAGTATAAACTCAAGGTGAGCCAGAGTGTCCTTAACTGATGGCCAGCTGTACTTTAAATTATGTTTAGACCACGAATATTTGACATAAGTGGGACAAAGATAAATTAAAACAATGTTAGTTTTCTCAAGGGGCTGGTTGGGGGATTTCAAACCAGGCCTTTTTGTGTGGAGTTTGCACATTCTCCTTGTGTATGCGTGGGTTCTCTCCGGGTACTCCAGCTTCCTCCCACAGTAGAAAAGAAATGCATGTTAGGTTAATTGGTGTCTCTAAATTCTCCCTGGGACTGAGTGTGAGCATGAGTGGCTGTTTGTCACTCTGTTGGTTCCACAACTTGTTCAGGGTGTATCAGCTGCTTCCTGCTTGTACCTGCTGGGATAAGTTCCAACCCCCCTTAACCCTATTGAAATAACCAAGTATACACAATGGATGGATGGATGGATGTTTTCTCAAGGCAGATAGGACCAGCATAATTTTGCATTTAACCAGCTGTGACAGAGTGACGCTCAGGGGAACAGCATGTACTCAGTATTTTCTTCTAAAGAGGTTTGCATTGAAAAATCAGTTTTTTAAGAAGTAATAATTCAATATTTAACAGTCGTAACTGCAGGTTACATTTCTTGTCTAACTTACCTTTTGTATTCAACAATTAAAGCTTCATTTTAAGTGTGAAACATCCACAGAAACATCAAAAGCATGTGGACATAAAAGCGTTCAGTGTGTGCACGGCAGATCAAACAGCTCTGACATTATCCGCCGCTGCTGTATTGTCATTTTAACCTCTGGAGAATGTAAGATGTGACATCTGATAGATTACAGCCTATGTAATCCATAGCCTATCACCCAGATTGTGAGCAATATTTTGACCTAAATCGTAATGTTACATGGGTTTCCAGTGGTAAATGGTGTGAGCATATATAGTGGTCACCTTTAATCCGATAAGCCACACAGGAGCAAAATCATATATAACTTGTAATCTGTACTGTCATTGGAAGAAGAGTGAGGTTTATCTAATTGTCTAGATTGTGTGTGTGTGTGTGTGTGTGTGTGTGTGTGTGTGTGTGTGTGTGTGTGTGTGTGTGTGTGTGATTAGTACAATGATCTCC
>JBBBVU010000017.1:26615536-26637999 GCA_037177055.1 Atherinosoma microstoma
CGATCTTTCATGTGTGTGCTTTGTCATTTGCATGTCACGTAAATGTGTGTTCCTATGTTCTTTATGTTATGGCTATATTTGGGGCTAAGTCACTGACTACCTTCAATAAAGTAGTAGTATTAATTAACATAGATAAGTTTGGTTGAGCACTTATAGCCTTTATTGCATTTATGAAAAAGTAGTCAATTTGTGCAGGTAAGTTGCTTAGCATTCCACCACGATTCCCCTTTAACTGGGATGTCGAAGTTTGTTGAGTGGCAAGGTCATAATGAAAACATCTGTGCTGCGCTGAGCACCTGTGTTTTTCTGCGCGAAATCCGATAAATGTTGCTAAAGGTACCTCTCCAGTTTGGTGGACTGAACTCAGCCTCAGTATGTTATTCAATTATAAAGTGTGATTATTTGTTGACATTACAAGACAGACTTTGTTCTACTTTCTGCTAAATCCGTCAGGTCACAGCTGATATCAGCTGGATCCAATTTTAAGTGTCACATGTGTGATTTTTTTTTTTTCATTTTTTTAGTCAGAGAAAAGTACTTATTTCAACCATATTCTAAACCTAATCTGCCAGTTATTTAATTATTAAATTGGAATTTGTCCTCTTATAAAGTCAAAGTTCCCTTAATCTCTTACAATAAATAGCCCAGCCTATTTCCTTATATAAACTAACTGATGCATAGTGTAGGAAATGTAACACAGCCTGGATTATGTTCAAATAGAGCTGTTTCCTCTTTATGTTATGGGTCTGCAAACTGTCCACATCATTTGGGTTAAATCTGTAGTTCAGATTATGTTGGAGTGAGCAAAAGATTGTTATCTTGCTCTTTGATTATGGACCAGTCAACACAGACTTTACAGACTTTCATGTAACCAAAACCAGATTTTTTTTCCTTAATCCTCACCAACTATAACAGGGATTGCCAAACTATAAAAAGATAAACTCAAAGTCAATCAGACATTCAAGTTTCAGCATGTTAGAATTCTTTATAAGCCATGTGATCAGTTTGTATTGTGTTTATTATCTAAATGCCAGTTTCTCAAATGATCTTATTCAGCAATTCCCACTATACAATCGCTGTCATTGAATGTGAGCTATTAGTTGGTTAAAGAAAAAAAAATCAGTATTGCTGAAAAAGTAATGCACTGAAACTTGTCAAACTAGTAGGTGAAACTTTAGTTTCACAGACTGAGATCCTCCTTCTGACTTCTAATAATTCCCATTTCCTAGGCAGGAAACTGATGTTGCCGGTAAAACGTGATCCAGACAGCAAATACATTAAATCCAAAACGTGTATCTGGCAAATCAAGTTATCACGTGAATGTGTCTAGGAGACAGAATAACATGAGCTGAAGTATACATTTGAACACCTTTCAAAAGGATTTCCTTCTTTTCTGTAATTGTATTAATGGTGAATCACCATGCTGACAGAAACTGTCACTCTTCCAAGGAATCTTTTTCCCTCTACTTCACAAAGACAAAGCAAAAACCATTTATATTCCAACTGAACAAATGTTGAAGTCTTTTGTTACATAACCCTTGTGTTTAAAATGTGGTGCATTCTACTTCAGACTTACCAGCAGTCATAATTGGACTGCCTCTGTAATTTGACATGAGTCTGTAAGTGCCTAATTGACTGTTAGACATGGTTAAGAAGGCACAAAAATTTCTGCATAATGTTTCACCGTCTATGGTGCTTGACAGGGTGAAAACCAAACATGAGGCTGAGAGAACTGAACGGACTGCATCATTGCAGAGATCTGACAAAGAAAATTTTAAGCGACCTAAGTCAGAAACGACTTTTCACTACAAGGTTTGTTGCAGCCTGATGGAAGTTTGAAAAAGAAATACCTGAATGACTCTCAGAGCAGATGAAACCAGACAGTCTATAACCCACATGGCGATGGTGGCATCATGCTGTGGGATACCAGTCAGGATGGAGGGCACCGTGGATCCAGAAAAATGTAAGACAGTCACAATCACTCAGGTGTCCTAAGAATAATATTTCAACAACACCACAAAGGTTATCTCCATAAGCATCTGGAGTTACTGAGGTCTCAAGCCAGAAGATCTTGTGAATATCATGGTCAACCCCTACGTCAGGTCTTGTCTCCCCTGTTTGTCCCCCTTTACCTGCCCTGCCCTTATGTTTTTCACCAGCATCTAATCAGCTTCCCGCATATGTGTGTATAAGCTCTCCTCTAACCTCTGGTCTCTGCAGATCGTTGTTAGCCTGGTCTACAGTGTTCCTTTGTTGATTTCTTGCACTGACCTTTCCATGCAGTGGTCTTTGATGCCTTTTTAACCTGCCCTGTGCCTCATCCCACCTTTGTACCTCAGCCTCTGCAACGCGATCAGAGTCTGCTTTGCCAGTTTAGTGCCATACATTATCACAAAGTGACCTAAAAAAGAATTTCACACTGAGGTATGGGAGAAGTTTCCAAAATAACATATTTTCTGAAATTCCAAAAGACTGAAAGCAAAAGGTTCAGAAGAGAGAGCCTGCAGGGAGTTTAGAAAAGAAACAAAAAAAACTGTTCCTCATAATTCCCCGTTGGAATATCTGGACGAAGCCAGACAGACAAGTCTATAACCTTATTGATACCACTCATATAGTCAAGCATGGTGATGGTGGCATCATACTCGGGGATACCAGCAGGATGGAGGGCACCATGGATCCAGAAAAATGTAAAGAAGTCCAGATCATTCAAGTTTTCTAAGGTTAATATTGCAACTAGTCAACAACCCAAAAGGTAATAAATAAATAAACATCCAAAGTAATCAAGCAGGGTCTAGACCTGAACCTAGTAGAGGATCTCTGGAGTGACCTAAAAATATCTACATAAAGGAGAAACCTTAAAAAAGAAAGATTTCCCAAAATAGTCAGATTATACCAAAAAAAGAACCTGAATACTCAACAAAACACTCCAAACCCACGTCATTTGTCATTGTGTAGACTGAGAAGTGAATTAAATTGATCAATATTAAGTCTGAAATATTTCAAATGACAAATAACCTTAAATGGGTTAGAAAACTACCAAACACAGCTGCATTTCTTAACCAAAACTGCTGAGTCAAATGAGAATACCAGCTGTTCTGGATAATTACTGCACTGTAGTTTTTAAATAAGAGACAGAAGGAAAGGATGAAGGAAGAGAAAATAGAAAAGAGCCAATGAGAGAGAGAAAAATGCCCTATAATGGCCTGTCAGCAAATGCTAAAGGATGGCTGTTAGTGAAACACCACTTTGCAACTTCATCAATAATTCACCAGCATGTCAAGGGCTCAGCACCAATCTCCCTCTCTCCCACAACTCCCATTTATTCCTCCCTCTCTTTCTCCTTTGCTCTCAACTGAGAATAGAGGGAGTACAATCTAACCATGAGCATAAACAGCCCAACACAGAAGTCTGATGCTTGGTTGACTCTGTTTTATATGCAAAGATTTCTGTGCAAATTTAAACACACAGTCGAAACCATGAAAAGCAAGCAGTCCAACGCCTTCTCAGCGTTATTTAGCACTGAAACAAACTCTGCTGCTTCTGTCCCAACCCAAACTGTCTGCCTTCATGTTGCAAACAAGCCTCCTCTCCTTCAATCTAGACTCTGCCCTTCACGCACCCCATATATTCTCTGCATAACTTATTTGGAGCCTCTCATATTTTCACTGAAAGCCTTATCCATTTCCCTGCAGCCAGTTTGGGACCCAGGCTGCTACCCCGAGTGAAAGGGAAAAATTACCTGCAACACTGAACAAATTAAACAGCCGTTTGCTCCGAGCTCAAGCTAGGCTCAGTACAGCAACCAAGCAGCAAATCCAAATTTTCTGGCTAGCTGAGAATACAAGCCCTCCCGCACTGGCCTCCCATCCCAGTCTGTTCCACTCGGAGGTAAGATAAACGCCCTCCCAAGCCTCGGACGCATTTACATCAGCTTGTCTCAAAGGGATTGAGGATGAAAGCATCAATCCTCTCTAATTGGTCACACCTAGGCTGAGAAGAAGGTGGCAAGTATTATTGAACAGGAAAGGGACCTTTCTTCCAGTCATATTATTGAAGAACCTGAGCTCATTTAGAATGGAAGTGAAGGAGGTAATCATGGTTTTTTAAGGAGATGAAATGTAAATGCATGCACTTAATGAAATGAAGGTGAGTTCACATGAATACTCATCATTCAGTTTTTCTTTTACTCAAGTTTTGACTGTTTGAGCCTGTCAGGGTTACAATCCTGCGCCGAATATTCTAACAGTGTAGCGTTGACCCCAAACGAAAGAAGCTAAAATATTCATTAAATGTAACATAACGAATGACTAAACCCAGATTTTTGAAATAGGATAGAGCCAGTGTAAGTATTTTAATTAATCACATATTAACATTTCGGGTCCTTGTAGATTGAGGTTTTAAATCCCAACAACCCTGATAGAAAAAGCAATAATAATCATATATAATATTCATTATTTTATTTTTTAAACTGTCCATAATATGCATTTTAATGTTCATATTCTAATTACAGTCATGGTGCTGAGGATTTTTTTAAGAGTCTCGTGACTTGTTTGTAAAGGTCAGTGGACTTACTACAATATGAGATAAATTATTAAAAAAGGTAAACTGGGTGTGTTGTCATGTTTTCATTTATTCAAAAAGACATTCACAGTATCTGAGAAAGGCTGAATTATATCCCAGGTGTCTGGTCATCTAACAGCTAACTTGAAAACTTTTCCTTCAAGTCAGAAAGTTGTGGAAAAACATCCCAATAACGTTTTTTTCTAAGACAAGCATAAAGAAGCCAAAAAGCTGTGATGTAATAAAACATTTCCTAACAGAAGCATTAAAAAGAAATAATGATAAAGAATTAATGACATGACACAACCGCACACCCTTTCCCTGGAACATGACGTGGAAGCTCTGCCTCGGTTTTGGAAACGTCACGGTATAACCACACAAAGTGGAAGGCTTCAGTGGAGCTTAAGCACTCTGGACAGCTCACTAAATGTTGCAAAACCCCACAGCTGGCCCATCACTAATTACAATGGACTGGACAAGCGATATTTTACTTACACGCAACCAAGCAAAACACACTAATCGGACTTGATTCTGCCTTCAAAACAGCACAAACATGCCAAGTGAAACATGCAAATGTTGCCAAGAGCTGCAATTTTCATGACTAAGCATCTGCATGGTTGCATTGTTCCCATGGCAAAGCCTTGCCACTTGTGGGTAAGGATATTGAAAATAAAAAGCCAACATGTTTATTACATTAAATCAAAGGTTTCTCCTCCTGGGAAACAGAGAATGAACTTCAGAGCAATCTGCCTGCAGGATTAAAAGATGCTTGACATGCTATTGACATTTTTCCCTTGAGGTGATGTAAGAGAAAAGAAAAAGTCTTGGATTATAACAAAATGAAGTATTGATCCTCTGGGGATCATCAATAATCTCCTCAACATGGTTAGCCTTTCATTTTCATGGTAGTAATTGGGAATTTTTGATTTTATGGTTGTTCAACACCGAGCAAGCTAGCGACTCAAACCCTAGGGGGCCATAAACACACACACGCAAAACAAACAGTAAAATATACTTATGGGATGAGTGAGGAGATTGTGCATCAAAAAGCTGAAAAAAATGCAGAAACCTACAAAAAAGCATGCAAGACAAAAAACAGGATAAAGAATAGAGGCGTGCTTTTAGTTGAGAAATAACAAAAGCTTTAGTCGGAGGAATGCAGGAAGTAAGTCGAGGAAGAAGAGGGTGAGTTAGGTGGGATTTAAGCTGTCGCTGAGAGGTTTGTTGAGAACTGATTTGACCTTGAGGAATTGATGGGTGAAGCAAAGAGGCTAGCGGAGAGCAGAGAACAAGCTGAAAAGCTGTTTAATCATCCATCGAAAGAAAGCCTGCTCACCCTCTTGACAACACTGCTGTAGGCTTCCCTCAGCTTGCAAAGCATCTCCAAGACAGTTTATACACACAGCCAGCACCTCGGCATTTACACTTTCTGTCTATCTCCCTCCTTATCGCTCTTATCTGCCCTGAGACACACTGGATACGTTCCAGCATCACTAACTGTTCAGATACAGGAATATCGTGATGTAGTGTCTCTCCCTTTACGGGTTTTTTTTCTCTGTCAGCTTAACAGGTAATAGACATAACCTTCACCAGTACATAGCCACTGGTCTGTGGTGAAATTTAAAGACACTAAAGCCAACTGAGTTGTATTTGTAAAGAAAATTCCTATTTACACAGTTTAAAACAAACTGGATCCAGAATTAGCTGGGGTTGTGTATTTATCATGCTCAGGTGACAGTCATTACGGATAGATTTGTATATTTACAACACAATACAGGTCATTTAGATAAAGTGATAGAGTGACAAAAGAAAATGCTGATTCCACACAGATAACATGTTTTGATAGGAATGTGAGCCATCTCACATTTCAGCATTATAATTCAGTTTTATAACAAACACAAAATCCCATATTTCCCTGCTGAGTAAACATTGTAATGTGAATTACATAAGTACAGGATTAACCTCAATGTGCCACTTTGGATGATTCCTTTTACTTCCTGCTGGCTTTTTGTAATCAAGAGTTACAAAAAGCTTGATGGCACCCCCCCCCCAATTCTCAAAACTTTACTTTTGAGTGTGTAATTGTATGCAGTGTTAACATCAAGTGGCTGTCGGAAGGTGCTACATCCCAACACAGCAACAAGGTAAGAAACTTTAAGATTTCACCTCCGAGTTGAGCATGTGATGAGCAGAGAAGCAGAGACGTTACACCTCCTCCTTATCACCCCCCCTCTGATATGACATTTCCCACTTCGTGCCACTCTCTAATGCCAAACTCATTCTTTGTAGACCGACTTGCTCCACTCTCAGTCTCTCTAAATGCCTCCATTACCATTTTTCTTTCAATTAGAAAATGGTGAAAACATCCTCTCTTCAACATGTGTGAAATGGGTGTGTGGTGGTGCAAACACCTACAAGCACATGTGTATCAGATATGTTAATGGACTGGGTATTTTTTTAACATTTACTTTAAGCTTGATTTTTTTAATCTAATTTAATGGATTTTGTGTGTTTGAATCTTGTGCAAAATATTGTCCTGCGTGTTATTTTTCACGGAACTGTGGCTTCTTAGAAGATCCTGCAAATTGTTCTTAAACTTTTGGTTTAAAGTTTGGATTTAAGCCTTTTTCTTTTTTGTAATTTCTGTCCAGTTTTTCCTCATTTTATCATTCTATTACATTATCTCAGCAGGTGTTTAAATTGCAAAGGCAAAAACCGTTAAGGCCAATTTACAATGTCGAAGTCTGCTCATGTGTGAGGCCTTTGTGATGTAAATGTTGCCATGTGCATCGGTCTGGAAGGGTCCACCAGGTTTCTCTGCGGCTGATTGCATGCAGTTCACACATCTGTAACCAAGAGCGACTACATGTGCAAATGGACTGATCATCATCTCTATTCATGTTAAAAACAGAACAGCAGTCGGGATGCTTGTTTTGAGAAAAAAATTGCAGTGAATCGCAGCCATCACATCTCTATAATATACAGTAGACATTTATATGTACATGCTTGGCAAGCTTCTTATAGCTGCCCCAAAAGGAAATGTGAAATGACCTGGGTGGTCCAAACCAGGCTTTAAACACCCAACATTGAATGTATGCCACAGAAAGAGAAGGAAGGTTGAATGAAATCCAAAGTAATCAATTTTTTTCTATTGTTTTATTATATTTTTTCCCCCTACGATCAGTGAAATATGCCTTTATGCTAGCTGGTTAGCTTGCTAGTTTCTGCTTTGTGTGAGTTTTTTGTTCTCATTTCTTCTGAAGAGTTTGTCCCTGAACTTTGTCTTTTTATTAAGATCCTACTTTTCTTAAACAGGCTGTGTTCACTTATTTCATATTATATCATTTATGGTTTATTTGATACCTGTGGTTGCATTCTGCATTTTTCTTTATAATCTTAGATGCCTTTATAACAAACATCACAATCTGTTGTCTAAAAAAAAAAAGAGACGTGAACTGATTTAGAACTAGACTGTAAATTATATATTTTTAGAAGTTGTCTAATTTTGCCAATAAAAAAAATTCAGTCTATACATTATTAATTGACTTGATGCTTGTTTTCGATTATAGGAGGCTCTGAGTTGGACTGGAAAAAACTGAGATAACCAGTTACTGTGGTTTATTTTCTCTCTATTATTAGTTCTTTGCAGCAGCCCTTCCATAGATACAGTTTCCAAGGAAAATGTTAGAGCATGGTCAAACTAAATCAAGAAACAAATAGATGTGTTTGGTTCCTATATTGATGCTTATTTTGCTTTTTGAACTTATTAACCAATATGTTGTGCTAGTGTGGCTCTATTGGGGGGAAATTGATGCATTTCCTGGTTTCCATTAACAGGTATGTGAGGCTTGATAAATCAAATTACCTGACGTATGAAACTACTGCAGAATAGGACTGGACACAATTTATAGGAGACTGAAAAATAAAAAAATAAAGTATGTTAGCAGATAAACATACGTTCCAAAGAAATCTGAAAACAAAAATAGGAGTTTTAGCTGTGGGATGATGGCTTTGGAATAAGAGGCTTACACTGAGCTGGAGAGTTTAAAAATGTTAGTGTCATTTTGAGTCATAAATGTCTTATACAGCAAAACAAACAAAAGCTTTATGTTGGCTTATAATAACAGTGATATATGAAGCACTTAAGGTTTTCAAATGTTTCGTAGTTTAGGTGGTTCTGATTGGTTGTCAATATGTTTATGTATAATTCTGTAGATCAAAGTATTGAGTATTTATGGTAATGTCACATTTCTAAAAGGTAAAAGTTAATGGACTCCTCTGAAGCATCGTGAGATTTTTCTTCTTTAAACACTCCAAGCACAGGTACGGAAGCCCGGAGCAGTCAAGCCTGCCGTTATTTATCTTATATTCCATTATGCAGAGCACAAGTTGATTATCTTGAGATTATTAACCTTGATTTTACATGATCAGTTTTCTCATAACCCTCAGAACCAGACTTGTTTTCTCCAGATAACGACCTACTGTAACTGGTTATCACAAGATAATGAGCTTAGTTTTCTCAAGATAATGAGATGATAGAGGTGAGCTGACAATGAGTGGTTACTACCTATTTTAACTTGTGTCGCTCACATTTACTCAGAATCTTTTACAGGAAGTTAAAATATTTGCGTTCACTTCCTGGTAATGGCTTTCCAGATCTCTAAGGAAAAAAGAAGAAGAGAGTTTTAGTATAATTAAATAATTATCTTGAGAAGACTAAATTGTTAGACATAATAGCTGCGTTTCCATTACCCCTAGAATTGCGCTAAACTTAAATATCGCAATAAAAATCTGGTAATGGAAACACCAAAATTTCGAAAAAAAAACTTCTCAAATATTGCTAAAATGTTTTTACGCTCTCAAAAAGTGTTTTTTTTCCAGACATATTGATATAGAAGTATATCACAAAATTGTAATGGCAACACTTTTTCTGCATTTACACAATGGACGCAACGTAGGGGGTCATGTGACATGTTCATTTCAAGTAAAAATGGTGCGATATGTACGGACGGAGGAGGAGACGGAAATCTTTTTACAAATAAGAAAAAAAATATAACCGCCAGCCTTGATAGCAAACAACAGCTAGTGACAAGATTTTTTGTTATCTTGAGAAAACTATTATTTGGACATAAGATAACTTCTTACCTTGAAATAAAGATTTTTTTCAAGCATGGCAGCTTTCTGCTTTGACACATTATTACTTATTTTCTTGACAGTGTACAGGGTGACTCAGCTTTTACATTATTGCAGATTTTGTTTGTAAATGTGACATTTATTCAGTCAAAAAAAGATTGCTGTTATGTTTTAGTCGGCTGCTTTGGTCCTTTTTTTGTTTAGGTGTAAACTCACTAATTTGAGGGAAAATGATGAGGCTAATGGAACTGAAACAGCACTGTTGGCACTGAGCAGTTAGTCATTTCAATAATCGTGTAAGCGTAATGAGAGCCAGTGGTTGATTTTACATCTCCATCAATGCACATGCCAAAAACATGCGTCACAAAAATATTCCTCCCTGCTTCCGCTGTAATCTGTGACTGTGGTTGCATGGAAGGAAATAAAGTCTTCAAAAAACCTTCCCAGAAAGTTTCTCATTTTCCACATCGTGGAATAAGACAACATATGACACCCATGAATCATCTCGCATTTCTGTTTCCATTCAACCAAACCCTAACGTTACATGTCTCGCTTTGAGAGGAGAAGTATTTTACTGGCATGTTTAAATATGTCTGAAGTGTTCACTTCTAAGCTGTGCTCCACCTCGAGGCCAGTAAGTCAGTAAAATCTTCCAGTTGCTTTGAAGGTTTGCTTCAGCCTACCGGAGTCGGAAATGAGAACAAGGTTTGACATTTTTGGGAAAATCCAAGTCGGTCAGTCTATTAACATCAAATAGATGTTTAGGTATTATCGGCACATGACTTACTTACACATAGTCACACCGAGCAACATGATTATGGAAGTAAAATAGATATTAACACATGCATGTAAACATTTGTGATGGTAATTAGACTTAAATGATTCTGACCTGAATTCTAATGAAAAAAACCTTCAAGTCCTTGAGCTGATATTTTTCAGTGAAACTTCCACCAACATCTGAAATAAATCAATTCCGCGTGTTGGTCAGATTTGCACTCTTCCGTTTTGTCACACTTCCAGTTCAAAATAGAATTTTCCAACCAACTCATCTTTATCTCCACCTACAACTTCAAATTTACTCCTTATGTTGCACCTTGGATGTGGGAAGTTAGAACTTTACTGCTCTTGTTTTGTTTGTTTTTTTAAATTTAAAATAAAATTTTCATTTGCAGTACTTTAATGTTTTACATTTGGATTTGGGAATCTGAGTTGTTGGGCTTTTTTTTCCATGTATTTCCCAGTCAAAAGTTGAAATTGGAGTTTCCATTTATTCTTGAATGCAGCATCAATGGTGCAGCAGCAGAACCTACCATTACAGAAACATAATGTACGTCAGCAAAACTTTGCCCATATTAGCGCTAGCTCTTAGAGTTAACCTTGAAGAAAACTGAAGTTCAAGGTTTGTTGAACTGAAAAGTGACCAAATTCAAACGTGTCAGCTGTTAAGTAAATTCAGCTTGGTGCAGTGTGTGAACAACCATGGTAAGTAATACGTTTGTGTCTAAAAGAGGAATCAGTACCAGCTGTTCCTTAGCAAAAACTGCATAAACTGCAGGTCAACTTATGTTCAGGAAAAAAATCATTTTGGTGTGTGAGCCGTCCATCCAGATACTGCATGCTCTCCAATATGGCAATAATATGATTAAGTTTAATTCATGTCCAGATTTGCATATAAAGCTGTATATTAGATCTCTAAGTCACAGTCTGAAGGGAAGAAGGCTGAAAAACTGTAAGTGGCTCCCTCCACCGCCTGTTGTAGAAAGAGCTGTAAAGACAAGAGTCCTACTAATTTTCAGAAACCTTTTTTTTTTTTTTTTGTGGTTTTGAAATCCTAGATACAATTTGGAGTTGTGCAATAGAAAACATGATACTATGGCATTTACTCCAGTAAATTACAGGACTACAGTATTACAGTATATTACTGCTGGTAAAGATTGGGACTGAAATCACGAGAAATAATCCCATATTTTAATGGTCATGTAAATAGATAGCCTATACAAATCCCCAGGTTAATGTTTTCTTGTAATACTGCATCTAGAAATGACCAAAATTTGGATTAGATGACAACTCAGAAGTAAATATTCTAAATGAAAAATGACTTTTACAATCTTTTCCACATTCAAAATATTCACTTTTGCACCGTTTTCATTCATGCTGGTTAAACTGAAGCTTTCCTCCTGCCAGGATAGCCTTCGCTGACTATTGACGGTACTTCTTACCTGTTGGTGCCGTCTCACACTTGTAAAAGGAGCTCCAATACAGTTGGGAGCAAAGCGAGTTCTTTTGTACGTCTTTCCCTCATATCTCAATGGGTTGTGGTGCTCTTCATGAGGACTTGCCAAAGATGAGGATGTATTAGTCACACACATGTTGCACTCACACACTGCTGAATCGATGCCAGTGAGCAACAAAGAACAGAACAAAATTATTGAGTGGAAGCAAAGGGGCAACAGTTCTCACTGTGTTGTGTGGAAATAAGGTATGAGTAAGTTTTTCTCAGTTTTTTTTACTTTCCTTTTTAGTTTTTTTTTTTTTTTTTTGCTTAGTTTGAGAGGCAGGAGAACTTCCACTGACTAAATGTGAGAATTTACACTTAGAGTCAAAACATGAACGGATGAAGGGATGGTCTATGATTCATGGTGAAATGTTCACTATAATCTGATTGTGATGACAGAAACACAGATGTTTACTGATAATAAAAAAATCTGAAGTAGACAAGATATCAAAATAAAGGGCACATGGATTCAGAAGGTAAGACATTTTCCTTAAGGCTGAATCCACAGATTTGTTCTTAACATATTCTGGCACAAAAAGGAGCAAGATGACTTAACAGGTAGTCAAATCATCCCGATTTCTGCCAGTTAGACTGAGCAGTGATGAGTGCCGACATGTCCTGCGGCACTAAGGATTACTTTTTGATGTTAACGCTGCCGTGCTCTGTGGTCACGCCTGCTTTGGCTAATTTCGTTATGACAACCACCATTGGAGCGAAGGAGTGGAGGAGCGAGGTGGCTCTGTGGCACGTACTGTCACATCGCTGTACAACTCACAGTGAACTGAATGTGGTTACGTAAAAATGTAAACCTATAGTTTTTCCATATCTGTAAGGTGTGGGGAAATGTTTAAATCTAGGTCTAACATTGCACTCCAAACGTCCAAGCCAAAACAGGCGCCCCTCATGAAAATAATTAAATATCAACAGCCTGATTGATTGCTTGTTGAAGCAAATGACTCATCAGCCAATCACATGGCAGGATCTTAGTGTTTTAGTCACGATCAAGTTGACTTACTGAAGTTCAAACCTACTGACATATAGCAGTAAACATGAGCATAAAGATGACTTCAAATGCCAAGCACAGCTGTGAATGGACTGTGGAGTCAGTGGCCAAAATTCTTCCAGACGTAAACATGTTCTCATCTGCGAGTAGAGCCGGTGGTCTAAGGTGCAGAAATGACTGCATTACAGGTAACTATGTCAAAATAGCGTGTGGTTTTTAAAGCATTACTTATTCCAAACGGTCCTCTAGCACCTATCAAACAGTCGTTTGTCCGTTCAGAGAAACTTTATGTAAAACGGTGGCACAAATATGGCAGCTGCCATGTATGCGGACCCACAGCAAGCAGGTATAAATAGCTCATTCATAAAGAAACATAAGTTATTTTTGTAAAGTGACATACCAATAGAAGCAGTTTTTAAAAGATATCATGTACTTGGATACTTCCAGTTTCCTTTTATCTGATACAAAAACCACAAAAACCACACTCCTTACTAACCACCTGTTGTCTCAGATTGTCGCTCCTGGTGTGAGAAAGCATAAATGCCCCCCTCATCCCAATTCATGGCTGCCTGGGCTCGTTTTCTTATCTCCACCGCCTCCATGATCCAGTGTTGATGTCTGATATTTTCAGTGCGGATGACCCTGGCGATTTCCCAGTCCATTATGAGATTTTCTCGTTTGCAGTGGTCCGTGATGGCCGATTTCATGTTTTCCTGTTGCTTCATTTGTCTTGTCTGCCTTTTTGTGGTTTCTTTTTCAATCGGGATGAGGGGGTATTTTTGCTTTCTCACACCTGGAGCGACATTCTTAGACAAGAGGCGGTCAACTTGACAGGTCCACCACACCTATATGAACAGCAGCTGAAAACAAGGTCACTATCCATCCAGTGACACCTCTGAGGAAGACAGAAAGGTTACCGTCGAAACATGTAAGGTATGTGCGACAGGAAAGTAGTTTTTAAAGATATGTAAGATTTTTCTGTCATTGACATTTTATTTTGTTACGCACTGCACCTTTAAATGACTGTGTGAAAATCCCAGTAGATGAGCAGTTTCTGAAATACTCAAACAGGTTCAACCATCTCTTGGGTTTACAGAGAATGGTCTAAAAAAAAAAGACAAAATATTCAGTGAGGCGCACTTGTGGTCAGAAGAGAATGGGTCTACTGGTTGTAGATGATAGAAAGGCAAAGGGAACTCAAATAATCACTCGTGCATTCAGAGATGGTTTTGCATTCTGCATAACTTGAGTGTAACAACACGTCCAACCTTGAAGCAGATGTGATACAGCAGCAGAAGACCACACCGGGTGCCACTCCTGTCAGCTAAGAACAGGAAACCGAGGCTACAATTCACACAGGTTCACCAGAACTGGACAATAGAAGATGGAAAACCATTGCCTGGTCTGATGAGTCTCCATTTCAGCTCCACATTCAGATGCTAGACTCAGAATCTGGTGGAAATAGCATGGATCCACTTCAAGCTAGTGGTGGTGGTATATTGGTGTAAGGGTTATTATCTTAGCACACTTTGGACCTCTTAGTACCAACAGGGCATGGTTTAACTAGCACAGCTGAGTATTGTTGCTGACCATGTCCATCCCTTCATGAGCACATTGGAGCATCTTCTGATGGCTACTTCCAGCAGGATAATGCACCATGTCACAAAGCTCAGATCATCTCCAACATGACAATGAGGTCACTGTACTCCAATGGCCTCCACATTTAAATCTCATAGATAATCTTTACACCATCATGTTATACCAAATAAAGTGCCAGTAAACGGATGTAGTATGTAAAACCAGATATGATCTATTCAGCTCTCAGAAAACGTTTTCTATCATATTTTGCCAAGCATTTAAATTCAAGACGAGCCAATTTCTAATGTTAGCAAAGTAATGGGGTTAAACTGTAATTTCAAAATGAAAATAAAGAAAAATCTTGAATGGAGCATACCCTCAAACAGAGAGATGCTTATCATTTGTCTTTTTTCCAACAGTGTTTTTCTTTTCTGTGAGAGTAGATGGGAGATAATTATAACAAGGTGTTATTGACATAGTGAAGTGTGGAAGTGCATGCGTGTACTCTCCCAGGGCGTGCTGCACAAGTCTAAATATGTCTACAGCTTTTGTTAGATAATCACCGAAGGGAGGCAGATATATATTCATAAACAGGAAATCAACTCAAACAGATTCAGATTAGCCCAATAATAGTTCATAGAGGCCTACAATATTTCTATTAGCACAGTGTTGTTAAAGATATCACTTCCTACGATTGAAGCCCTATAAGTACTGGGATTATTTTTCTTTCCCCCATTTTCTTTTAAGTTTTGATTTTCATGGCTTTTCATTCTTTTCAGCAAGGTCAGCCATGCAAAATATGAAAGCCAAAATGACAATAGTGAAAGATGTTCAGATTCAGAACATTTTATTTCCAAGGAGTAATTCAGTTTGCAGACATGAGTCGCAGCAAAGGACAGGACGTTATCCATACATCCACATTACAAATCGATCAGTCAGCTAAAGGATCCAGCCATAAAGTGCAGCAGTTTCACCATCGGTTACAAAGTGCAACACTAGAAATAAATAAATCGATTTAAACGTAAAAACAACATATCTAACACCTCACACTCAGCACTGTCAGTAGCATTTAAAAGCCTGATGGCAAAAGGAATAAAATAAGAGACATATGTGTTTGTTTTCCTGCTGAGAGCCAGATAGCGCCTCCCAGAGGGCATCAAGGTAAACCTCTCTTTGATGACATGATCTGAGAGACGAATAATGGTCTTTGCTTTCTGGAGCATCTGCCTGCTCCACAGAGAGTGTAAATCGGGAATCTGCGTGATCCTGTTTTTGTCTTTCACTGACAACCCATAAAATCAACACGTAAAAAAAAAAAAAATTGAATGTCTATCAATAAAAGAAGGATAAAAAAGGTAGATACGCTGTTGGCCTTTTCTTTGCTATAGTCTCAGTGTTTTTATCGAATTTGAGATTGAAATCAAATGTGCCCGAACATCTGTAGGTGGCCACGATTTCGACCTTTTCTCCGTTGATGATACCTACATCGTGCTTTGAAGGTTTTTTCCTAAAGTCAATTATCATTTCTTTAGTTTTTGTCACATTGAGATCCAGGTAATTGTCTCCATGCTATGTGACAAAATCAGAGACAACAGAACACTGTCTGAGCAGGCGTGATGCAGATGTCACCTACACAGCTGAAACGCACCATCCTGCCATAATTATTAACATGAATGCTACTTAATATCACATTCTGCCACAAAAAATGGCAGAATATTCCTTTCCTAAATGACATTCCACCGTATCCTGGTAAATCAGATTAAAAAGTAAACACTGTTGCTTCTCTCTGCTTTCTGTGGCGCTTTCAAAATTCAGCTGGCTCTTATGAAAAAAACAAAACACTTCCAGATCACCTCACTCAAGATGTCTCCTCATAAAGACCAGTCAACCGAACCTTTACTCTTCTTCTGTGTTTTATAGTGGATTGCAAGAACAATTCCTACTGGAATAACTGCCTCACCTAAACCAAGGAAATAAGAGTGTTCATTCTTCCGTCACAAGCCTGAAGCATCTGTTTTTCCCCTGCCCACACATCACCTCTGCAAATATCTTCACTCTGAAAGGACTTTTCTAAAAAGGTTAAGCTGTCAGTGACTCAGTACTTTACTTGTTTGGGTATAAAAAGGTTAAAGCACGTATTTTTTAAAAGATAGATGAGTGGACAAGGCTTAAAGCTCCTACACTCGGGTGTGGTAAACTTATAAAGATGTTTTTGCTTTTGTTCAGATTAAATGTTTTTCTGCCCGTCTGCTGCCCGTCCTTTGACTGCTTCTGTAACTATCAGGTTGTGGAGGCTGTTGGAAACTTAGTTTATGAAACAGCTTTAATAAGATGCTCAATACAGGCAGGTCTTCACAGATCTCTGTGATATTTCTTTTTTTTTAATCTTCTATCGAAAAAGTCTCAGATTTTAATTTTTTTCTAATTGTTGTAGGTGTATTTTTCTTTGTCTTTAAATGAGAAAACGGAGCACTTTCTTTTCTTAACTATCTGGGAAAAAAAGCCTTCACAAACTTCAACTTTGCTCATCTTTGACTTTAAAATTAATCTTAAATCAGCAACTGTGAGCATGCTTTTATCCCAATAGTACTAATTATGCTTGTAGAGGTGGAATATTTCTTCAGACGATAAATCATCTTCACCAATATACCGCCTTTTAAACTTCATTTTGCAGCACATTAAAACTAAGGACATGCGGAAGGACTGCCAGCCCTGTCATTAGAGGACAACCTGCTCTTCCGTCTGAACAAATTCAAAGAGTCTAATTCCAGCAAAAGTTGACAAATTCTTGGATTCAAATCTCTCCACTTCTGAAAAACAAGGGAAAAAATACCTCTGCTGCTCGAATCTGACGGAAGCAAAGTGTGTTGTGGAGCCTGGGATGTTTTACAACCCATTAATCTTGGACATTTGAGATAGTCCATGACTAAATCCTACAAGGAGGTGGGGAGATTTGTGTGATGGTTTTCCTCACTCTGGAATCCAGAAGATTTAATGAAATTATTTCACAAGAACAAACAGTTCAGATAAATCAAAGGACATGTTGACATGTGCATCTTTGACACCATAGAAAAAAAAATAAACGGTCTCAACCTGCGGAAGTAAATGTAAAAGACCCTGATGGCAATGATTGACATACCCTGATAAAACTTAAGCTTTTGGCATCATCAACAAAAGCAGTCATTTGGTTCATGAGACACGTCTTAAAGACTCTTTGATTTGATTGATGAACCTACACCTGACATGCTTCACTGCTGCTCTGTGGTCCGTGTTCCTATCAATCTCAATAGCAGACGATCGTTAAGCTCGTCACTGTCAGCTCCTCAACTGTAGCCTCCCTGAAATTAACTGGCAGAATTTTCTTTTAAGGCTGTATTTAAGGGTCAGTGAACCTAAATTACAAAATCCTAAACAATTTTTAATTTTCTCAGGAGTAAAGAGTTGTACCTGAACAGATTAACGTATTTATGGAAATGCAAGCTAAGTAGGAAGACGAGTAGGTGGTCACATGCAGAGCTGTACATTAAGGCAATGTTGATGCCTTCTGTTAACACAAGCATATTATCCTTCATACTGAAAACCCACTTTATTAAGTACACCCAAACAAATGGCTCATCAGCCAATCATATGGCAGCAACATGGTTGAGACGACTTGTTGAAGTTCAAACTGAAGTTCAAGGTGATTTCCGTGACTTTGAAAGTGACATGGTTGTTGGTTGGAGTTTTTGAAGGGATTTTGACACACAACCATCTCTAGGGTTTACAAAGAATGGTAAGGAGAAGGGAAAATATTTTGGGAGGCTTTGGCTCAGGGAAAGAGCGAACGTCATTTGGAAATATGGTGGTTCGATCCCGTCTTCCCCAGACGAAGTATCTTCGGGCACCATACTGAACCCCTCATTGCCTCCAATGTGCTCATCGGTGTGTGGATGTGTGTGGATATCCCTAGAAGGTGCTATATGAGTGTTTGTGAATGGGTGAAAAATGCTCTGAGTGGTCAAAATAACGAGAAAAGTGATAAATAAGTTCAGTCCATTTACTGCGTAGCTGTTTTCTGACTTCTGACATCAACCAGGCATTTTTATCCAGAGAAGAATGGGTAAGTCATGGCTAAGAACAGGAAACAGAGGCTACAATTCACAAAGGCTCGCCAAAATTGGACTATAGCAGATGGAAAAATGTTACCTGTCTGATCAGTCTTGATATCAGCTTCAATGTTAGAATGGTTGGGTCAGAATTCAGCTTTAACAACATGAAACAACAGCTCAGGCAGCTGGGGGTGTAATGGTGTAACCTCCACAGCCTACCTGAGTATTGTTGCTGACCATGTCCATCCCTTTATGAGCACAGTGGAACATCTTCTGATGGCTACTTCCAGCAGGATAATGCACCATGTCACAAAGCTCAGACCATCTCCAACTGATTTCTTGACTATGATAATGAATTTGGGATGTGGTGGAAGGGGAGATTCTCATCATGGATGTACAGTTAATGTGTGACACTATCATGTCAATATAGAGCAAAATCTCTGAGGAATGTTTCCAATACTTTTTTAAATCTATGCCACCAAAAATTAATGCAGTTCAGGAGGAAAAATGGAGTCCATCCCGGTACTAGCAAGGGGCACCTATTAGTATCCAGTGAAGGTTCTTCACATTCACAAGGCATTTAGCGAGTAAAGCAAACTGCAAACGTTTGGTGTCTTGCTGGGTTAAATTTTGGATTAGTAGTAGATTAAATTGGAATGAATTATGCAATTTTAGTTTTCCGTCAGGTTTTACTTGGGTCAAGGTTCTTGTGAAAACTTTCTCTACTGTGTTTTAAAGTCACAGAATCTTTTATTGCAATGGAATTAAGAAAAGCAACCAATAATCTAAATATGAAAAGAATTAGACATTTAGAAGACCAGCAGCATATTTTGGTTCTACTCTATATTCCCGTATACATACAACCCTGCATGAGCTCTGCTGCTTTCCCTCCATGCCTTATTTCTGCTAATATTTCACACACAACGCTCTCGGCGTGTTGTGTGTCCTAAAGAGGTCTTAAAACCCTTAAGATGTCATTATTATTCAATTCAAATAAAATGTATAGCACATTTCCCCTGCTGGAAGCTCAAATATATAAATAAATAAACAGTAAGCCCCGACTAATGAACATGGAGCACAGAGCTGTTAAAAGATGCTAAAAATAAACTTGTTTTTAAACCAGAAACACAAAGTAGAGCTGTGAATACTGTTACTGCTTACTAATTGAGACCCTGTAGCTTTGCCCCGTTTGCCCAAATGAAGGGTAAAGACTTCTCGCTCTACAGGAAGCCACCATCTCAAACATCAGGGAAGAAATGCCGAAGTTTTCAGGATTACTTATAGGTCTGCTGGATCTCTGATCCAGTAGTGTGCATCCTACTGATACAACTTTTTATGATGCTGGAGACTTCTAGGAGACTAAGACCTCAAAGGTTTGGTTCAGTTGTTTGTTCTGTGTTGGATCACAGTGTGTTTTACCTGAGCCTAGTCCTGCAGGTGCCCCCACCTTCTCTGCTGTTGTCAAATGCTGCTCAAAAGAGTTTTTCTAAACACAATATTTACCCTTTAGGTCTTTGTGAGGAACCACTGGCGGAAATCTTTCATTTGATTTGAAAGGAAGTTGGTTGTTATCAAAGCTCTATGATCAGATAAAACTCAAGACGAACTCACTGAGTTTATGTAAATCCTTGATAGATATACTAATTTTCATATTCTTTACTTTTGTAGATTTTACTTAATGTGGCATTACTGACACTTAGGGAATCCCAAAACCAAAAGGTCTGCCTAACGATGGCTAATTCTGCTTCTTTCTTACAACCTGTCTCTTCTCTGAGCTCCCTCCAGCCAGTAAAAGTCAGTCTGATGTTGACCCTTGTCTTATCTCTTAGTCTGTCACTTTCTCTCTCTCTTTCATATCTTCCTCTGATAATATCCTCTTGCATTTTTTTTGCTGAATCAGCAATGGTGTATACATTCAAAATGGCCAGTGTGTTGATATCCATTTGTGCCATAAAGCAAATTGCAGATGTGACATCATGCTCTAGGCTGGAAAATAAGTTGTGGAATGTGGTTTCTTAGCCTCAGAACACCACAGGGCAATGATGGCTTCAGGAATGTGCGTAATAGAATTGTCAGTGTGCCATCGAAATGAGTCAGAAGGTTGAAAAGTTATGCAATTTTGCTTTAAGCTCAACTTCTTTTTTTTCTTTTTTTCTTAAAAAAAGAACACACCTTTCTTTTTCTATTGATTTTCTTTTATGAATTTATGAAATTTTATATAAAAAGGTTAAATATTGTGATGTTTTCCTGTAGTTCCAAGTATTGGCACAATACTTTAATATTAATACTAAATTATTTCTAGAGGGAAATGTATAAACCACCATAAAATTATGTAAATAAAATTGAATTAGTAATAATATGATTATAAATCAGTATAGGAAGTAAAATAGAAAAAGAGCTATTACAATATTTTGATAGCATTGTAATAATGATGACTGTATACTACTACTAATTATTTATTATAACTATTATCATAAAAATATTTTTTTTTTAACTTTTATTAAGTAAAATGTATAAATTACTTTAGCACTTCCTGATGTACTGGTCTCCATCAGTTTCTCTGCAATCCCAATGTACAGTTGTATATTAAAAATCACTTTAGTTTTTTTTTTATTTCATTGAAGGGTTTCATGGTTTAAAAAAAAAAAAAGATTTAAAGATGTGATAGCTTAGTCAGCAGCAGCTTATGACCCCTAATAAGGGAGCATTCTTATAACCAACAACCACACAGGCATACTTAATGGGTCATGTTGAAACACTTTAAGCTTTTTGCAAGTCCCTTTGTGATGTGAAATGACACATGAAATGTTAGGGGTAGGTTAAAAGTTCATTGCATGGTCTCGTCCCTTAATGGGATGAAATGACTCGCGAAAAATGCAGAGTGAGAACAAGTGTCATGGCTTGGTGTGTTATTTCTAGGCAATTTCATGATACTGGGCTGATCTGTTGGAAGTACTGTGTGAGCATGTTGGAGATCAAGTGTTTATCCAATCACACGATGATGATAACGGCTGTTCAAGATACCGAGAGGACATTTAAAATGAGCGACTAAAGAAAAACAGAGGAAATGCTGCAACGGTTAAAGTTTACCTCAGTGTATTCTTCGGTGAGAAAGGAGGGGAGGGAGGCACGTGTCCATTAGAGTATATTAAGTGAGACAGTTTATTGCTGCATCGCACAGCTCTGTGGAGTGTGTTTTTACTGATGTCTGTATACAGCTCAACCACCAAACTGCTGCCCTCCAGCCCAGGCAATCACTGCCATCCTTAGCTGTGGCTTTGCGCTGGGTGTCTGTTGTGTTTGATTGGTTAAAGATTGATGTTGCCACTGTGAAAAGGTAAACACATCTGCAGAGAACTGGGCTCTGATGTTAATGTGGACCAGTTGAAAAAGCTTGTAAAAGGTGATTCTGACAAGAGACTGGAACCTGAGGTACCTGGCACAGTGACCTTGTACATTTCTAGAGCTGTGGCAAATCAGTGCGTCCCGAGGCTGAGAAACCACATTTCACAACTCTGGAAGGCCTTGTGACATTACAGCCGAGTTGTATATATATATATATATATATACACACACATACATACATACACTTTCTTGTGTTATATGAATACCTGTATGTTGATGTGTATATATGTGTGCACACACAATCTATATTTCGATGAATCGTTTGTGGAGTTTTGTTGGAAAAAATATGAAAGTTATGATATTTTTAACCCCTGAAAGACTTTGTGAACTCTCCATGACTGCAAGACTCACCCTGGGGGTCCGAAACACCTCCTGGTGGGGGTGCAACACATCATCATCAAAGAGGATTGTATACAGGGAT
>JBBBVU010000017.1:26638099-26675747 GCA_037177055.1 Atherinosoma microstoma
AAATTGTCTTGAGAAAAAATAAACGTAATTTCAACAAACAGTTTGCCTCAGTTTATGATCCATATGTGCATTACAACTTATAAATCACAATGGATCACAAAACATTTCATCTCGGTAACTGAAAATGATTTACTAATTATTTTAAATGTACATATCTGTACATTTACACTTCTTTTAAACATAAAAAGCAACCTCACACATAGATGTATTACAAATTCTAGTTACTTTCATTAGAAATTGCAGCTTAAGTCTTATGTCATTTTCTCATTTACCAAATTTGTCCCAGGGGCTATTTTGGACCCACTGGCAGGCCAGTTTTGGCCCCTGGGTCAAAAGTTGGACACCCCTGCTGGAAAGCATGACATAAAAAAGTTGCAGAGAAAGAAAGAAATGCATTGGATATGTTTCACCACCTGCAGGACAACCACCAGCTTTGTATGACAAAGTAAAGGTAAATGCTCTGTAGTTTGGGTAAATGCCGTTAATGTTGATCTAACACAACATTGAAACGAAAGGTTATTTGGTTATTTGCAATTTTGTATGATTCAGGTTGGGTTCACAGCACAACATGACACGTTCAGCAGGGTTCACTGAAAGTTACATTAAACATATGAGAAAAACTGAAAAAGTCTTTTTTGGTGGAATATTTTCACTGTTTAAAAATAACCGGCTCCACGTAAAGTCGATGCCTTTTAGTATTCGGTGTGCAATGGACTACCAAGTCCAGCTAGATGTCCCGTAGTTTTACATGTGTTTTTTCTCTGAGAGAAATCCACAGGTAATATGTAATATAAAACTATATAAGAGCCATAAATAACGTTCATGTGATTTTATACATTTACAATGTTGTGAAATTAAAGTATAATAATCATGATAATCCTAAAATCATGATCCTTTCTTTGACAATAATCATACCAGGAAATTCTATAATCCTTCACACATAACTTCAGGCAAGATTATGCTGAATTTATGGACTTTATTTTTCTCCAGATGTTGCTGTGTTTGACTTGACCTACTTGGGGAAAGGTTGTGGAGAAGGGCAGAGGTTTTTTTGTTTTTTTTTAACTGCTATATATGACCAACCCTTCAAAACAGTCACATCTGGTCCCAAAAGGCTTATTCAACAGCAACTTCTTTCACTCAAGTGCATTTGCTTTGCCAAGGGGACATTTAGGTATAAGTGTGTGTCTGTGCACATGTTTGTGCATGCCCCCTGGAGGAGTGCAGTGCAGATGTTGTGTAGGGGTGGGGGGATGGAAGAGAAGGGAGAGAAGGGAACAGATGTGCTCTGCCGGGGACCTTCATTCAGCCGGATCGGACCCGGCTCGGCTGAGTCAAGTGGCCGCTCATGTTAAGCCTCTTAGTGCCGATTCAAATGACGCTGAGCAAGAGCTGCTGTCCCAGATGCTAAACAGATGTATGAACCTACATCTGTTTTGCTGTACATGTATGATAGCAACCAAGAATATCAATGATTCAGAAAAATTTCCAAAAACAAAAAAGAGGAAAGACTCATTCCTGACTGAAAATGCATGTACGCGTTGATGTAAAAGGGTGCACACCCTTTTACCTCAACATGCTAATGGTGTTTGCAGGTATTAGCAGCAGTATAGTACAGAACATTACAAGGCCTGAGAGTACATCCTCCACCA
This sequence comes from Atherinosoma microstoma, assembly GCA_037177055.1. Classification (NCBI taxonomy): domain Eukaryota; kingdom Metazoa; phylum Chordata; class Actinopteri; order Atheriniformes; family Atherinidae; genus Atherinosoma; species Atherinosoma microstoma. Next base: position 26,639,752 of record JBBBVU010000017.1, read on the forward strand.
TCAGCACAATAAGCTGCAAACAGATGCTGCTGATCAAGTTAGATGGGCCAGATCGGTATATGATCCGACATCAGCCATTGATGGTTTGCTAATAAGGATTAGTAGCATGGTGGGGAGATTCAGGAGCTGCAGTTAACAGCATGTGCATGAAGATGGGATGTGATAATATACCTAGTTATATAAGTGATGCATAATTCAAATGAGTGCAAGGCCTTGGGAACTACTTTGGGGATCAGCATGGGAGCAGCATGAATGATCCGTAAAATGGGAGGAATTTTACATTAAGTTCTCCAAGGCATAAAAAAATGTATGAAATATACAGTAGCCCAGATCACCCAACTACTGATTATTCAAATTGTATGTTTTCATGATTGAAATAAAGCAAATTAAAATAGAAAATACATGTATTAAAAAGAAATCTACATAGCAATCATGTATCTTTGCCCCGTGCCATAGGTATTTTCCAGCTGTGAAATTGTGAAACTGGCACACTTTGTGTGAGCACATCACACTGATGGTAAACACAAAAAAATCCCATATACTCTGTGAGTTAGGCTGCGTTAAGACTGCAGAAAATTCAGGTTACTTTATGACTTTCAAGACCAAGTATTGCCAGTTATTTGTTAATGATCAGATTTGAGGTTTTATAGATATAAATACATTCAGGAACTTCTGGTTCATTATGAACCAACCAGATCCCTCAGATCATCAGGGTCAAGTTTACTTTCAGTTCCCAGAGTCAGAACTAAACACGGAGAGGCTGTGTTCAGTTTTAATGTTCCTCACATGTGGAACAAACTCCCAGAAACCTGCAGGTCTGCTGATACTCTCAGCAGTTTTAAATCATTGTTAAAAACTTTTCTATTGCAGCCTTTTATGATAACAAGTGATATATATACTATTTTCTTTGAGGGGTTCTTTATTTATTCATTTGTCTATTTTGTTAATTCATTTTTGTTTTTAATTCTTCTTAATGCTTTTGTGCACCCCGCTGTAATGTTTCTAATGTTTGTATGTAAAGCACCTTGAATTGTCCTGTACATGAAATGTGCTATACAAATAAACTCGCCTTGCCTAATAAGTATATTTTTCCGCTTGTGCAAAATATAGCTGTATTATTATGACCTATTTATTTCTGTCAGGCAGTGTTCACATGGCGTGAGACGTGTAGTTTATGTTCTAGCAAGTGTCCTTTTATCTCCAAACTTTGACCAGAAAAATCAAGAAATTCAGAATAGGAGGCAACTAGATTGGCTGCTGAAAATATCTACAACACTTTTCTTGGACTACTTCCTCCATATTTGGCAATCTTTTTCAAAAGGACTCTAAGCTATTGTGCCCTGTGCTTTTGTGCTTTTTTTCCCCCAATTTGATTGTCCCTCGTGTCCACCCCGAGCTTAGGAAAGGAGCATTTAGTTTTGCTACCCTATCCGGTTGGAAAAGACTACAAAATGACTTTGAGTTGTCTGGACTGATTTCATTTTAAGCCATCCGCTCAATCTTGAATGACAAACAATTTGAAACCATAGGGCAGTGCTCATGTTTTCAACTCTTTACTTTCATCCGTTGGTTTTTAATGTTTATGCATCAACCAGAAATTGGGTTTTAAATGGTTAAATTCCATATTTTCCAAAGATCTCCCCATGGGGCCGCTGGCATCGTCACCATTACCAATTTCATGCACGCTTCACTTTGACTGTCAGTTTTAAAGGGTTAAACAATTTTTGGTCAATAAGACATCATCATGTAGAAAGGAGACGTTATTACTGTATATGGCCGCCCACTCTCACTGAAAAACATTTAAATAGAAACTCATCTACATGCAGCAGTATCACATCCAGACTCATGCTCTGCATCAACCAAACCTGCTATTTTCTTTTTCTTTTCTTTTTTTACCCTTGGTAAAGTGTGACAATATCATGTCACAAACATGAACATTAAAAACCGCAATAGTAATATGACAGAAGCTTTCAATTACTGTAAAATATTTAGAGATTTTATTGTAAAACTGCTACAACATGTTCCCAGGACCTACATATTCTACAATTCATGAAATTGCTTTGGGTGTGGAGCCGAAGGAAGTTGACCATCTGAAAAATCTCAACTTTAGCTGTATTTGTGTACAAATACATCTTACGTATGTACAGTAAGTACATAGCCAAGTATCCATCAATTGCATCCCCAAAGGTGCATGAACATCTGAAATGTGACAGCTCTGTTAGTCTTATACTTTACAGCTCTTTTTGACTTGCTGCACTGATTCAGCTTAGTGTCAGAAAAGGACACCAATATCCAGTTCAAATGACCTGCGCATAGACGTTGATCAGAGGTGGATCCGGTTTCCAAAAGTCACGTTATGACTTCCTGAAAATCAACAACTCAGTTTACCGTACATTCCAAAAACTGGATTTTATCACGCAGTTTGCACAAAGACATGAGGCTGAACACACACTACGACGAGGCGAACACACAGATGCAGCGTGACTGTCTGTGTGAGAGAGACTTCGCTGCGTTTGTTTCAGGTCGTTCAGTTGCCAATTTACTTCTCTTTGTCAGTTTTCTGTTGCTCAAACAAGCACTCTTTATCTGAGCCCCCTTCAGCTCCACTCGTCTGTCTGCTCCTCTTGCCCCTCTTAAACCTCTCACTCATTTATTCCTTTGCTCTTGACGTTGGTCACTGCCTGCAGCAAACTGCTTTTTCAGCCCTTTTAACCTGCCAGAGAGCAGGACAGATAATGAGGAAACAAGTAGCACACTAAAGTAAAGAAGGAAAAGGTATTTTCACTTTCTTGCCTTATTTATTTTGCTCATCACCATTCTTACCTCCATGCACGGTGTAGTTTCCAGCTTGTTCTCTGTTACATCTTGTTTAATACTGACAGTTGGTCAGGAGCCTGCTGCATCTGTTCTGAATATATAAAGGTACCCCCAAAGCACCACCTTTAAATCTGCAGGGTCTGCTGAGCTGGCAGCATAAGGGTCTGGAATCCCGTCTGTAAGCATGGGTGTAAATAGCAGTCTTAAGATTGGACTTAAAAACACATCCTCCTGTCCACCCCCCCTTCTTCCTTTTGTTTTTCTCATGCAATCTATTTAATGTAAAAGGTCTATAAGCAATCAGTGTGGAATGATTTCCTGTTGACGTTTTATATTGGTGCAGATAAGACATCACTTACAGCTGGAGAAAGCCTAACTGGCTATATGCAATGAAGCAGCAACAGCAAAGATGCACCTTATGTATTGAAAACTGAGGCAAAGGGCTTTTGTCAGTATGAAATGGGTTGTCATTCCTTAGGATTCTACTTAAATGTCCCACATTCATGATATAATATCATTGTAGTTTTTACATTTTGCGTCAATTTGACCCGAAAGTTAATAATAGCCAACTTTTGAGTAGTATATACTGATAATTACACGCTAATAAATCTCCCATCAAAATACTCAAATAGACCTTGTGGCTGCAGAGATGTGCATATTTAATTATGGGTATTTAATTTTAGAGCAGAGGCCTAAAGATAGGCTCAAGGGATGAATCTTATTCTATTCAATACTTTTTTTTAATTCATCAGAATCAAAATAAACTTTATTGTCCCAGAAGGAAAATTTGTCATGAACAGTGTAGCTGTGCTGCAATCACAGAACAACAGAACAACCACGCAGAAACAGTAAACAAGGACGACAATAATCAGAATAAATATAAATAAGTAGAACAGTTAGTGCTATAGGAGTCAACCAAGTTGAATAAACTATTTCACAAGACTGAAGACACTAACTCCTAAAATACAATCCTTAAAATTTGATGAAGGTGCAAATAATACTTCAGTGATCAGTAAAAGCATAATTTACCCAAGGTCTCTAAGAATAATCCTGTTTATTCTGTTTATTAATTATCTGGTTTTTCATTTGTATTGTTTTGTTCTTGCTTTGTCCTTTTAATTCGGTGCATTGCACCTCTGGACTGTGCTGCTTTACTCTTGGGTTGCCGTCTCAGATTATTCGCCCTGAAGCATCTTTGCTTTATTTGCTTTTCAAGAAGAAACTTTTCATTTTTATCTTTTTCTCAGGTCTGTGTTTGAGTCCTTACACACATCACTGACAAAATAACTTTATTAAATAGCTAGAATGCTAGACGTTCTGTGTCGGACTTAATGTTTGGATGATTTCATTTCCCCGTGTCTCCTTCAAAGAATCCTTCTGCTTTGCACCTGCAGAAAACTGACAGTTACCTCCTTCACCAAGACATCAACATGAGTCCTTGTTACATTCGATGGACGTGCACACGTTCTTCTACGTGGGTTGTCAGTGAGACTTTTTGATTTTTAAAATTGGACCATTTTGGCAGCTCCAAGAATCACCTGAAATATTTGTTGAATGCATTCTTTTATGACTAAAAAAGGCAATGCAATCCAGAATTTTGCCTTTTTTTTGTATCCTCTGGATGTACAAATTGCTTTGTTGAAGTAAGGGACAGGATTAAGTTGTAATTGTTGGATTATGTTGTGCAAACTGTTACATAATATTATATAATTCAATATAAAGACCTAAAGTAAGTATGCAAAAAAGGGAAAAACAGTGACTCCACATATTTTATGTTTGCCCTATTAATATTCCTTTTTCATATCAGATCATGCTGATTCTTGCCGCACTGTGTCGCCTTGCCTCTCCAGGGATTCCACACTGTAAATCAGTGTGTTGTTCACTTTAGAAGCCCCTTTGCTTTAGCCTGCCAGATTGAAGCTTAGCTCTGGCTGGCTGAGAAGCTCCTTCCTCTCTGTCTCTCTCTCTCTCTCTCTCTCAGCTAAAAATGGGTTTGACTCATATGATGTTTCAAGCCATTAAAAGCAAAGCCGAGCTCTGGGAAGGCGATGGCCAGTGAGCAGTCGAGGAATGGAAGAGAGAAGGCCTGAGGAATGGCAATCTATCACTCCTTAGTCCCCCTCCATCTTCTCACTGCCTGTCCACTGAGATGCTCACCAATAAGGATGGGATGAAGGCCGAGGCCCGCCACGCCCCGGTGGGGGTCAGAGCAATGAGACAGAGGAACAGAGCAGAGTGGCAAGATGAGTGGAGGGATAGATTTTCTAGTGGATTTAATGTCATAATAGCGTGATGCATCTCCAAAAAGCAAAGAGAAAAATTTTGATTATAACTAGACGTAGAACTAATGCCTTTCTGACACATTGTTTGAAATCTTGAGCCTAAAATGCTCAAAATCCATTTGAAACATTGTTAAAAAACATTATTTGACACATTATCCACACATTTAGATCATCCTCAGTCTTCAAGAAACGTGACTGTTGACTGTACATCTGTGCCTGCAGTGTTATCAGTAACTAATGCAGCATGACTTCATGACATGATTTGCCAAAATGTAATTTAAGCCATAAAAATCTGAGAAAAAGGGAGTCGGGGACTGTGAAGAATGCTGCTAACTCACCGACTCCAGGGCAACATTCTTGTTTACATTATTCAAAACATGATGGAAACCGGTGCCAAAAGATGAAACAGATATTGTACTAAAAACAATGCTCGTTTATGAGATGCCAAGAGTGATCAATGATCTATCAATAGAGAAACTTCACACTCATCCCTGGTGAGACCCAGGAAAACATGTTTTCAATTAAGTGTTTGGGGTTGTAAAAAAAAAACATTATTCTTTTAAAAATAATTTTGTTAAAATTTTACACTGGAGTGGACATCAGGATTTCATTGTCCTCATATACAAATCATTTATTGAATGAATAAATTATCCCAAAAACAACAGATAAAACATCTAATAAAATACAAAAACAGTTCAACAATTCGTAAAAAGCACGAATATTTAACATTTAATATGAACCTTTCGTTATTTTATCACTATCACTGTAGGTGGTATTTATCGCTGCTTGAAGATAGCGGGCCTTTTGGAGGTGCATTTTATACATACTATGATATTATGTTACAAAAAAAGTGCTGGTATCCATTTCCTGCTAAATGTCTCTGTACTGTGTCCTTTTGGTTTGCACAACTTGATCATGTTTTAAACCTAATGTTCTTTCTTTCTGCCTTTCTCTTGTTTTTGATTTTAAATGATTTCTGCACCCCGCTATAATGCTTTTAATATTTTATATAAAGCACTTTGAATTGTCTTGTAGATGAAATGTGTTATACAAATAAACTTGCCTTGCCTACTTAAAACCCTACACGTTGGTCTTGGCCCACAGAGCACGACGGCACACATTTGGCTCTGCATCTCGGTCTTCCTCATTGTGGTCTTCCTCATCTGAACTTTCAGCCTTTCCCATCTCACCCTCGCTCTCTAGAACTTTTATCCTCTGAAAACTCGATATCCGAGTCCCTCTCATAACAGAGTCCTGATCTCATCATCAATCAGTTCAATGAGAAGTCAGACTCAACTTTCTTGCAACATTTTTTTGATCAGCCTGATTGACAAAACCGGTATTTATGATTGGAACATCATGTCCGGCCCAACACATCAGCGCTAAGGGTAAAAGCTACCAGCAGCTATAGCTGTTAAAATGAATCCACTGTGTTTTCTGTACCCCCTGCAGGCGCTCCTGTCAGATCCTGAGGCTCCATTTGAGATGCTTCAGTCAGTAAACATGTTAATAAAAGAAAATTGATCTCTGATCACTGTTGGAGCCCCGAGCACATGTTACATCATTGCAGATCATAGCTGAATCTGAGAAATACCGACAACCACTGCAGAGATGCCAGTCTCCAAGATGATTTAAACAACATGGCTTCAAAGTAAACGCTTTGATTGAAATATTCAAGAACAGATAAAATGACAAGTCATTTGAACTCTGTTTGAGCTGAGAGAACATCTCCATGAGGAATTTCTAAGCAACAGGGATGAGAAATCCTTTAAATTGTTCAGAACAAAATGGGAATTTAAACATCTCTATTGGCATGTATGGTTTATGTGACATTACGTGTCATTACAGAAACTACTAAGAAAACTTTATGGGGAGATGACAGGTTTTTCCCATGTTGAAAATAAATTGTGCAACTGTTTCTTCACCCTACGGGTGAACCAGGAATCACCAAATCTGGATCTGGTGGCCCAGCGTCCTACAGGTTTTTTAGAGGTTTCCCTGCTGCAACACACCTGATCAAAATTAAATGGTTCTCCCTCAGCTTGTCGTCAAGTTCTGCACAAGCCTCTTAATAACCCTTTGATTTGTGTTACAGCGGGGAAACATCTAAGACCTGCAGAACACTGGCCGAAAGAGGTCCGGAGTTGGTGATCCCTGCTACAGACACTATGTCAGAGAGCTTTCCCATATGATATCTGGATAGTTATTATGTGCAAAAATATATGGAAGTGTATTGGATTCACCAGAAAAAAGAAAAAAAAAGGTGAGTTTTTCTGAATGAGATTAATTCACATTAAAAATACTTTCTGCTCAGTTTTTCTGAATCAGATCTTTTTCCAATAAATTTCCTTTGTTCATTCAGGGAATGTCACAGGACAAAGCATGAGCTTTGCATGTTAACTTAAAATGGCACAGCAAAGGTTGGAAATGTGCCTAAAAGACACCGGAAAAGTGTAGTCGAGTTTCTGCATATTGCGTTCCAGGTGTATTGTAAAGGGAGAAAGTCCAATATAGCTCAAAGATTATCCTGCTAGATGCTTAATGACACTGTTCGGTTGTTATTCTGTTTATTTCTTGAAGGTGAAATCATGACAAAGACTTTCTCATGGAACTTTGAAGTATCTTGTTAAATCAGAAAAGCACAATGAAACACGTTAATTCAGAAAAACAAACAAAAGCAAATACTGCCCCCCCCCCCCCCCCAAGTATTATGCTGTAATGCAATATGTACAAATCTATGTTTTCATTATATTTGGAGACAATATTGAACATGTTGGGTTCCACAAAATAATGACATACCTGAAGAACTCCTAAGACAGAAAAGTAATGCAAAAATGTGCAGTAAAAACCACGAGAGATATACCAGTAAAAAGAAATGTGAAGCTGGTTGAAATATTTACCAAACATCCCGATGTGACAGCCTGGAAAGAAACAGAGCTGTTTATGGTGACAGTAACACACAGCGGTGTATTAGTGAGACAAGCTTATTGAAAATCACCTCCAGAGTGCTCTGCAAGCACTCTTCACCTTCAAATTTAAGCTAGCATGCATACAACCTACTCTTATAATTAACTTCTAATTCCTTCAGCCCAGTTGACAATTCACTCTTGTAAATAGGTTGGATATTGTGTAGTATTCTAGACGGTTTATGTCTTTTTGCTAAATTACCTCTGACATTACTTGAAGGGATTTGTCAAGGCAGGTTGTTAATTGGTTCCTATTCAATAATAGCCTCAGTGAAAAACAAGCAGAAATGAAGAGCTTTTATCTCCTCCAGGTTAGGAGTTTTTATTATGACTGACACAAAATAGTGGACAACAGCATGCAAGCATCTGCTTGTTTTTAAATCAATAAGCAAATAGGTGAAAACATTTTAAGTGTGTGGTAATAATATATATTACTGTGTCAGGACGTAGGAGGGCCTGGGCGGGGATTGAAGCCACAACCTCCCAGGAGAGAGTCATGCACGTTGACCAGTCAGCCAAAGGGATATCCCTGTGGCCAAGTAGCCAGGGCACATGATCAATCAGAGGCATAGTGATAGGACCCACACTGTCACATTACCATTTTCAAATTTCAGTCTATGAATCTATAAAGAGGAGGAACATCATTTTTTTCTAACTACTCTACCTCAGTGTGTGTATAACAATCGCCAGTTTAATGACACCGATGACACAAACTGGCTTTTGTTTTTTTTTCTAAACCTATAGTCAGACTGAAGTGTTCCACTAGGATTCAATGCAACCTGTAGGTAATACAGTCTTTAAGACTAACAGAGGGAGTCGGGATGACAGTCAGCTAAGAACATATTTAATTCCTTCTGTAACCTTCACTCATTTCTAAGACTCAACTTCAATGAGCCTCTCTCTCTCCGGCTGCCACAAGATCATGACTTTCCCTGGGATTCAATGCACTAATCTGCTGGCGGCTTAAAAAAGTGGTAGCTTTCACAGCAAGTACCGCCTCTCTTTTTTGCAAGTAATACCTAAACATTAAAGCAGAAACCTTCCTGGAGCAGCTAGCCATGTTATTCACTACCGCGCAGCATTATGTAGAGAATGATCCAAAAACAGTTACGTTTTGGTCCAGTTAAGGCAGCAGATCCTAAAAACATCCAGTTATGTAAATTTTTTAGCTCAAAACACAAAGATGAAGATGGAGAGCAAATGTAGCAAACATGCTAACATGCTATAACTTAATTTTCTCTTGTTTACTTAAACTTTTAAATGTTAAACCTCTCCCAATGCACAGAGTACCATTTTCTCCTTTTCACTTCGTCACAAATGGCGCAATAAGTGCCACAGCTGGACCAGGCCTTGCATGCAAGCTGTGCATCAACACAGCTGTCCCCCAAAAACCTGCAGAATGACTCAATCTTCTGCCAAATAGGATGTGAAGGAGTGATTGGGAAGAGATTGATCCAGCAAATTAATGTCTCAGCTAGGAGGAGGAGAGTGAGAGCGAAGAGAGAGAATGGGAGGGAGAAAAACCATCCCTGTAAAGGTTAATGTGAGTTTGGCTGTTGGTTGCCAGAGGGAATCTGGTGCTCTAATGAGTGTGAGAGTAAGTTCCAACCAGCAAGATGGCATTTGCCCCTTATTTCTAATGGCAGAGTAGAGAAGGCGTGTCAGGAATTGAAAAATAAGAACTGAAAGCTGCATAAATAGAGGGAAATGAAAACTAAATACAGATGATGAGTTTAAATTTATAGTAACTGACATTTTTAAAAACAAATGATCAACAATTTTTAAATTCAGATTTTAGAATATTTTTTCTTCTATTAAGTTGCTTTTATTATGCAACTGGTCGAACTATCACTCCAAGATAGTGTAAAGCTTGCAGTTTAGAAGAAATTCAGTCAAACCTGACCACAGATTATGGGCTCGCCAAAATCTATTGAAAAAGTGAAAATCCTTCAGTCTGCTCGAGGGAAATTTTTGGGCCAGACAAAAACACAAGGAAGAATTCAACACATAAATTTGTACCCATGGGACTCAGAGTCAACAGAGATTCTCCTGGGAATGAATGGACCACTGGAGGACTCTCATATGCTTACAGAGTTATGTTACGATTAAACATTTCAATTGTGTAGTCATGTTTTTTTTGCTCTATTTCATTGTATTTTGTTAACCCAACATGAGCCCTTGTTTCATCTTAAACATTCAAAGTATAGCCATCAGAATAAGAAACGCCACGACACAGGATTAAAAAAAAATCTCTAAAAATCAAAAAGGGCTTTAGCCTAATAGTTTAACAAGTTTTTTAAACAAGACAAAATCTACTGGTTAGCTGCTGCCCAGAAAGCCAGTGAATGAGCAACTAGTTGATACCAGCCAGCTTTTAAACATTTAAAATGTACATAGTCCTTGCAGCTTATTGAATGGTTGTGGCTCAGGTGTAAGATTTGTTATCTTCTAGTTGGAAAATGGGTAGTTCAGGCCTCCAGCCCCCTATATTGACATTTTGACACACATTTTGTGTGAATGGCTGATCATGAAACACATTATAAAGCGTTTGTTGTGACTATATGGTAAAAATGCATTATAAAACAAAAAGCGTGGCATTTACCATTTAGTTGGTTTTGTTTTGTGAGTTAATTAAGAAACACACAGTTATAACCAAGGCTGTATTTTGTCTTCTGGATTTTCATGCATGTAAATATTACAATTTCAGTAACATAAGTAGTTGTACAATAGAAATCACTCAGAAAACGCATCATTGCACATGAGTGCTCATCAATATTCTAATAATAGCAGCACTGCTGCAACCAATTTGCTTGTTTGTGTCAGGATGGAAGACAATTAAAGCCATTAGTGCAAACGTTACCAATCAGGCCTCTGTGATTCTCGGGCTCACATCTATGCCAATAAGCCTGCTGATTCCTACTGCATGCAGAGCTGTGATAAAATTGCAACAATCTATAATGGCGCCATACAGTTGAAATTATACAAATCTGTGGAATTGACAGCGATTATTTAAAAAGAAACCAGGTTTGTGTGAGTATTGTGTATGATAATGCTGGGGAAGTCACACTAAGTTATATTATGACATCCCCACATCAACCTATAAGCACAATGAAGGCAAAATATATAGTATGGTGTTTTGAAAAGATGGATTAAAGCCCATATTGTCAATGACAAGCCAGAGAAAAGCTTTCTGCAACTAAGAGCAAACATCTGTAACATCTCGTAACAACTCACAATTAAACAACAGACTACTGAGTGCAACAACAAAGTCAAGAGAGGGATGGAGGGTGGCAGAGAGATCAAGGGCACTAGTCACATTAATCCCACTGATGCCACATTCAGGGAGTTAATGGTTTCTCTGTAGAGTGTGACGTCTGTGAAAGTGAGCCAGAAGCATTTTAGACCTCAGAGCTGGTTTAGACGTCTGTCTGACTCCAACTGGAGGAACTTTTTCCCCTTTACATAGCCTACAGCTTATCCAAAACCTAATATTGCTAGCTAACCACCAAACAAATGTAGAGCCATGCATGATTCCAACAGCCCATGATGTTTTCTAGAACTTTTTTAAAATAATTTTTACTGATTACAACTTGTTAAACATGCAATTCATCGTCACATGACCTAGGCTCATGTACAATACCTCTGGTAAACAAAGTGGTGGTCAAACAAAATAAATCTGTTAATTTTGTGCAAAGAACATGCAAGAGGAGTCCAAGGATTTCCAGAGTTTAGATGCAAGTTCCACGCATGTTGGCATGGTTGTTAATACATCTAGTAAAAGGAAGTGCAAAGTTCACGGTTCAGGTCCAAGGTATTAGCATTAGCAAACATGGCGACGATGGAGGAAATCATTAAAATGTACATGAAAAGGAGGCAGCGTTGCTACGTTCTTTTGATGTAAACAAACTATGACCAGCTTTTAGATTCTTCTTAAGAACCCAGTCAAAGGTCTTCAAAAACTGATGCAAGGACATCCTGGAGAATGAAGCAAAAGCATGAGCTTGTATTAAATTATCTGAACTCACGTGCGTTGTCCGCTTCTAGCTAAACTACTACAATCTTGTTGGGTTAAACAAAGCAGCTACAGCTTTATAACATCGCAGAGGATAGAGAAGGACCCTAGCCAACTGAAGTAAAATTGATCTACAAACCTATAATTCCAACACAATGCTTGCAAACCACCTTTTTTTCTTTTTTTATTCTTTTACATCTTTTTGTAAAATCCTTTGCTTACTCTCCCTTTCTTTTGACTTCATGAAAAACCTTGAAGTAACTTCAATTAGTTTGAACAACTGGAACAGCCAAAAACAACAAACACACATTCTCTATGCATGCTCTGGTTAACAATAAGCTAGGTTGCCTCGCACTTCATGTTACACACTTCTTACGAGGCAGGTGAGATGCCACATGAAGCATACCCATATAGATCAAATTTCACTTTAAAGTTAATCCGAGCATCAGAGCAGCAACTTCCTTCAAGACGATGATTTTAAAAAAACAGTGACAAATTTGCTAAATTAATTAAGTTCCACTTTTCCTGATTTTCATTTAAAAAAAATGTTAATTACCATTAATGCAAATTATTTAAACCTTCCAAAAAATTTAAACCTCAATCTTAACCACTCAACATTTGGTGTGTAACAGCTCTGAAAGTACATTAACATGGTTCAGACTTTCACATCTGCTGCGTCACACTGTAGAAAAGGGAGATATTCATTATTAATATTGTGGTGTCAGTGTGGACCTTAAAAGTCACATGAATGGGTTTACTCAATGTACTTTCAAACACATAATGCATATTATATGGTTGAACATAGTAAAATTCCACTGAGGCGAGCTGTCAGCTGTCAAAGGAAGCGGTAACAAGATGAAGCCGTCACTCATGCTGACCATCCGTGGTCAACTGAACCGCCTTCTTTTATGAGAGCCTGAAACAGAATGGTTAATGATGAGGAAATTATCATGAAGATACAAAAAAAAAAAAAGGGGGAAAGGGATGGATGTAAACTGATATGCAGATGTTATTGTTAGCCAAACGTAGAATTACATTTAAGGGGAACATGATGCCTTACGTGCATGGAGTCCTCAACACGTAAGTATTACACTTCTGGTGACCATGCCTTATACAATGCCTTATTAAATTGAATATGAAAGAGATCTTTAATCATATGTATGTTAAATTCAGACTTTGATATTTTTAAGCCTTGCATGTCTTTGTAATATTGCCCATTACCAATCAATATGGCCATTACCAATAGGCATATTGACTTCTAGAAATAGTCATTGTGACTATTGCCTATATTACTTTTACTTACTGTTTCCACTACATGTTTTAACATGAGTTTTGCCATTTCTTTGCTAAAGTTTCAGTTAAAACACACATAATTTAAAGTTAAATCACAATTTAAATGTTAAATCTATTCTGCAGCAATACATTATTTCCAATTGGTGGAGGAGGTACCGTCTTAGACCATGTATTGTCCACACAACCACAGGTATTTTACGAAAGTTTTTTCTTCCTACTTTACCAAGAGCATCATGTCTAATTCATAGGATTACAAAATAATATTAAATAAAGAAATAAATCTTTGTCCATTTGAAAACACACATACATGATTGAAACCATTAGAGGCCAAACCAAAAGGTAGTGATCCAACCCTGCCTCTCAAGCCATGTAGGCCAATCAGAAGGCTGAGAAAAAAATAGACCCTTCCTGGAAATGTCTGCTGTTTTATGCAGTAATGTATTCAATAACAAATTATGATGCCTTCATTCTTCAGTGCAGTCTTCTAACTCTATATTTACAGGCAAGCATGTAAAAAGTCCTGTTCAGATTAGCGCTAGCACCATTTGCCATTGCCATGTGAAATAAAGAGTTGATGATGGTGCGCAATCTAAGACTGCAAGCCAAAAACGCAGGATTATTTTGAAATCTTCCTCCTGAATTATTTTCCTACATTTGCTTTCAGTGCCCTGAAACTGCATCTGCATGGGGACAAAAGGCAGATATAAAAAAAAAAACTGTATTTGTAAAAGTAAGCTGTTAACTTTTCCACTGTTCAACACTTTCCTTTAACCTGGCATGAGACAAATTAGTTTCCTGCCTCCATGCTGCAGGTAAATCAATAATAGATGATTAGTGAGTCATTTTCAAGTAGGACAGACCATGAGGGAAGCTGCTATAAAAACCACTTCCGTTCAGGATCACATTTTTACAGATGCACTCTTCTTCTACCCATTTCCTGAAAGTTTTTTTAAGTGTTTCACAGATTATTTTGTTTGCAGGCCTTTCAGTCTGTCAACTCTACGGTTTCACCATAAATAAATACGCCAAAAAAGCTACTGCTGATTCACAGACAACCGTCAAAAGAAATAAAAAATAAAAACCTTTTTAAGTGTAGCTTCAAACAAGCAGTTTCTTCATCTTGCTTTACAAAATCCTCTCGAGTACGGCCAGCAGTTCACACCCTTATTAGGGCGAGTGACTTGTGCTTAGATAATTATCCTCCAATTTAATTGAAGCTGAGCTGATGCCTCACATGCGGCTTGTTATCTGAAGTGAGAAGCTGACTGCATGTCCTTACATCCTCACTGACAGATCCTGTCTGTCCATCTTCCTCTGTGTTCCTCTAAGGGCACCTGGCCAGGACTGTGACGCCCCAGCTGTCTGCTTCTGAGAGCGGTGGTGTGTGCATGTGTGAGTGTACGTGCACCAGCAGTTTGCGTGTGCTGCAGCTAGTGCACATGCTTTGAGAAACAGAGAGAACAAAGACAGGGAGTGAGGGCTGTGCTCAAGACATCAGTCACAACTGACAAGTGGCTGATGGAGTGTTGACAGCTCATGACTCTGATGTGTTCATCTCCTCAGGATGGAGCACTGCTAAACCAGCTTCTAACCGGATGCAGAGCTGTTTTTATAAAGAAATGAAGAAAAGGAAATAATGAGGTGAAGAAAAATGACAAGGAAAGTTATGCAACCTTGCATGCAACCATGGAAGAAGCAGTGCAATACAGCTGTTTTATGCATGCTTTGCTCTCAGTAGCTCATATCTCAGCTGAAGCGGTGCAGAACTACTGTGCTTATACACAAGCACTGAGTCGTCTTGCTAGCTGCAGGGCGACATACATCATCTCGTGCCCATTGCATACACAATGGATGACCAGTCTAAACACAGGGAGCAGTCATGGTAGTGCAGCAGGGATTGGCTTGTCTGAGAAAAGTGGTGTGATTGCAACATTTCTGGGTCAGTTTGCAATTTTTGACATTATCCTGTGATGAAGGGTGTCTTCATATCATTTGTGTGGGAATCGTCAGCGCTCCTTGACATCATTTTGTAATGTACTCTGTAACATTTCAATATGCAACGTGATCTGACTGACATACTGCAAAAGTTCCCATCTGACAGAGCATGAAGACATAGTAAAATACTCTCAGCAGCCAACATCACCGTCCCAGTACACATCCAGAGAATGGAGATTGTTGCAGAATGGCTCAGTGTTCTGTGTCATAAGGTTGTTGCTAGAAGTTTATTTATTTTCAGCCCAAAAATATCCAGCTTTCTGTAATAAAATTATGTTTTTTGCCTTAACATATACTTTTGGTGCCTAAAGCTAACTAAAGAGAAAAGTGGAAGAGAGAGAGAGAGATAGATACTTTATTGATCCCAAGGGAAATTGTAAAACAAGAATAACATAAGAGAAGCCTAATATTTATAAAGCATGGGACTCCAACAATGTTCTGTTGGTTGGCTCTCCCAGGTAGATATAGGTACTTGCATGTTTACATTCTCAAAGTCTAGTCAAGAGGTCCTCCTGCCTGTTTTCATCACATTGAGTACAGTTACTATTCATGTCTGACACACAATGAAGCGTTGCATTTTACCAGTTATCCCAGGCAGGGATTGTCGCAATGGTGAACAAAATGGTGGAAATAAAAATTGAGGCAAACTGAGGAGAAGAGGCTCCCAAATGAGGGACTTTTAATGGAGTTTAATCAATCTTTTGTTCTGATACTTACTAACTCGCCAAACCCTACACATGTAAAAATGATGCTTTGGGGTAAACCATCACCTTGACACTGACCAGGCATCAGGTATGTAAGGAGTTGTTGGTTAGAACCGGTTAAAGGTGCATCTCTGGCCTTGAAAAGTGCTGAGTAATTGTAGTTTATTTAACATTCTTAAATGTATAACTCAAGAACCAATTCTGATTCAGTATGTCTGAATGCAAACACAAATGGTTATGCGGTTGCATATTCTGGACTCTTATCTGTTGGTGGGTTACATAAAAGGAATCATCTGGGGTTCAACCTCTTGGAATCCATCCAGTAGTTGACATGCTGCAGTCCAAATTAAAATCATAGACCAACGCACATCAGTCCTGTGGCTAAGATGGCTTAAACATTGGCATCAAACACACACATACACACACAAAATGCAATCCTGTGAAGTGGAAATTTGAATAAAAATGAATTGATTTCTGGATTTTGGTGCAATTAATATTATGTTAAAACAAATGGTCTTCATTTTAAATCAGTGCCTAGGGTTTAGATTAGTTGGGTGTGCCAATGATTTTTTCTGCACAGGGAAAATATACAGGTTGGTAGGCTGAACTGGAGGCTCAAAATTGCCTCTAGGTCAAGTTTTGAAATGCTTTTTCCGCATGTTAGTCTTGTGATAGCTTGGAGAGCTGCCTGAGGTGTGTATGTTTGTACATGTAATACTCTCCTCCAAACCCAAGACCAGCAAAGTAGATGGTAGAATCTATGGACTGAAGGATTGTTGTTATCCACTACAAATTCAATTAATTCACACATTCTTCCACTTACAGTTCATCTTAATCTGTCCTTCGCCTTCATTTATTTAATGGACAGAAAGGAAGAAATCTAGCACTTAGTGGTGTGTTTGAGGCCAGTCCAGAGGGTATATGGTATGGTAACAAAGAAAGAATAGAAATGATTGCAGTACAAGCATATCCATTTTGTTCAGTACAGCCATGTGTTGGTTCAAGCTGTAGATCTTTAGAACTGGCTGTTCTGATCCTGCCACTAAAACCACAAATTACTGTTGCATCAGCATACAACCAACCTGAGCCGATTCCTTGTTGTGAATGTGAATTTGAATGAAAATAATAATAAACAAATATATATTTTTTAGCTTGCTTCTTAAGAAGAACCCACAGTGATGTACATTTCCACAGCTGGTCATTGATTTTTGTTTTCCCCCTTTCTTTCCTCTCCAGTGGAATAATATTTGATGATACAAAACATTTAAGAGGGTCTAATGCAGCATCAATTCAGGCATAAAATAACAGGCTATAAAATAAATTCACATGTAGAAGAAGCCGATGATTTGATGCTGAATGTAGATAATGAGCTTCAACAACTAATGCCAACAATCTCAAAAAGATTTCTAAAAAGTTACACATCAAGTCAGAAACTGTCCAACTGAAGGCCATCTTTCAGTTATTTACACTGATGGTGTGTTAGCTAGCTAGTTTCTGGGATGTAGCAGACAAAAGCCCCATTTCAACTGAAAGGTACGGTACGGGCCGCTACGGTTCGGAGAGTTTAGAATGGTTCAGCCGATTCAGATGAGCGTTTCAACTACAAGTCGGACTGCCACCCGGCATGTGGGGTTTCGACAAAATGCCTAGCGTGGCATCATACTCATGCGATACAAACACACGTGATGCCAAAACAACATGAGATATATTCTTTTTTATTCCTCACCGCTCCATCCAGCTCATTTCTTCCTCACCAACTATGGCGAGGAAACTTTGACAAAAGCTTTCATATCCAGGACATTGATGCTACAACTAGCTATTTAGTTGCTAACTAGCAAACCTGTACCAGCTTGTACTTATCACCTTGGAAGCAGCTGACACTGTTAGCCCCCAAGCCCATTTCTATAAACAGCATCAGAACCTCGCCATCTATCACTTGCTACCAAATCAACTCCAGCTGGGTGTAATGTAAATGTAAATGAACTGAGTGGGCAGACGAAGATGGAGGGAGCATGAAGAGACGGCTCAGTGTTGTTGGATGGATGAGTGTGGAAAGGTTATCCTCCTGCCCATTCTCTTCTTGAACCCTCAATACATGTCTTCCTTTCTATGATTTTGTTTTTCTTTCCACTTTTCCGTGGCTCTGCAGAAGCCTCTTGCCTTAGCCTTAGCCTTTGTAGGCAAACTTACTCCAACACAGCCCTTTCTTACTTCCAACAGAATCACATTGTGCTGCTTTCTTTGGAACATTTCAGCCACACAAATGAATGTATAGGGAAACCTTTTCTTTACTTTCAAATGGTACATAAGGCCTTGTTTATGGCAATTTCCTCGTGGCCCACATGTCGTGGTCATGTGGCTGCGTTTTGGCTGCTACACATTTGGGCCAAACAATTCTTGCTATGTAGGTACCGTGTCCAATTCAAGTGTCATGATTCAAAGCCTAATGAGTTAATGACTTACGACCCCCTTCTTCAACCTTCAGATCTCAATGTTTGGACAAAATTGAGGCCGACAGAGAAGAACTGATTGTCAAAAACAAGACCAAACTTCATGACACTGAGAAAATGTTAAATATTTCCTCTTGATTCCTTCCCTCCTCACCTTTGGCTCCTTACAAAAACCCAACCTCCTTCTCCATGCTTCTTTTTTCTTTTGCATTGCTAATAGGATTTGTTGGACAGTGCTTTGCACAATGCATGATTGTTGGGCAATGCCTTAGCTTAGTCACACAGCCTGCATCCATTTTTAGCAAGTCTGTCTGTTCTAATACCGATATACAAACAACCTGACAGCCTTGACACAAAGTCTGTCTGAGACTGAAAGAAAAGACAAAATGCAAAGAAAGAAACAAAAAACAGAAAGAGAATGAATCTGATGTGAAAAAGGCTGTTTTAAAGACAAGCAAATCCTCGAACTGGAAAACATTTAGCATTTACTCTATTTTCTCAGGTTATGGTTTTCAAAAAGGATCTCATCTTCGTTACAGAGTTGTCTGTTGAGCAAAATATACAATCTGTTATCTGCTGTTATATATTTTTTTCTTACCATGTTGTAAAACTTTTCCTAGATCTGTGCAGAAACAAATGCTCCAAGGTCAGAGCAAAGAGCATGTGCATGTATGTGTGTGAGATTGATGCTTTCCATCAAGGTGACCTCTGGGATATCTTCCAGTTACTTTGGGAATCATCCTGCGTGGTAATATGTAACAGCTCCCATTTCCTAGAAAACCGCCTACTATATGTTTCGAGTGGTATTAATGAATGCTCCACTCGCTTTTACTTAGCATAATAAGATACACTGCAATGTCAGCCTCCCCGAAAATAAACACACACACACACAACACCGTACATATTTTTCACTGAACTTAACATCCTAAATCCTCCCTAACTGTAATGTTTCTTCCACCGACACTAAAAGTCCCTGTCTCGACTGTCTCCTCTGTGACTCTTTGTTCTATTTCCTGCAGTGCCGTCAGCTCCAAGGCCTCCACCAGAACAGCTAGCACCACGCAGCCTCAAAGAGAGAAGCTGGCAACAATCTTTGAAGCTAAAAATAACCACAGTAAAATGCAGCAAGCTCGGGATAATCAGAACCCACGCCCATATGCAGGCCCGTTTGCTAGAAGGGCCGCCTGCAAAACTGCTGAGTAGCAAAAGACCTGAATACAATCACAATGGGATCAATATTCCGTGGAGGGCAGAGGATGGATAAGGTAGCTCATATCATGCACATGAAAAACGTGTCACCAGATGCTGACACTCCTACGCACACAGAATCACAGTCTTGAACTAACCAGAAAGGAGGATCTCTTGCTGGTACGGGTGTAAAAATTAATGAGCGGGAAAACAGATTTATTAGATTAGCCTGAGGTGCTCTTTATTCAGATCCTCATTTGGAAAGATAATTTACACAGCAATGTTAAAAGTCCTGCTGGGTCAGAGGAAGAACTCAGATCCTTTGCAGAGCTTAATAACTCTTAAGATACTCGAAACATCAAACCCCATTTTGATCATATTTCTTCACAAATTTTTGATTAATATGTTTTTCTTTTCTATAGAAACAAAACATTCAAATTCCTCAACACAGACAGGTGTTGCATAAGCAGCAACCTTTGTTAATCTGGAAGCAAAAAAACAAAGTAATACTAACTTTCTATGCACTAAAAACATAGATATACCAATGCTAAAATGTATAGCCTGTCTGATTCATGATACACTACTTTAGCTACACTGTCATTTTCTAATCACCACAGCAGTGAGGAAGAAAATCATCTAGCTATACCTCCTTGAAACAGAGCCTAATTTCCCCCCATGTAACATATGCAATCCCAGCATATGTCCAACAATAATATGAATAAACCTGCAAATGTCCAATAAAACATGTTTTGCTTTGTTCCTTAAAACAATAAAACTCCAATAGAAGCAATTTCTTCTTCTAAAGACTCAGCAATGGAGAACTCACATGCATGCAGATCCAAGAAAACTGATTAAATAGATTGGACTCAGGCATGTTTAAAGGCACAGACAAACAAACAAACATGCAGTTTAAACAATATAAGTGGCTTACGAGAACGTATACAACTCCTGTCAAACTTCATCACATGTCCAGTGATAACATAGATATCTGCACTGAATGTTTAAATGAAAAAGGAACCCTCCTTGTGTTTTATCAGAGCTGTTTAACGTAAAAATACCTGTAAATGTTAAAATCTTTGTGTGAATCCCGTTAGGTCAGTTCCAAATACATACACAGAAACAGACTATATTACTGGACTTTGGACTTTTTCAAGCCAGGAGAGCTATTGCACTATGTTGGAAGAGCATGGATGCTCCTCCTTTGGGACTAAGAGCAAGGAGATTGGTCTGGAAAGACTAACATGCATTACCAAAGGGAAACAGAAATACTTTATAAATCTCTGAGAATCATGTATGAGCTTTATAGAAACAGGGCACCTCCATGAATATGTTGTATTTTTACCTTTTATGGCCATTTCTATGTTTTCATCTTGTAATATTGTACTTTGCTTTTTTATACTTAAGTGTACTATATGCAACTTTTACTGTTTGGACCAACTGTTCAGTGAAAATAAGGGACAAAGACAGCTCTAATTATGCATCAGCATGTTTTTATTTTCACTTGTGAGAATCAACATGGTGTGCAACATCTAGATTACAGTTAACTTGAGCCTATCAAGACACACAGCTGTGACTTGGCAGCTAGTGCAGCAGCTTAAGGCGGTAGGTTGCGGTTCTCTTCCTTCACTGGCAGTGAAAAGGGCTTTTCTGGCAACAATACAATTGAAAAAATAATCATTTGAGTAAAATTTCACAACTACTAAATGGAATTCACGAGAGTTGCATCTGTCTCTCCAATGCTCTGCAAGAGTTTTTACTTACATGCAACCTATTTTGGTTGCAAAAAGCTACCTCTTCAGAGTTTCCTTGAATTTCCAGTTTTGATAACATTTCACTGAGTGCAGTCCAGATCAGCAGCAGGACAGAGGTGATATGAACCAGACAAGCTGACTTTGAGAGGACGGATAGCAGTGAAGCGGAGGAAGAAAAGCTCAATCATATACCTAAGCCTATCATAGAAATCATATCGACCTAGAACTAGTTCTGCCCTGAACTATTAGGCTCCCCGCTCCATTTCTGCAAGCTTAAATAATCGCCATCTTAGCGTTTTGTCCTTGCTAATGACATTGTTTACAGCCAGGTTCCAGCAGCATAATGACCAGAAGGCAAAGAGACACATCTTTCCTTTACACCAGTCCATCACAGCTGAATAATTTATGCTTGAAGCATAAAACAAGGCCAGGTCAAAATATGTTAATTGACTCTGATGACCTAAAGTTAATGTCTGCATATGGCAGGTGATCTTTTTTTATGTTCCTGTCTGTCTTTTGCAAGTATAGCTTAAGAGTAAGATGCGATAAAAATGTAAGTAGAGAAGGTATGGTCGTTTCTGCAGTCACAGCTACATTTGTGGAGCTAGTTCATGAGCTGCAATATAAAGTAAGATAAAGATTTGATCAAATCAACAATATTTTAGATTCCAGAGCAAAAGCATGAAAAAGTGATGAATCCACCAATACACCGCCAAGAGACTGACATAAACTCCCAATGCTGCAAGAGGATAGTGTTTAGGCATCTCTGCCAACAAGACCTTTCCAGCAGAAAGGCTTTAAGTGGTCAGGTGGGGCAGTGAATTAGACAAACTGAGTGACAAGCTTGCTACCGTTGCTGTTATATGCCATCACTGACACTGGCCAAGCAAAGAAATCAAAGACTGTTGCTATTACAAAACATGATGGAGATTTGTTCATGCAAAAGCTAGAACATCTCATGTCTCATGGTCTCTGATCCCACTTGAGAATGGGAAGATTTAGACATTTCAAATACATGGTTTGGTTCAGATGTTACTAAATACATGCTTAGAGTAAGAAAACTTTACATGGCATGGGGTTACACATTTCATTATTCATGTTACTGGTTTGGTATCATGCTATCTGGATGCTGTTAAACATAGAACCTCTCCAGGAATGTCCAAATTGTTTGCATGACAAATAAACCCAGATAGCAGACATATTTGGGCCAAATCCGGACTACCTTTGGCACTTATGGCTCAGTTACAGCACTGGAAAGCGTTGTGTGGGCCAGAAGTGGACCAGATGTCAGTTCCCAGCCTGACTTGGATTATGGTAAGTCTCCTGTGGGCTACATGTGGTAAAAATGTCCAGTTGTTGGCATGGACATGGATTACAGCAAGATTTTTGTGGGCCAAAAGTGGTCAGATACAAGAAGCCTTCCTTAGGGCAACATCCTTGTGGACCACACGTGGCTGAGTTTTGGCAGCTACACATTTGGGTCAAACATTTTTTGCTATCTGGGAAATGCTTAGTTGGGGGTGGGGGGTGGGGGTGGGGGTCTGTAAACATGGGCCATTTTACATATTACAAGTTGTGCAGTTTTCTTCAGGCTAGCTCTGTCGTTAGTCTCCCCTTTTGTCCCAGCCAACAAACCCCACTTATACAAACTGCAGAAAAACAAGCTGTTGGCTGCGGTTGAACTGGTATCTATTTGCTTACTTGTGTTAAATGGTTTGCTGCTGTAGGCCAGCTGACAGATTTAATAAGAGAGAGGCAAAGTTGGGCGAAGACAGAAAGGAAGGGGGGGATTATTGCCTCTGTGGAAAGTACTCTTAATTAAAAAAAAACCGAAACATCTATACTTGTTTCTTCTTTCCTTGCTGATGTATTAAATACAATTTGGAATAAATTTTCTCTTTGTTTAGCTGAGTTTCATGTCTTGTGAAACATTTCTCAATAAAAACTAAACATAGATTTCTTGCATTTTTTGACAGATTGATATCATAAAAGATGTATCAACCTTTTCTATGTGATACATCATTGTAAGCAATGTCCCATTGAATGCCAAGCAAAAAAATTAAACTTAAATAATTGACAATGGTGAATTTGTCCAGACAAGAGCGATTATATATCTGCAGAATTACATTATGAAAAAGATCCGCTCCTGCTATCAGTGTCTGCAAATCCCATCAGCAGTCAGAACCAACAACTGAGGAAATGATGATACAGGTACACCTAACAGTTGGTGGCTTCTTCTGGAGATCACAGGGCAGGTTAGTTCCAGAAAAGGAATTAAAGTCCTGTCAGCGTTACCTTCCCCAATAACATGGTGCAAGTCTTGTCTAATCAAGGCAGCTTAAAACCTAAATGAATCTTTAAATGCTGCTTTTGAAGTAAGTGTTGGCATTTAACCACTTTAGACTTCGACATCTGGACACAGCTGATAGACGGGCTCATGGGAAGAGGGGGAACAACAGAAAAAAAAGTGAAAGAAGAGGGGAAGATGGAGAATTCCCCACCTCAATCATGACATTTTGTGAAAAATCTGAAAATAACTGCTATTAACCTTCTTACACCCCACAAGTAAAAACAATCTCATCCAGTGTGAGAAATGGAGGCACCTCCACTCCCTAAAGAATTGGGGAATTGCTCAGTTTGGTAATTTGTGAAAGGGGCATCTTCAATTATTTAAGCTTTCCACTACATATTGAACATGTTTCTCTTTCGCATTATCAAAATTTAATCCCTCTTCCCCCTGCAAGACTTTTATCAGAATGAATCAAAGTGACAGTTGGTTTTATTTGTTCCACATTGACGCCTGGTTAAAACTAACTGGGATAGGTTGGCAGGTTTTTTATGTGCTCAGTTTGTGGTCAGGCACAGCAGTCTGGATAAGCCATGAAATGAAAGAAGTGAACTCAAAATTGGAAAAAACAAAACACTCAAAGTTTGTTAGCTTGGAACTACAACAAAGTAAACTAAGTATGGGTATATACACTGAATGAATGCCTGAGAATTAATCCAATAACTGTGATTATGCATCTATCTATCTATCTATCTATCTATCTATCTATCTATTAATAAAGTTATTTACAGTTGAGACTGAGAAACTACGTCTCATACATGGCTTTGGCTTTAATAATCAATCTGTAAAGTCGGATAAGGCAGAGGAGAGTAACAATTTGAGGACAGACAGTGAGAACAAGCAGTAAGCTAGCAGCCAACATTGGTCCCTATCCTGTTATGTAAGCAGCAGCAGAGAAACCAGGTTTCATGATTGTCTGTGTTCACTGATTTTCTTTGCTTCAAGATGGTTGTGCAACAACCAGTGAAAAACTAACTCCACATCGGGAGTCATGCCTCCTCTGTGTGGTTGTTGCTGCAGTGATTGCCCTTGTCAGGGTAGTTGAGGCCCTGTACTGCAGCCCCATGGTTGTGGTATGGACCCAAACTGTCCTGATTTTGGTGGTTCCCATGGTGACTATCTCTCTGGTCATGGGTGGGGTGGCTCTTGATGTGGATGGAGCCCAAGGTTATCATTTTCCTCACCTGGTTCACCTGTGTGTGAGTGCACTTTGATTTGTTTTGTGATGAAGTTGGGTGTGTGAATCCTTGTCTTTTAAGATGCATTTTCTGCTGCTGTTTTGCATGAAAAGTACTTTATAAAGCTTGATTTGATCACCAACTTTATTGATGACATTCCAAAATGTACAGTTTTTTTTTCAAACTATTAGAAATTATTTTTAAAAATGTGAAAATGAAAAATACTTGATCCCACGGGGTGAATGATCAAATATAAGCTATATATAGCTAGACAAGCTATAGTTATATAGAGAGGTATACATAAGCAATAATATAAAGCTATATAACCCATTAATGCATTATGTATCATATTTGGTAAATATGTGAGACTTATTGCATCCATTTATGGTTAAAAACTTTGCTCAAAACTCTGTTGTATACAATCTGATACTTCTATTCTGCCCCCTGGTGGACACCCCTTTGCACTCCACTAATTTTTTTCCCTCTCCCTTTTGTTAAAAAGGGGCAAATAAAAAAAAGATTTAAGATTAAATTGGAAAGAAAATAAAAAAATCTGACGTTCTTTTCTTTGGGTCAAGCGATAAGGGAATAGATGGCAGATGGCTCTGATGTTTTAAAATATAGTATGACAATAAAAGGCTTTAAATCTGAGAGATAACATTTTAGCTTGATAGTTATGTAAAAAGCTTCATGAAAGCCCAACTGTGGAATACAGGAGACTGGAGGATAAAGAGCTATAAAGTCTTTAATGCAACTTAAAGACAGAACACACTCCTCAAACTAGAAATCTGGTCACAAGAAATCCAATTGAAAAAAGCATAAAGACAAAAGAGGCTCAGAGCAGAAGAACTTTCCACAATATTTACCATAATTGGTTTGAAATGGACCTTTTATTGTTTGTACTTTGTTATGTGCATTGTTATGATCTGCCAAGGGACAATCAGATGCAAATTAGCAGGTAGGCTAACTTTGTTGCACATTTATATTTGTGCTTTCTCAATGTGTATTTTGTCCCCTTTAACACAACAAAATAGATGAATAAAAATAAATTTAAAACCAGGATTTTTGAGAATAACTTTTTTCATAAAGCAGAACAGAATAATTTCACTATGAGTGACACCAGCCACAATTTCAAAATGTTTTAGATGATTTCCTTTACACATTCCTTACCCCTGAGAGCTGCAATTTAGTTTAAAAATGTTCTTTCATTTACAATGAAGCAATCAGGCTTCAAGAATGGCACTGATTTCACTCATTTACACATGAGGTCAGAGCAGAGCCACCATCATTGAATACATATACACAAAAAGGCCTGTGGTAGTAAGTGCAGGAGCCGAGGCTTGCACACAAAAAAAAAGACTTACTGCGAACTTGTAACTAAGCATCCAGAACAGGAATCTTAGTGCAAAGATTGCAATCTGGTTTTAAACCTAAAATTGGTCCTAAATCCTTAAATCCTTACCCAACAGACAATTAGTGAAACACAAACATGGAGGCTGATGCCTTGATGGCTGATTGCTTGATTTGGGGTTTTTGTCTGTGATAAATCAAGTGGGCTGACAAAGCTTATTGACACAGTTTAAACATATAATCCTGAAAAAGATAATCAATAGTTAGTGTTTAAGTGCACATTAATATGGAAAAAAAAATAAAAAAACTCTGCTACAACAATAATTTCCCTCAAAAGGGATAAATAAAGTATTTTTCATTTCATTTCATTTTCTGGATATGGGGTTCACATTGGGCATGAGAAATAACCTTGCATTGATGGTCCTTAAATATCCATGCTTCTGATTATTTGTACAGATAATCTTTCAGTTATCAGCCTGAACAGTAATGGCAACAAAAATAATATGTGCAAGATGTATACATGCCACACTATCCTGGTTCCTACTGGATTGCATCACCATTCCCTCAATTTTATTTTCTATAGCAGGGACTTTTTGTTCCAGGTAGAAGCTCTGTGGTCGTCTAGTCTAATGGCTTTAAACACCCTTATATAAAAAAAGGGCCACAACTACTGGATCCCCCAAAACAAAAAGGCAAAAAAAAAAAAGAGTTACAGAGCAAGTGAGACTGACTGGACCTTTCCTCAGGTTTATGACACAAAAGGATGTTTACATTATCAGACACACAGAGAAGTAGTCTGACTCACCAGACGTCAATGACTAGGACAAGCCCGCTGACTGGCCGCTCAATTAGAGCTACTCTCCAAGTGTTAAAATCTCTCTCTTTCTCTAGAGGGAGACAGCATCTATCAAACTGAAACCTAAATTGTGAAAATAGTCTGCATTTATGAAGATTAAGGTTGCGTACAGCTTGCCCGTAAACTACACAAATAATTCAGTAGTGCGCATCACTGTTCCCCCTCACTTCTTTACATTTTATTTCCAAGCAACCAGACTTTTAATCTTTTAAAGAGGTCCTACTTGCTGTCGTTTTCCAGGTTCTCTGTCAATCAAAGCTTCTCTTTAGACATTGGCAGATTTTTTTCTCTTCTCAGCCTAGCCCTCCTACCTAAACATTTTCAGAGGAATGTAATCTTGTTGGGTAAGCCCCTTAACACTGACCTATGAATCATTCAAGCATTAAAAAATTATCATAAATAAAACAATTTAAAGGAAATTGAACAAGTGGAGGACAAACGGGAAGGGAAAAAATATTTTAGAGCACATGAACAGAATCTGAAAATTTTGAAATTCAGCAGAGACCTGACAAAGATGCATCCGGACCTTCAGCTGATCCATCTACTGTTGGCTGAAGCCTCATCAGAAATGGTCTCCATGTAAATGTGGCTGTCAAGAGGCCATTCTTAATGAAGGGAAACGGGGAGAAAAGGCTGAGGTATGCCACATGAACTAACTGAAAATCAGTGGCAACAGGTCTGATGGATCCTCCCCAACCACAACATTAACTGAAGCAGTGTGGGATCATCTGGACAGAACGGAACAAAAGGCAAAATGTTTTGAAATGTCCTTCAAGAGCCCTGGAGAACTATTCCTGTAGAATATTTATAAATGAAGAAACCATGACAAATGTTTTTTTTTAAATGCTTGCTTTGTGAAAATTCTACAATTTTCCATTTTCTTGGCATTATATCAAAAACACCAAGGTGGAATCAAGACTCTTGCATAGCCCTGTAGATGTAAAATGTTCTTGAATGTCTGTCGGTGCAACCCAGAATAAGTGTGACTGCTTTAACCCTTTAAAGCCCAAGCCAAGAAAAAATAGGGAGAAAAGTCGGATTGTTTTAACATGAAGTCTTTATTTGACCCTTTTTTTTTGTCTTATGCGGAGTGTGGATCATGACAAGCTTAGCTATTTGGTTTGGTACATTAGTGACTGTAATAGTTTATACTCACTGTATTTTATCTGGTCTCTGCATGACCGAGCTGGATTTTGTAAACATCACTTCCACTGTCCTGTTTTCAAAGAAAGTAGCAATAAAGACTGCTTCCCTTTGTGTTTGTCATTTCTACATTGTTTTATGAGGATTTACAGTTTCTCCAGGCCTCCTCACTGTACCCTAGATGGACCCTGAAACAAAGCTAAGAGAAAGTACTGCCTTAAACATATCACGTCAGCATAATTTATGAAAGACATCCCGCTGCAGACCATATATCAAAAACAATCCTTCAGCAGTCAGGCTGTTGCTTGTTGTAAGCCCATGTAGTGTGTGTGTGACTGATAGGTGGGCTGATGTAATTCTGTTGCTTCCACAGTAATGTTGATAGGCTGTTAATCTGGATTTAGGCTTCAGGACCACTGTTTGCCTGAAACCTTAATCCCACTGAGTAGCTCAGCATGAAGACCTCTCACTGTATTGGGGCATTTTCTGTAGTTTGAACATGATAATCACACAATAATGATTGACTGGATTCTTTAATTGTTTTCTTAATATTGACAAAATAAATGTAGCTCAGGTTATTCACTGATGCATATGTATAAGTAAGTCCCACAAATATAAGTATTATGGATTATATTGGATAAGGATTGCCATGAGGATTAAATTGGTCAATAACTTTGCATCTATTACTTCTTCACATGCTTATGGACAATTCTATTAACAGTTGCAACATAAAAGTTTCATTTTACACCTTATTCGTATTCAATGGGGTGCAGAATTTTTACATTTGCCTTTCCTTGAGATTGTTGTTGGACATGTTTGCAATAAAACCAAGTGGTCAAATTGTAATAGTCCTTGAGTCAATTTTACCCTTACCCTTTAGCTGCTCATGACAACTAAGTACGGCTCAGTTTAATTTAGTTTTAATCTGAATAATAATTTCTGCATTACCAATCATGACCTGTTATCTATAGAGATCATAACAGCTGAGACATCATCCAACATTGTGTCCTGGCTTCTTATCGTATCATCTCTTGTAGATCTCTGCTTTATTCTGACCTTATCGCACAGGAATAGCTCAAAATTATGAAATGTCCAGCAGAATTTCATACACCAGTCAGTTGTGCAAAGTGACATTTGCTGCACATCTGGCAGCGTAACTATCATATCACGTTGTAGTTTTTAGATCTTCATTTGTTGACAGTTAGACAAGAATGTCACCAAATACCAGCAAAACCTGTACCGCAGCAGCGAGGCTCAGCATAGAAGTGCCATTCATTTTTTCCTTCTGTGAGAAAAAGAAAAAGTGACCAGCGGTTGGAGCATGTCTATTGTTTTGGAAAGCCATGAAGGCTTTTTTCCATCAGGAGAAAAGATTATGAACTACGTCAAGCAATGACATGGCTATAAGATAAATACATTTAAAAAGTCAAAAGGTTCAGGCTTGTGGATATAAAAGCAAGTGCATTAAGTTAGGAAGTTAAGAGGTATAAGAGTAAAACTAGGAAAAATATTGATCTTAACTGGAAAAGAGCTCACTTTGTGTAAACCAAAACACATATATGGTAAACAGGCTTTGAGCCTCTGGGTGGATTTTGCATGAGTATGAGCTGTTTTTGCTCACTTGGCAGACTAGTGACAGCATTTTAACCCAGTGGGAGATAAAAATCTATGCCACTCTTAATTTTGAGACCTACAAAAGCCTGGGACTGCATCGATAAGAGCTCACAGATGGACTACACAATAATATTCCGTTTCTGAATGCAATCCAGTACTGGGAATTTCATTATACCACAGAAGAGACATTTACACACAATGGAGAGTTAATGTGAAAATGATGGCCTTTTCAAAATCAAAGCAGTATGTGGGTGGTGGAATAGAAGGGGCGGCAGGGTGAAGGGTGTTTAGGATTATCGAACAAGCCGGCTATTCAGTAGTGGCGGAACTTTTGTAGGGGAACTGGGAAAAGGAGTGACATTTTCCATAAGTTATCTATCAGCTAGGCATAATGGCTTTCATGAGCACTTGCTGGTGAAATGGCAATTCTTTTTTTAATGGTTAATTAATAAATGAATAGATGATGAATGGTTCCCATTTTTCCTCTTGTTTTTTTTTTTCTCTTTCCAATGTTTTTTTTTTCAGAAGGAACATTTCCTGGTTTCTGGTGTAATCTGGGGACATTTCCATTATCATGGACTGAAAAGAAACAATTGCATCATTCCAGTTAAGCAAGCCCTAGTCAAAGCAGGTGGATAGGAAGGTTAAACAATACATGATAGTAGTCATATATGAATTATCAGCAATTCAATATATGTGTAAATCATGTATGATTTACAACAAACACTGCACAGGGACCATTTTGTTCAATCCAAATTAATTATTGTGGGGCATAATGGGTGATATGTTGTACGTTATGTATTTATATGTGAGTGATTGTTCCACATCTTATTTTATACCAGGTTAAAACAATCTAAATGCAAATGTAATTGTAATGCTAAACTGGAAGAAAAGATAAAACTGTATATAATTAATTTTATCAGTGGCTTGTAATCAAATCATGTGATTTTTATTGGCTCATAGTACTTCGGGCAAATGAAGTGGTGGTCAAACATGGTGGTCAGATTGACCCGTGTTTGGTGTAAACAAACTACAACCAGGAGCAGAGTCTGTGTCATCTACATCATGAAGATTACTGGGACGTCCTGGTGACTGAAGCAAAAACATCAGCTCAAGTTTAAATTAGCTGAGCTCACATGTTGTTTCAACTTTATGAGGAACCCTTCAGTAAACACTTCATTTAAAAATTTTATTGGTTGGAACGGCCATAAACAATGCATACATAAGGCGAAGAACATGCTTTTCATACATGCTCTGGTCTACAATGAGCCAGGTTGACCACCACCTCATGTTATGCAGAACTAATAAGCAAAACATACCCGGGTTTCCATCACTGCTTTTAAGTCACACTTGGAAAATGTAGGTACTGTTAAATGGAAACATAAAAACCATTAAAAAAAAAACTTTAATGTGGAATAAAATTGGCTTTAGGTGGTTTCATCCTGTGTTACAGAATACCTGATGGCACCAAATTAATGAGGCATGAATTGCAGCTGACAAGATTCCACATATAATATCTGAAATATACTCAAAGAAAAAGAAAAGGCTCTTCATTTTGCTCCTGGGATCGTCCACCGAGTCCTTTGCTTTGCTATTCTTTGAGCTCTGTTTCCAGTGACGACATTTACAACTTCTACTGATTTGCATCCACAAGCAAAAAAACTCATACATCCACCCTCTGGCAACTACGGACAGTCAGGTTTGCTTCAAACTAGTTAATGGAAAAAGAACAATTTGGATTCTCTCTCTGCAGCTTTTGTAAATGATAAGAACAAATTTGCCAGCTTATTTTTCCCCCCACTGCAGATATGGGAGAGACCGGACAGAAACAGAGCATGTGACCACACCCACACACAAAAATTAAATCAATCAATCTTCTCCTGTGATTTTGTAAGTCTGCATAGCCCTGAGCCAGGATCAGAGGCAGAAACCACACCAGCAGGTCCAGCACATAACATGACACCATTTTGAGAGCCGAGAGATCCGTCATGGAGGAAGCTGTGTGTGTGTACATGTATGTCTGTGTGAATGTGAGCCATTGATTGCAAGAAAATCACCCATAGCTTTAATCAATGGCATGAACACTCACATGGCTTGAGTCAAGGACAGAGGTGGTAAAAAAAACAGAAGAGGAATCAGTGTCTATCAACATATGGATCTGCCTGCAGGTTTCCTCTAGCAACCCACACAATGATCGGTTTAATCTGCGTGGTTAGAACACAAGCTCTGAAGTATCTCATGCTTTATATACAGAAACGTCACCTTTCATGATACAGGCTGTTTAAAAGCATTAGCCTATTGGAGGGTACAGCATCTTAGTACAAAAACTTTCTTTGAGTTTACAGGTAAACACCACCACTCAGTGTACACTCAGTATGAGTGCATCCTTTCACTTGTCAAGTCAAAGAGCATAAATGATCTGTTTTCTTATTCAGAGTGGTGCTTATATTAAGCAAAATAAGCGGAAGCATCTCTATAATGCTCACATAGTTTACTGTACAATCCCAGGTTGACTTTACAGAGTCAAAATGTTATATCACCTTGAATGTATACTTGTAAAAACACTTAATTTTTGACAAATTGTAATTCTCGTCCAATTCCAATGTCACCAGCTTCAATATATTAAAAGCTCTCATACAGACAGTCTATTATGACCAACATTTTTAGCAGTTCACAGTCAAAAAGTTACATTTAGGTCATTCAAGCCACTACTGCTTGCTATAGATCCAGCACATGATGCAGCAGGGAAGAACTTAACTGCCCCCCATAGGGATATGGATTATTGGTTCCTGCATAGTTCAGGTAGAAATGCAATACCGACTTCTATTGTTGTTCTTCAACAGTCAGCAAACAAGGAAGTCAAAGCCACCATTTCCAAAATACAATTACTATTCACATTGATTGCAAGCCAAGTGGTTCAGAGAAACTACAAATGCTGCACTGTCAAAAATCAACCAAAACACCACTCCTTAATATAAAGACAAAGCCAATAGGTAAACCTTTCCTGAATGTAGTTTGACCAATAATCTGTTCAATTAGCAACTTCATAGCAAGTACTTTACCAAAGTCTGAAGTAAAGATGTTCAAGACCACAAATACAACGAATGACTTACGTGTTTTGCGGTGACTATGCGTACGCGTGGTGAGTGTGGTGGAGACCGCCTCAGTAGTAGTATGTTCCACAGTCCACATTTGCGTAGAGTCATGCAGTACGGTTGGATTGGGCGGAGAGGAGCTAGAAGTTGCTGCTCCAATTATGAAGGTTGTCCGTGGTCCTGCTGTGGTCGTAGTAAAACCTGAAGGTCCACGTCCATTACGATTTCCAGGATTCCGAGGGGTCACCTGACTACCGGAAGCCCCGCCTCCTTTGGGGTTCGTAGTAGTTGTCGTAGCAGTAGTGCGAGTTCTACCTTTTGCTGCAGTTACAGTTCTGGGAGTGGGGTTCCCACCATCGACCGTAGGAGTAGTTGTAGTAGTGGTCGTATCTGGACCTTTGGGAATCCCGCTTGGCTTGGAGAGAAAGATGGGATCTTGGCCTCCTCGATTTGCACCCACCAAGTCTGTTGGCACATAATCCCGAACTGTTCCCACAACAATCCATTTCAGTAGCATCAGGCTCAATCCAAGGCCAATGAAACCAATAAGTAAGGGGACCACACACAGCCAAGTCTGCTGGCGAGGCCAAACCGCACAACGAAGGGGGCCCTGTTCCTGAGCCTGGCCATCTCCACGGTTCCCAGAAGCCCCTGAACCCTCAGGTTCCTCCAGGATTACTGCCCCGGATACAGCTGCCCCAGAACACTCACTCATCCTTCCTTGCCGTCCTTTATGGCTCATTGAGGGTTAACCCTGTGATAGGCATCGATAGCACATAGCGAAAAGATTCCCAACAATTGCAGACATTAAAAAAAGAAAAAGCGGATAAAGAAGCACCCCGAAAGACTGACTGTCAATAAGAAGTGCGCAAAAACGTATTCCAGGGACAGAGAGAAGGGGAGGGGTTCAGGAGATACATGCAGACACAATTAAATGCACAAACACACACTCAGAAACACCCAGTTAAATATAGTTGAGCTGGCGTAGAAGGATGATCTCCCACTTAGTCCCCGTTTAGTCCTGCCTGACTCTTGATGTCCAACGGCAAACTCCAAGAATGTTCACAGCAAGGGAACCAAAAGAAGTGGTAGAAGTGATGCCTCTCGCAGGAAAAAAGAGGAACAGAGAGAACGATGGGTGGGAAGGAACCTCTTCACATTCATGCATGTGACAAATCCATGGCATCAGTGTTTGGATGCCACCGCGACCAAAATCCTCAACTAATAATCAAAGGGAATATGTCTCCTCCATGTACAATCCTCAATGGGGCAGGGTGTGAAACTTGCAGGGTGGGTGTAGTTGCTTCCCCACCCTGTGAAGGACCGAAAAAAAGAAATCTAAAAATGTTTCCCTGCGCAGCCTGTTCCAACACCTTCAGCAGAGTCGGCTTCCCTCGTATCCACAAATCTTTTTCTTTCGTAGCAGAAACAGTGAAACCAAAGAGATGAGTCGCTTATGCATCTGTTCAACGCTCTCCTATCATCTGTTATCTTTGTCAACCGTTGCTTTTCAGTCAGCTTCTCCCTTTTCTCCTCTTTTTACTGTAAAAAAAACACTCTTTGAATCCAAATCCACTTTGTTCCTTTGGGTGTGCTTTAAATTCCAGTGACAGTTTAAAAAAAAAAAGCAGAAAAATCCAGTCAATTTGCCAGATCAAGTCAAAGAAAGACAGACTTCAGATAAGGACAGAGAGAGAGAGGGGAAGAAGGGGGAATAAAAAAAAGGAATGAGGGGTGTTGTCACGCAGTATCACAGGGCGGATAAATATGCAACTGCAACGAGAGATCCTGCTCCTTCTCCAGCCGGCTGTGGATCAGATTTCCCCGAGCTGTCCGCTCAGCTCTCTGCTGTCTCAGTATACTGTTCGTTAATACTGCAGCAAGCGCTCAGAAAGCCTCCTCATGTATTTGCAGGCAACATTCCGCCACAGAGGGATAAAATGTGCAAAGACAGTGATGAGAAGCAGAGAGTGGGTAAAGAGCATTTAAAGACAAAAGATAAAGAAAGCAAGAGATGAAATTTGAAAGACCATTAAGAGGAGAGCATAATGTGAAGAAAAAATATCCCACAGTATTTTTCTGAATGTTATTTTTTCCTCCTCAGTCCCTGAAATCTTGCACTCTTCCCAGTCAGCCTGTGATTTGTTGGTCTGGTTGCTGGGATCCTCTGCTTGTCCTTTCCTCCGGGATGCTTTTTGGAGATGATTAAAATTGTGCGCCCGCGCCGGGATGAGGACTTGCAATCGCAGCAGCAAAGCCTCCTCAACCCCCACTTTTGGAGTTTGCAGCATCCAACGATGCAGCTGTCTTTACCTGTGGCAATTGTGATGCAGACGCACATACAGCTGCCTCCCTGAGCTGCTGCCACTGAGAGACAGAGAACGAATGAGAAGGGGGAAAAAAAAGAGAGAAAAAAAATCAGACAGAGCGGAGTGCACACTGGTAGAGCAAGGGAAGAGAGGGAGATAAGGAGGGAGGGAGGAGAGAAAGAGGCTGCACCTGCTAGATGCACCAGCACTGGGAAGCTTGCCCACCTCCGTTTGCAGGGAGGGGAGAGAATAAAGATGCAGTGTGCATACAGAAAACTAGAAAAAAGGGGAGTGGAGGTGTGTGTACAGATAAAGATAATGAGAGGGGGGGGGGGGAGGGAAGAGAGCTTTGCAGCGGCACACAAGGCAGGCAAGAAGCCGGAGTCCCAGATGGATCTGAGCAGAGGCACTAAGCAGGAGATTTCAGTCATATTTTAAGCCCCGCCCAATGCTAGGCATTATGCACTGATGAATTTAACTAGATTTGTAGAATTTAACGGCTTTTGTTTGTATAATTAGATTTATATATAAGGAATGAGTGCATCAGCCCTTTATATACATTTTTTGCCTTTTATTGGTTGTCCTTTATGAAGCCTTTCTTTTACTTTTATTTATCCTTTTTTGTTTTTATTGCTGGGATTATATA
>JBBBVU010000017.1:26713337-26723750 GCA_037177055.1 Atherinosoma microstoma
CTCATGTCTTTATGACGTGGCAGTGGTACTAATAACTCAGGCATTAAAAAATGTGTTAACCCTTAAAACTCCAAGCCATGTTTAGCTATTTTTGGCTATTCATTTAATGTAAAAATGAATGTAGAACCTCACCCCTTTTAAGCACAGGCAACATACAGACATTATGCTTCCAGGACAGCCTCAGTTGTCAAACTATTAGGCTAAAAATGATATAAAATGCCACAACTTAGTGGTTAATTATGTGATATGATTAACATCATGACACTTTAAATATTTTGAATATTTTCATTCATTCATTCATTCATTCATTCATTCATTCATTCATTCATTGCTTAGAAAAACAGATATATATTTGAGAGGAGAACAATTCAGAGCCTTGTACACCAGCAGCAAAATTTTAGAATCACTTCTTTGGCACATAGGAAGTCAGTGTGAGGACACAAGCAGCGGCATTCTGGATTAGTTGCAGTTGTCTAGGTGATTTTGTTGAGAGACCTATAAAAAACTCCATTCCAGTAGTCAAGTGGACTGAAAGTAAATGAATGATAACGTTTATCTAAATCATGCTCCGACATCAGTCCCTTTATTCGAGATCCATTCTTCAAAAGGGGACAACTTGTTAAATGAAAAGTGACAACACTTTGTCTTTGGACTAAAACATTGTCCAAAAAGGTATTTATCACCTGGAAGCCTGGAAGAGTGGGAAAAGCACATCTGTCTTTAGTGCCATGTCGGTTTGAAAACCTCAAATAAAATATTTTGCATATCAGAAAATACAAATAGATAAGTGAGACAGACGAGTCCCATCGGGCAAGAACATATTTGCCGTATCTTTTAATTAAGATAAGAAGTTTTGTTTTAATGGAGGATGATGATGGTGACGCATGTCTGTCTGTATTACATATAACTCATTATGTTTTCTTCTGTCTGCTTCTTTTGATCGACATGCCATATTGTATGAAATATGCCATTTCTTGTTTTGTGTGAATAAAATCTCTATTGTGAAATAAATCCTCTTTTTACAGCAGTGTGGGATATTATCTGGCATAAGAGGTTCTGTAAAAGGACAAGTAGACTGTCATCTCCCTGTGCAGTAGGAGGATTTGTTGATAACCTTTACCCTGAATACTTCTCAATGCAGTTGTATCACTGTTGAAGAATTGAGACTTGCTTCATCTGGGCAGAGGCAACACTCACTCACTCATACATTTCATTTTTTCAATAATAGCTTATAGGAGAATGGATTGCAAGCCTGCCCCTGACCCAGAAGAACTGGTTTCAGGTCTGACGTCAGAGACTGCGAGAGAGAGCAAAGCTTTTCAGATAGTCCTCTGGCTTGTTTTTTTGTTACAAAACCTCCTGTAGAAATCAAGGTGGAATGTACACTGTAACAAATTGTGCAAGTCATTAGTGACTGCCTTCAGGAACAGGCTGAAGAGCACAAAGTTTCTGACAGATGTGGTTCACAACCTGTCTGCTGCTGAAACAAGGGACAGTAGTCCCGCTCTTTGTCTTTAAAATGAGATGTTTCCTTTTAATTGCACATCAGTGAAGTTAAATCATCAAAAAGCTGATTTGAGAATCCTAACTTTGTCAACGTGGTTTAGAATATCAACTAAATATATTCAGAATTTTGTGTGTGCGTGTTTGATATACTGTTTTATCTTATTAATAAAATCTGTGACATTACTGGGTTACAAGCAAAGAGTGATTTCTGATTCATATTAAATGGATTTAACTACTCATCTTTCCCATAGCCAGGCATCCCTTTCTTACTCTGATGGAGTTATTAACTCTCTCAGTAGTTCCCAAACTGGGGGGGCCCAGGGTTAGGACAGTAGGGCCACAGCAAGGTTAAATAAAACTTATAGTTTTTGTACTGCTAGCAAAACATGGGCAAATTTGTGAAAATGCCAATGGGCAAAAAATAATGAATCAACAACAGATTTCAACTAAAGAAAAACCAAACCATAGAAAAATAAAGACATGAAAATATGGCGATGCATATCTTGCCTTAGGCTTGACCAGTTAATTGGCAAGTAATGGTCAATGGTGGCCAGTGTTTCCCCTACCATTAGATTAGCGAGGCGCCCCACCCTCCCAAAGGCAACCCCCGCTCTCCCAATAAGTTCCAGTAGAACTACTTGCCGTCAACAAATCGACCTCAGTTGTTAAAACTCGGTCACATCCACCAACAATCGGCCGCTGTTATTAGGACCAGCATCCATTACAGCTAGCATATGGTTTTACATTACATTGCTACTGTGAAATGTTAGCTGGAGTTTGCACTGCTCTTAGGACTGGATGTGGAAAGTGGGTGCATTGTGCTGAGATGCTGTAGCACTTACAATGTGTTGATTTAGACAGCCAATTTGATATTACAGTGGACACACTGTTCAGTATACATTGCTTTTCTTTTGTTTGAAATGGTCCCAAACAAAGGACGTGTCTTTTTCAATGATTTTTCTCCTTGTTTTCTTTGGTTTCTTCCACCATGCCCTGAAATCAAACCAACTACAAATGCAGCTCAGCTCATTGCGTGACA
Organism: Atherinosoma microstoma; assembly: GCA_037177055.1. Taxonomy (NCBI): domain Eukaryota; kingdom Metazoa; phylum Chordata; class Actinopteri; order Atheriniformes; family Atherinidae; genus Atherinosoma; species Atherinosoma microstoma. The sequence goes on from JBBBVU010000017.1 coordinate 26,715,883, forward strand.
GTAATATTTTTGTGAAACACTGGGATCACTGAAGAAAACATATACAGTATGTGGATGAAACAAAGTATCAAGCGCTAAGGAATTTTTGGTTCAAGTTACATGAAAAATCATTTCTGGGCGATTTATAACCAATGATATTTGCTACATGTACTGATGGTGCTTAATAATACAGCTTCAGAACAGATGTTAAAGGACGCTTTGTATAAACAACAGTAGCTTTGACAAAATTGCAGCATTTGAGTCAATTTAATCATCCGAGATCATTGTTAGTGGATCTTAACCTACATATACACCTTTTGCCATCTGATCATCTTCAGTCATCTTGTCCCTTTCTGAGCTGTGCTCTCTGGCAGCAACAGCCTATGAAACTGGCCCATTAGTTTTTGTGCTGTCAAAAGGAACTATTGCAGTTGGGTGTGACCAAATTACACAAAGCCATTTTGAATTACAGATTAATAAAATTGTAAAAAGCTATAAAGATGATCTGAAGTTCTTCTGGTTGTGGATCATCCTCTACTATCTTTCATCAGTAAATTATTGCTTATTCTACCACTATAATGAGTAAATTATACATCATTTGACCCATCAGCTATTAGGACGTAATGAAAAATGACCAAATTTCTAGGTTTTATATTTGCCTAGTAGTGAAAATGGAGTTTCATGAATATCCAAGTCTGCTTTCCATTTCCATTTAAGCCAAAGAGCGGGATGAAGGCCTCAGGGTCGGAACACATGAGGAAATACATGAGAAAAAACACAATTGACCAGAAGCAAACATCATCTGAATTAAACTTGTGCAATTAGTGAAGCATTGGAAGACAAATACATGTGGCCATTTCTGCTGCAAACATTTAAAAAAAAAAGATTATTCATCTGAATTTGCATAAATTTCACCTAAATTTGGAAAAAGGAAATGTATGTACTTATTAACACATCATAGAACCTAACTATTCATTCATGTTCCCGGGTTTGACTGCTTTAAATATGTGAAGATTATATCAATTCTGTCTGCAGTTAATTTTAGGTCTGAGTTGAAAGTTGATTTGTTTGTAGAAGAAATAGTTGTGGATCAGAAATCTAGGTTTTTGGGCAGATTCTTTTCCCTCGAATGAATAACAACAATAAAAAAAACTCTTAAACTAATTAGTTTAAAGATTATCAATAATCACTCCAAGGCTGTATAGTGACTGTGGTTTACGGGCTTTTAACAATATACAAGCTGAATTTGCTCTACTAGGCTCATTTCTTTCCTTGTATCTGCAGTTAAGATCAGCTATACAGCATTATGGTGTCCCATGGGGGACAGCACTCCCCACACACCTTCTACGTATCGACTAGCTTCAGTAGAAGCTACACAGGAGATGGTTTAAACTTTAAAAATCCATTACTGGACTATATAAACCCTTCTCAGTAGGGGGTATTTGGAATACAGATTTAAATGAGGTAACATGAAGAGGTCTGCGGGGAGGGTGTGGAAAAATCTCAGGGATAAATCCACAGACACTAGCCATCAATTGATACACTACAAATATGTTCATAGGATGTACCTCATTCTCAGACCGTGTTATGCGAAGAGGAACACCACATTGCATGCATGTTTACTGGGAGTGCCCTGGCACCTTGATGGATTCTTGAAGGAAATAGCCCTCATTTTAAGTGACATGCTTAAGATCAGGATTCCAGTCTCTCCAGCCTCGCTTTTGTTTAAAGGGGAGCCATCATTAAATTTGTCCTTGCAACATAGAAGCATGCTGTGGCAACCGCCACACTCTCTGACTTGGCAGTATTGGACTAAGTCATTTCTTGAAATTGTCTTGTTGGAATGGTCTGTGGCTCGTGTGCATGGGGCTAGTTGGGAGACATGTGAGGCTGCCCCTCAGTTAGTTAAAGTGAGGGTGCAGAGTGGCCAACCTTAATGTTTTTTTCTTCCTTTTTAATTTATTTTGGGAAAGATCCTGAGGGGAGGTTCACCAGGGAGAGAGGGAGTAATACAGGGGCCTTATTACTGCTCATACCCGTTACCGCACAAGTGAATTTGTATGTTTGTTCTGACCATCTGGTTATGTGAGGAGGGTAAGAAAAAAAGAGGTGAAACTATGTATATGATGTGTACATATTTACATTCTGTACATAATTTTAATAAAGAATTGCCATCTATATTCTAGCGTGAGGCCAACTGTAAGAGGTCAGCGGGCCGAGTAGCTCAAGTTCACCAAAAATAACTATTTTAGTTTTCTTTTCATTGAGATATAGCAAGTTCAACACCATCCAGTCTTTTAAATCTTTAAGCCTATTAAGCAGTTTAAGAACAGTCACCTTTTTACTTTTAAAAGGGACATAAATCTGAACATCATCTGCAAATCAGAGATATAACAATGCCATGCTTTTTAAATATAGACCCTAGAGCAGGGGTGTCCAACTCCGGTCCTCGAGGGCCAGAATCCTGCAGGTTTCCAATGTGTCTCTGTTCCAACACACCTGACTGAAATTAATGAGTAATTTTGCAGAGTTTCTGTATCCTTTTAATTTGAGTCAGGTGTGTTGAAGCAGGAAACACTGAAATCCTGCAGGACAGTGGCCCATGAGGACCAACTTTGGACATCCCCGCCCTACAGGAAACAGGAGTGGACCTGGAATGGATCCTTGTGGGACTCCACAACAAGGAGCTGCTGCAAAAGTACCGATAACTCAACGCCTTTAACCTGCTAACAGATTGTCAGGTTTTTCACCGGTTAGAGTTTTGCAAAAAGTTGAGATTATATTCTTGTATGCAATGTATAAAAAGTCACTTTTATATAAAAAGTTGTTTTCCAAATTAATTTACTCTATACAGTTTGAATTCTTAGCACACCAATCATTTCTGGTCATGAGCATTTGTTGAAAGCTGTTACTAGATATCAGACATACTATAAGAATATATTTTCCTACTTGGTCAAATATATATTATGTATGTATGATAGGGTAACAAGATTGTTGCAAAGGCAAATTTATTTCAGAGATCAAATGTACAGCTTTGTTTCCCAAGGCTCGGAGGCCTTAAAGGTAAATAAAAATATGTTTGATAAAGAGCAGGGAGTGATTTACTGGCAAGGATCAAAGCAGCCCTTAAGTAAAATACCAACAGGTAGAATTTGTCATACACAAGATGGATAAGAAAACATTTCATAATGCAAAATAATGACATCCATAAATAGATCAGAGGGTTTTTTTTTTGTAATCCAGGAGCAAAACTGCTTATTTCTAGTTTTTGCCCTTTTGTACCTTTTTAACACTGAGATTGGAATCCACAATGATTAAAAAAGGTTGAAAAGCCAGTTCAGAATGAACTAAGACAATTTGGTAATGAGATGAAGAGGATCTATGGGTGTATATAACCTACTCACAAAAAGTTAGGGATATTTGTCTTTTTGTATGATGTCAAAAAGAACCTAAACTGCACTATAACCTTTATTTGTTAACTTAATTTCACCATCTTTATGCTTTTGAATGCACACATATAACTGTTCAATGTTTAAGTACTTATTGTAAAACAAGATATTTTCAACAAGGTGAATAACCACAAATAATCCCAAAAAGGTGCCTGAACCACAAATCGTCCACCAATTGTTCTGGTTCAATGACAACTTGTATCTAAACAGTCCTGTTTATCACACTGTTGACATTTAGACATCATCAGACCAAGATGACACCTGACATGACGAGTTATTGAGATATTGACATTTATGCAGCTGTTGTCAGCTTATTCTTTCGATTGTATGAAATGGAGGGATTACTGCTGCATTAAATGTCATACATTCATGATATAATATCAGAGTAGAACATTTTATGTGTTCTGTACATTTCACTCAAAAACTAAATATCCCAAACTTTTTGTGAGTAGTGTATACGGGGTAAGTGAGCATAGATAAAACAGCTGAATCATGCATCAAATGGACTTGAACAGGAAGGGGAAAAAAACTAACTGCAATATTTAAACTGAAACAAGTGAAAATAAAAATCATACATGAAATTCTTCATATAAGCCAAACACTGCTAATAATACATTGTTTTTCACAAAGAAATGAGTCATCTGTTTGCAATTTGGAGAGAGTTGCACACAAACCTTCTCCTCTGCTACACCATTGAATGTTTGCATAGTCCTTTTTTTAAGTGAACAGCCATATTTCTCGACAAGGTAACAGCATCCATTGTTTGTTTGCTGCATGTTCTGAGAGATATCCATGTCTAATTTTGTCTGTTAAAATTTCACTACTTCTGTCATTTGTTAATTCAGCTTTATGCATATGTATCCTGTCATAAGAGATAACTTGTCTATCCAGTCTCTCCCTCTCATACTTACATAGATTTTGTGCAGTGGTGGGCTGCAAGGAGTAAGGTGTTCAAATGGAAATGACTTCACTGGGCCCTGCTGCTACCCAGGGTCCTTTGGGTCGCACTAGCATGCCCTGCGGCAGCAGAGTTAATAGGGTAGCAGCAGGACTGCTGATCAAGCACACTAATGCTACACACCCTCTCACACCAAAGTGTGTAGCAACAACAGAAGTGTCACTATATTCATCTCCATTCTCTCACACACACACTCCTCTAGATTAAAATAATAATGAAAAAATACATCTATCATCATAAAATATAGACAGACACAAAGAAACTCATGTAGATCCACACAAAATGAAATCCACTCCTCCCTCTGGACCTTTTATGACAGAACTGTTCAAAACAGTCTGCTGCAGCAGGTTTACCCCACACACACACACACACACACACACACACACACAAACACAGTACTTGCATCAGTGCACTCACACACACACATATATCCACCCCAGCCGCAGCAAAGACACTACCATTCTAGCATCCCAATTCTGCATCTGCAGAAGTGCATAATCTTGAAGATGGATAGCAACGTACAAGTCTCCATTTTTCTTACTCCAAACTGATGACTTCAAGCATCCAGCAGACATTAAAGTCTAAGCTGTCTACACTTTGTTAGAAACCTGAAAGTTTGGTTTCGGTATTCGTATTTGATCTTTTCTCTGCAGAAATGAGCAGTTATAAAGAAGCAAAATCTGCCTCGTATCAGGGACAAGCAATCGAGGAAGCTTTTCAACCTTAAAAAAAATGGGGGAAATAATTATTTACGGACATGGAAATGATTTATGCCGTTTTTCCTGACACCCGGTTTGGCTTTCCATTCCTCATTTATTCACCACCTTTTGTCTGGTTTACAGATAAGATGTGCCTTGTCATCCTTATAAGCTATAACATGTGGTAGACAAGTATCACATGTTAACCTACAAACCTACAAAATAAGTATGCCTTATCAACTGCAAACTGTGTTGATGTACTTTTAATACATACAGCCACAAGCCTGATTCATATTATACGTGATTCTCATCTCTATCATCTTCCTTCATTGGGTTTTGTGAAAGGATTGGACATTCATTCAGAATACAGCACAACTGGATTTGTATTGTAATTTTGTATGTTTGATATAGTCAATCCTGACAAGCAGTTTTTGTTTCTAAACAAAAGCAAACATTGACTGGAAGCTCAAGTAAAATCAAACACTGAGGGCGACCTGAAATGCCCTCACAAATAGGAAATAAATGAAAACAATTTTCTGATAAAGAATCAAATCAGTTTGCGCATTAAAGTCTTACATTGATTCCACACCCCTTTCATCCCATCATTCTATCTATTCACCAGAAAAAACAATCAAATAAACAAAACGAAGTGGTCGTCAAACAAGCAAATATAGCCAATGCTGTGCAAGGAAGATACAAGTTTGTGCACTTGTTACCTTAAGAGTTTAGCAATGTGATGGGATAGATCCACATAAGTTATTGAAATAAGAATACACATCAGTTCAGTTCCTCAATATCTCAGACAATCCAGTGCTTAAATTTCATCATAGCCAAGCAGATGAAAGCATGGAAAAGCCGTAGCTAATGTGTGTGGATGGGTGAAATAACTTGGGATTAAGGCCTTGTTTACACAACAACGCTGCTACCAATTTTTTTATTTTTTTCCCCCTTTGCAGGATCGAAAAAAACCCTGCATTTATAGAATGACGGAATTAATCTGATCTTTGTTGACACGACTCTGCAAATTGAGTGAATACGATGTAGTACGCACGCCAGGCCTTTAGATGGCAGTGAAACTTTGCAACGATACACCCCCCGTGTTTACACTAGTTCCTACTACATCCTCATTAAACTGGAAGACAACATCTTTGCTGGCGACATACATGCTGAATGATGAGTACGTTTTGTTTTAAGAGACCAAATAACTTGAAAACATGTAGTAGCACAAGAAGAACACGGAGATCCGTCATTGTCGAATCGCAACACTAACGCAGCGTTGTCATGTAAACATGGCCTAAGAAACGTCATGACAAGTCTACATTGTTTCTGCTCTTGTAAGGGCGTATTTTAGAGTGTTTTTTTTTTATAGCGGCATTGCTTTATGTATTTGGAGTAAACAAAGCGGCTGTTCCCTTCTTTCATGGCCTAGATTCCATGTCGGAGCCCAGTCAATGTTGTCACATCATAAAGACCCTACCAAATAAAGTAAACATGTTAGCCCAAATTAAAACAAGCTGAACTCACATGTTGATGTGGGCTACTTGTTTAGCAACCCTGATCTTGGCAAGTAGAAAAAACAACACATCTATAGCTTTTACTGTCAGAAGCTTAGAAAGAAGGCCCTACAAACAAACCTTTAAAAAAGTGATGGTAAGCTTAGACTTTGCTCCATTTTGATCCCAATTCAAAGGTTTTCAAGACCCCTTTTTCAATGTCTTGCAAAAATCCTTGGCTTGCTTTTCCTTAGGTATGACTTCAAGAGGAAACTTGAAGTAAGTGCAATCAGTTTCATTATTTGAATGAACAGCCAAAACCACAAATATAAAAGTTATTTTACAGCGCTCTAGTAGGTTGTTTCCAACCCCAAGGGGGTCCCCCAAAGATCGTAGGGGGCTTTGACTGAGTCAGTGTGATTTAATATAAAGGTCATGTCCACACAGAGATGAGTTGAAGTGTATTTGCTTTAGTTTGTTATCATTTGGGTGTTTCATTCACATGGAACCAGTGTTTTGGGAGCCCGAAAACACTTTGCCCTATTTCATTAATGAGACATGTATGAGAAATGCCACAGTGCAGTTTATTCATCGTTTTTTTTTAACAAAAAATAAATAAATAAAAAATCCTATTTTCTTTGCGTGGTCGTTCCAATTATCATTTCCGTGTGACCTTCATCAGACCTCAGTGTGAACAGTACATTGTCCTGAAGTGACACGAACGCAGAGGAAAACAAGTCATCATATAGTGCGTAGTGTTTACAGAAATAAATATGGATGCTTCACGTGTTTTTGTATCTGTGGACACTTTTCCTCTGTCACTCTCAAACCATCTTTATCGAAGTCCGTGTCTGTTTCCATGTTCCTGCAGGCACATTTCGTCCTCAGTATATCAATTTAAAGAAATAGTGTTGGTTTCTTCCTTCCAAGAAGAAATAGGAAGTGCTGGGTGATGAGGCACTGATTGTAATGTCATTATTTAAAGTATTTTTTATGTTTTTTCCCCTTTTTTTGAAGATGATGCAACAAGGCTTTTAATCTGTTATTCGAAAATTCCGTTTTTCTCCTTTGCCTCCAAAGCCTTGAGATTTTTAAGACACTGCCTGAAGACAGAATGAAAAGAAAAAAGTTGTCTTTTGAATCATGCCTTTAAGCACGTTTAATCTATTCTATGAACAGTAACAATCACTGCAATGTGTTACTGTGGTTATCTGCTGTTGGGATTTTTCAGCTGTCTAAACAGGGAAAAAATATAGTTAGACACTAATACAAATCAGAAGGACCGACAGAG
>JBBBVU010000017.1:26736124-26750507 GCA_037177055.1 Atherinosoma microstoma
CACACACACACACACACACACACACACACACACACACACACACACACACACACACACACACACACACACTTGTGGAAACATCTATGCAAGTATTGTGTGGTTTTTAAGGAGTTCAGAACATAATTAGATTTTAAAAGATGTTTTAACTTCATATTTTGTGTGGTGCATCCACAAAGGCTTACTTATAGAGCTATCAACAGCTGACTTACTCATGGAAAACCAGGCTAAACTGCCATGTCATCAGTTAAGTCTATGCCAAGTATCTGTCCCTGAACACGCAGACGGTAATAATATACAGTTAGAATTTCCTGTCTGGGATGAGTATTAGTGTCTGCGCCCAGCTCGGTGGCATTCGCATTAGCATAGTCGTGTGGGCTCGGCTTCACTGAGCAGATCCTGCACCGAGCAGATAAGGACTATACAGACAGCACAAAGTAAAGGTCTGCTCAGTCCTCCCACCACACACGCTTCAGCCCTCTGCTAGATTTCCACCATATCCCATCCTGCTGACTCCAAGATATCCAACAGGCCCAAGGAGAGAAGGCATTAGAAATATCTCTACAATTACAAACAATATATAACATCCACACGGGAGTACTTGTGCATGCACCAACACATTTTTTAAATGTGTGTCCTTACACAAACACAGTCCCCCAAACACCATCACTCTCCATAATGACTGAATTGATTGGAGAAAAGGGGGCTGCAGGAATCTCTGTCTTAAAAGGGCTTATTACTGTGTTTGATAGCCTGTGAGGGCCCATAGCTTTACAGCCTTGGCTTCATATCTTTATTGGGTTATCTGCAATTGGCCCAGCAATTGTTAACTGTTTAGCTAATATTAGCATTTTTTATTTTTATTTTTTTAATTTGTGGCCTCATTTATGCCCTCCCTTTTTTAGGGAAATTACAATGTAAGAAAAACAAACTGATTAAAATGAGCTTAAGATTTTGTGACTGTTGGGCATTTTGGCACCTCAAAATGACAACACCCAGTATTATTGAGGGGATCCTGGTCTATTTCTGTACAGAGCAGCTTCAACTCTTTGATGTTGGTGAGTTTCCTCACATGAAGTGTCAGCTCCAGGTCTTTCCACATCTGCTTTGGATTGAGGTCAGAACTTTAACTTCCAAACCTTTTCCATTATTCTTATTTAACAATTCATTAGTGGAATAAAATGCGTCTAACATCCCTTGTATTACTGCATGACCTACTTTTTTCTTTAAAATTCAGTTCACCCGCAGATTTCAGACATTTACCTGCAGAATTCTCTAGTATAGTTGAGAATGCGTTTTTTAACAATGAAGTGGATCCTTACTAGTCAAGTTTAAACATAGCAGGCCCAAACCATTGTACCACCACCACCACAGTTCTAAGAGATGAGGTTCTTATGCTGAGATACAATGTGACCTGCTTTATCCTTTGATGCTTAGCGTATTGCACATTCCATTTACCTGCCACTGGCTTTGTAATTGCAGCCCCGCCATTCAAGCAGCTATTTTTCATTCTCCTGATATTGGACTTAAACATTTTTATTTTGATGCAAAGTCCCCTGAGGCTCCTGGGTTTTTTGTTTTTTTTTTGGCAACATGTGCATCAAATCTAAAATATGCATTAAGTATGTGCTGCACTGAAAGATGAGGTGTAAAGTAATATTTGTGGAGTCTTTGTTTGTTTTAGACATTAATAAAAGACAACTCTAACAGTGCTAAACTTTAAAGGTTACATATAGCCTGCCAATAATAGTAAATGCCTGTTGTCTTCAGATTTAGTAGAAAACGGTGCACCTGTTAAGACTTAGAGTAAACCAGTATTAAGTTACCTAGAAAAAGCCATGCATATAATTTACCACAGCTTTCAAAGTATTAGCTCACTGATCACATTTTATAAAAGCCTATTCCTCACCGCCTCCCACGGCCTGTTTTAATTTTAATGTCACATTTCTGATATGCAGTGTTTTTTGGCTCTCATCCAGTGTTTGGGTTTATTCTGACTACAGACAGATCCTGGTGTGGTCAGATAGCGGTGTTAAGGGATTGCCTGTGCTCTCAAGTGTACTTAATCTGTGTCTGTTACATTGTAAATCGTACTACTGTCAAATGTGAAAACGTGATACCTCCCCTTTTTTCTTTCCATACTGCTAAAAAATACAAATTGTGTGCTGAAGAATGAGTTTAAGCAAGTTGCAGAAGATTAAAAGACTTTGTCAAAGTACAATTGGCAACAATCCGATTAATATTGTTTCCACTTCCTTTGAGAATAGGAATTCCTAAATCTGTCTGAACCAGAACATAAATGGTGTTCTTAAGAACAACCATCACTCAGTTTAGATTTACTTAAAGCCTAAAATGAATTAATGAAATCAATTAATAAACTCCAAATGTTGTCAAAAGTAGCTATGAGCTAAGCAAACATTTGCAAATCTCTCATTCATGGCACAAAGTCCAACTCATTTCCCTTCTCCAACATGATGTGGAAAAGGAATTTTTTCCTGCAACATCTGTAACATCAGTGCATTTGATTCAAAACACTTAATTAAAACCATCTTTGTGGAAAGAACTGGGTCAAATGGCTAACAACTAAGCTTTCTAATCATTTAATATTTGAGTGGATTCTTTGTGTTTTGTGTCTTTAAAAAGTAGGTTTTTGGGGCAGTATCTATTGTTATTATCTTACCTGTAGTAGACTGTGGTCAGAGTACTCTCAGTTTGGAGAATCAGATGGTTTCATGAGTGGTGAACTAAATACAAAAGCTACATAAAAATAAATAAATACATTAAAAAAAATTACACCATCTACAGTTTGAATTCCCCCAAAAGATGTTATTGCAGTTTGAGTGTTTGTCATATTTTGGATATTCACACCATGTTGTATGTTCCTCAGACATGGTCAACATTGCCACATGCTGCTGCAAAGCCAAGCATTGTTTACTGTGCTGCCACACAAAATTCTGCAGCTGAGAGTAAAAAGGTGACACAGCGTTAACATCCACAATACTGTCCCAACTCAAATGAACTTTTTTTTAGCTTCTGTTTTAAATGATGGCCCCATGTCCGTTGGGGTAGATTTTAGCTTTACTTTGTCCATTAGGAAAGCTGATTCTGTCTGCTGTCTACTGCATGTATGGCACTGACTACTCATAAGTACCTTAAAGACACACTGTGTAATTTTTCAACCTTAAAACTTAACGTTCCTGAGCCGTCACTGCCCAGCAGCATCCTGAGGGTGGAAAACTGCACTTCACAACTTTTTCTTCCAGGATGCCGCGTGACACTGCAGCCGAATTTTGCTTTATGCACCACGTCATACGCCGACAAGCAGATAGCAAAACACTAGCCGTTATGAGCGTGCACACGCAAGAAGACAGAGGAAGAAAGAGGGGGACAGCAACACAAAAGACAAGAGTCAAGAGTTTTTTACTGGCTGGAGAGAGCTCACAATACAGGTAGGATGCAAGATGGATGCTGAATAAAGCTGGTTACATACTCCACGGCAAGCAACAACTTTGTCTTTTGTTCTTGAGGCCGCAAGAACAAGAAATAAGTTTGTTTTGGTCGGGTCGTTTCATACTCAACGTGAAACTTTGTCCGTGATAGTGCAGGATTGTGCGCAAGGCAGAATCAGTGCGTTCCCATGTGTTGGATACATTTTTGTACTCTCTCACCACCTCGATCAGCTATTGTTTAAAGCTGTCCATTCAACATTGCAGCAGTGGAAATGCGGAAGTGATTACGTTCTGCTTCATGCCATGTTATCTATGCCCACGTCAAATGTCCAACCAATCACACAATACTTCCCAGAGCCCCATGAGAAGAAAGTTCTGCCAGCCCGATGTGTCGAGAACTGTCCTGAAACGCGTCCGGCGAGAACAAAATGACGTAATTTTGTTCTTGTGGCCTTGAGAATAAGAACAAAGTTCTCACTTCTCATGGAGTATGTAAGCGCCTTTAGCCTCAAAAGGAAGGGGTGGGGCGTCACTGATAAAGTCTGTAAAAGTTCTGTAGTACCTCTCTAAACCATCTCTAGTTAAAGAAAAAACGTGCACAGGTTTTCCAGGTTAAACAACACAGACATTGCCCTCCAGAGTGACACAATTTCTTAAAATAATTTGAAAGGAGTCCATTATGACACAATGAGAGTTGAATTTCTCTTTCATATGCTTTGCAAACCTTAGAAATCTTGAGCATGAATTAGATTCTAAGTGCCGTCTTCGCTTTACCCTACAGATCTAAAGTCAGGCAGTGTTTTAGCTTTCAAAATCGACACACTTCAAAAAGGTAGAACAAGTGGAATGGTGAGTTAATAAAAGGTTCAGCTGCTTCTTTCCCACTCAACTACCTCTTATAGTTTAATTCAGCAATGACCTAAATTAAAATCAGTATATTTGTTGCTTCATAACTTACATAAACTCCTCATGACGTGTTCTAAAAGTCTGGTAGGAAAGTGAAAGACTCTTGTGATTAACTTAATTGAACCGGCTGTCAGACATGGAAGACTCATTCATCTGGTGATTAACTCCAACTTTATGAGCTGCTGAGTCACCTGAGGAATAATTACAGTGTAGAACATGGCTCGGTGGCAGGACAGGGTACACAACACACTCTGGCTGAGGACTGAATTAGAAATATGTCAATTGAACAAGCAGGATTCTCTCTGTAACATGAAACATTTCTATGCACACATGAACCAGACTGTTGATTGGTTGTGTGTGTGTGTGTGTGTGTGTGTGTGTGTTCTTGTGGGGCGCCGAGAAGTATTGCGTGATTGGTCTGACAATTGAGGTGAGCGTAGATAACGTGGGAAAGCATGAAGGGGGACGTAATCACAACAGCTTTAATCAACAGCTGATTGAGGTGGTGAGAGTACAAAAACGTATCCAACACACGGTAAATAAAGACACTGATACTGCCGTGTGCACAATCCTGCACTGTCACGGACCAAGTTTGAACATAAAGACAAAGACGACCCCCCCGCAGTACTCCCCACCATGTCTAGGACAACACTTCTCATGTAGTATGAAATGACCCAACCAAAAAAAACTTTTTTCTTGTTCTTGCGGCTTCGAGAACAAGAACAAAGTTCTCGCTTCTCGTGGAGTATGTAACAAGCTTAATTCAGGGTAGTAATTTGCCACCAGCTAAATTGTTAATCTGTTTCAATAAATTACCTGGGGGAAAAAAATGAAAAACAATACTAAACAGAATAGATGGTGAATCCCCTTTCAGCCTCTGTTAAGCTATAAGGGGATTTACCATCTATTCTAACAGAGGCTGACATACTTCGTCAATATTTTCTGTCCTACACATGTATAAGAAAGCAAGGACAGAAGTCCAAATGGCTACGTTAAGCTATAATTTGCAGCCTGACTAAAGTGTGCAAGTTAACAGGCTGTCATTTATTCAGACAAAATTTAAGAGATAACCTCTTGTGCAAAGAAGTCCTGAAGGCCTTGTCCGTTCTGTTATTTATTTTACTCTGGCCTAACATGATCACACAGACACACAAACACCCAATCTAAGTCTGTGTATTTGAAGGTTTACATAATGCAGAGGCTCTGATGTTCAATGTTAACTACATGCATGGAAATTTATTTTGGCATATGGACAGAAAACCAAATGCCATAACACAGCTTTGTCTTTGCTTTCCCCTTTTATTATTTTTCTGAAAAACTGTGAACATCATTAAGACTAATGAGTGTGGATAGTACGGTTGTTCGTTCTATTGTTGGACACATAGAAACAAACTATGGCAGTCTAGAGATTTGATTTTTTGTGGCATGAGAGGGAGTGTGTCCTACATATGACGTCAAGCCGTCATGTACTGTTGTTAATCTGCCCCAGCAGAACAGCTGGATAAAAGGCGAAACTGTTGCAGGCTTATGAGAGAAAAAAAAAAAAAAAAGAATCCCACATGAATGTTCAAACTTCAAACAGAGGGGAAAGGGGATGACGTCCTAACAGCAAGGAGAAGAAAACAGCACAGCTATCAAGTCAAACATCAGTGCTATAAAAAGATTTGTGGTGTTTGGCTACACATGTGGGCATCTTTGGGCACTACATCATACACTGTATGTTTGAATGAACAGGCCGTCATTACATAATTTATTTATTTGCTTGCCTTTGGCAGCACATGCTCAAAGATGTGCACAGAACTGTTGTGACACAGACTGATTTCCCAGATTTCCATGCACACGTTTCTCCAGTCCTCTCTTCAAACCCTTTATCCCTTTTGGATATCTTTCACAGATGCAGAAATTATGAAGCATTTCTGGACTTCTGTCTCAATAAACCCTTGTTTACATGGAAATATAAACAAAGGTTTATGTGTGTGTGGGTGGATACGTGGGTGTGCATGTGTTTTTGTGGGAGGGGCTAAAACCCTTTGTGTGTGTGGGGGGGTATACATGCCGACGGTATGTGGGGGCGAGGGAGGAGGTTGTGTGTACTTGTGTGGGTTGTATGTGTCAAGAGGGTGTGTGGGGGTTTGGGGAGGAGGGTTGGTGTGGATGGGTTCTTGGGGTGCGCGGCTGGGGCACTAGGGTGTGGACTGACCCCCGTTGGGTGGCCGTCTGGGGGGGCCGGGTCCCCCCGGGTGATGGTGCGGGCCCTCTGCCTGTGGGAGTGGGGGGCCCTGGGCCCTGTCCGCCCCGGGCGGCTGGTGGCTGCTGATCTCAGCCTGCTGGGGCCGGTGTCCAGGGCAGCGGGGGGCTCTGGCTGGGGCCTCCCTCTGCTGCTTTTCCGGGCGGCACGTGGTGTCTCCGTGGTGGGGGTGCTGGGGTCCGTGGTCCAGGGCATCTGCTGATCGCCCGGGTCTCGGGGGGCTGCTGGCTTGCCTCTGACCTTTATGCAGGCACGGTGGCATCTGCATGACCACACCACATGTCCACTCTTCCTTGAACGTCTCCACTCTGTATATTGGCCGTGCTGTCAAGGTCACTGTGTTGTCATGTAGCCGTATCTACCAAAGGAGACTCTCTGGTAGTTTTCTTTGTGCGTGTTCTTATTGTTTTAGTATCGATCGAGATATATTGTTTCTTCTCAGCTAGTCTTTTTTTCTTTTTCTTGCCATCATCACCACCATCATTAATAATATTATCAATTATTTATTTATTAATCTTTTGCCTCACTGCAAAAAACGTGGGATATTCTCGGTCGTGTGTCTGTATTTGCATAGTGTGTTTGTAGTCCAGTTGGATTATAGTGTTTTCTGTATGGTAGGTCCCCCCGCCCTCTCTTCTCTGTTCTTTTTTTCCTATTTCTGTCCCCGGTCAGGTCCAGCAATAAAGGTGCAAATTCAAAGTAAAAAAGTAAAACAAAGATTTTTTCCAAGAGGGACTTGATCCATATAAAGCTCTACTTGACAAAGTAAATTTGCTCGGCACAAAACAGCAGCCAGACAACCACTCTCTTGTCCAGCATTGTAGCAAGCAAAGAAAAAAAAAAGGAAATATAAGCAATGATTATAGCCCGATATCCTGATAATGCCATCATGCAGCTTCAATGTGTGTGTTCTTCTTTAAAACCAGATTTTAGTATTAAAAAAAAGGATAGAAATGATCATTTGTGATAGAAAAAGGAGTTCTTTGCCTGAGAAAAAGAGCAGTTATCTACTAACTCTCAAGCACTTCACAGCTCCCCCCCCCTTTTAAGCCACTTTACTCTCTAAGTCCTCTCATCATCCCTCTTTGTAGCCGTTTTGGGAAAACAAACTAAGTTCTCTTTGTATTTGCTGCTGCTCAGGCAGAGTAAACAGTAATCAGCTAATTATAAAAATTAAACATTCAGGAGCTTACTTTGTTTTCTTTGGAGTTAGTATATAGAAAGAGCTTAAAAGAGTAGATGTTCTGTAGATGGTCAAAAATGTATTCTCTGCAAACGGTTGACCCACTCGCATGGTCAGGGGTCAAAAATGTATGCAAATTGTCCTTCTGCATCAGTTCCCAACAAACAGCATTCATTTGTAATCATTACACAAGCTCATCGGATGGGTGGATGGAGAAAGCAACAGGAGTAACAGTGATACGTTTACTTTTTGATTTACTGTCTGGTTAGGTTTAGGTATCATAACTAATTCATTAGCATATTGTCTGGTATAGGCTCCATATTTTCACTGAGTTAATTTGGCAGTATGAAATCTGATACTTAACCTCTTGTGTAGATAAGTGGCATTAAGTTCATATGATGATGCCACTGGAGTAAGACAGGGCCCGATGGTTTCAGAACAACATGGAATGAGCATGACTTCTTTCCCACTACATCATCTAGTGTGGGCGTGTAATGTGTTATGATTATGTGCAAGTAAGCCACAAGCTCCTGTTGACTTGGTTACCAAGATGATAACTCCTGCTCCAGGCAATGGAAATGTTACCACATTTCTGCAGTTAACAGAAAAAAAAAACTATTTAGAGGAACAGTCATTGAGGTCTGTCTGTCCTTTACCCATTGTAACAGCCTGGCTCAACAGCTGGAAACAAAGGGGGGGGGGGGAGCCACAAGGTGGTTCTTTATAAATATATAATTTATTAAGAAAAACAAAGTGAAACGCATGAAAGTCTATATCAGTAATGTTAACCATGCATGGATGTACGGAAATGTATGTGGAACACAAGCCAGAGCTAAACAGAACTAAACATGCCGTACCCGTCTGAAGCCCAGGTGACACACAGGTGTAGTAGGCAAAGCATACCGGGTCCAGGTGTGGCTCATACCACTTACTATCAGAAGCTGCGTTTCCATGAAAGTTTTTCGCAAAAATAAAAGTTTTTAACAAAGTACAATTGTGATTTGCAGGTGTTTCCACTGAATAAGAATTACGGCACTAAACAACAAAGTGGAGTCTCGCGGGATCAGATTTTATGAGGAGGACGTGGATACTAAACATTTTGGGTTTTCTAGCAGGCGTTTCAGTTGCCACTACAGCTGTTGCTGCTGTCCTCATCAGAAAACGAAAGCAGCGGGTGATAGTTCAGAGGCAAAGTCTGTGTGTATGGGAGAAGACACGAATAAGCAAGTTCCAGGAGAGGATCTTCACAGAGTAATTCACAGACAAACTGTGGATTCAGAATTTCAGAATGACCCGGGACAGCACAACTTGAGCACCAGGGCCATCTGAGACGCTGTTTTAGTACTAGTGTGATCAAGTTTAAGAAGAACAAATGTCTATCGGGGAGACCTAGGCGTCATTTTTGTGGGATTAAACTTGGCTCAAAGAAGTTACAGCTACAATAATAACACATAAATGATGCTTCTGCCACATTAAATAAAACAATCGTTAACAAATGCTCCTAAACTGCGGAGATTGAAATGGTATCACATTCATCATATATCAGATTAAATATTTTTTTCTTTTTTAAAGGAGTACTCTAGTACATAAATCATTGCAACGTCTGTTAGCGTCCACTGAACCGCATCCTCCACCACAAGCTGTGGACTACGAAGATTCCAGAGTGCAAGGCTGTAGCTTATACGTAGTTTACAAAGAGCTAGCAGTTTTCAGCAGAAGATGCAATAGGCTACTGGTCAAGTCTCCAAAGCACTATATTCACTCATCACACGGGCAGCAGAACAAAGACCATAGACTTGACAACAATTACTGCGTGACTATGTGGAATCGGAGTAAATTACTCTCAAATATAACTTCAAGAAGAAAGGTGGTTCCACTTTATGATTCTGTTGAGCTGTGCAAGCAAAAACACATGCCGACTACAGAAGTCACAAGCAAATATTGCTAATGTAACCTTTGTCTGATAAAAATATCCCTTTTCTGTTCAAATTATATAGAAACTGTCCATCAACAAAGTTGAATATCTATTGATTAGATGGACATTATCTTGTTAACAGAATGGCAGGTTTTTCTCTTCACTTTGCTCCAAATTAAGTAAAAAATTGAAAAATTGTTGAAAACACAAGCAGACAAAAAAAAGTTAACCTACCGTCTGTTTAATGAGGTCTTTACAATGCTTTGAGGAGGACACAGCACTCCAAGATGGGCAAACATCCACAAAAAGTTAAAAAAACAAACATGAGACTTTGAATGGAAATAACTAGATGCAACAGTTCCACCACTGTTGAACCAATCAGCTTATTGAAAACAGGTGTGGGGGAAGACAAACAGGAAGCAGCGCAACTGCTTCAAAATAAACAGGGAGTGGCAAATGCAAACCCCAAACCATGGCTCATGCTTTTTATCTCAAAGTATTGCCATGAGAATAAAAAGAAAACAATTAAATCACAATCTCTACTTGCTAAAACATCTGGTTTGGGTAAAAGAAAAAAAGTTAAGGAGGACAATAAAATGATAAAGCAAACAAGACTTTATCGCAGAAAACAAACAAGATCATAGATATTCTGGTGACCTATCCACAAACGGAGTAGTGAAAAGTGCTGCACCTGAGGCTTGAGACAGGAAAACCTTTTCAAAGCGCTAACTCTACGGTTATTTAATGGGCATTTTTCATCTCTTACAGGCTTTGTTTTGACAAGACATTCATCAACCGGGACTGTACTGTGGAAAATGTTGCTCTGATGGGCTGCATTGTTCCACAGACCGGATGCAGAAGAACCACTCACATCTCCAACAATGCGGGGCCATAATGATATATTGCTGCTCAAGAATTTGCATAATAGTAACATCTGCAATGAGTGCCTCACTAATCAAAACAGTAATTTGTTGGGTTATAGACTTTTCTACATTTAGAAGAGGTTATATTTTTCATTTTTGATGTATTAAGAGCTTTCAAGAAAACTGGTGGAAAATGTACATTATTTTACCTTCTTCTCATTTCAGAAATCATATTCCCCCCTCATTAATGTCTAGGTATGAGGAGGATTGTTGAAAATGCCCAAAGAAATTGTTAAAAATAAACCGTAAAACTTTTGAAATGAAGTAATTCTTGTTTACATGCATCACAGCACAAAATGTTAGTTCACAAAACATGAATGACAGACATGAATGTCCACAGAATCATTGAGTTTTGGGGACATTTTATTATTATCAACTAAAGATGGTAAATGAAAATGACTGACAAATACTTTTTGGACCCTTGGTTTTGAAGAACTGTGGATGTTTTACAAAGAACATACTAGTAGTTGCTGGTAAATGCATCACTCCAACCTGGCTTCCAGCAGATATGTTCAAGCAAAGCATCCTGAGTTATCCCAGCATGGGCTCCATGACTCAAGTCGTCAAACAAGCTGTAAATCAGAGAAATTAGACCTTATTTTCTGATTGCTTGACAGCGGTTATATTCTGAAGCACATAAGTACAGTATTCACACCTCCACACATCCTTTCTCTCTGTTTATTGCACAGTTTCACAGACATCAGCTGAGTAATGGGTTGATGGGAAGGGAAAATTTGGAACAAAAACACTGCTAACCGAATGCAAACTGAGTATTTCAGAAACTACTGATTTACCTCCACACACACAGTTACCTTTTCACTTTTGATGTCAAGCAATCAAAACCCAAAGGAATATCTTCTCTTTGTGCGTTCTAACCGATGCCTCTTGGCGGCCACAATCAATGAAACCGGTGACATTACACAGTCTTTTCCCAGAAATTTGAAGAGAAAACAACAGCCTGAAAGGATGCAGATCAGCGGAGAGAGGGAAAGTAGATTTAGATATTCCTAAAAATGATTTCTGTAGAAGGGGACACATCCCATCTAAGTCAACTTTATAATGAGTAGCAACAGCAGTGGAAAACTGTGATGGATATTTTCATCAAAAGCTTCAGGAATTTGATTTCATGATCATTTAATAACTGTACTCTACATAGACGTGTGTTGGTATGTAAATGTAACGCTGTCTCCTTTTTCATTGTCTTTCAAACCTTGTAAGTTCATGCAAAAAAAGGACTCATGCAAAAGCCACACAAGTTCATGCAAAAAAAACCTCAACATTAAATCATTTAATCATTTAATGAGGAGAACTTTCTGATCTCATGATAGATTCTACGTCATGGTTGCCTTCAAGAGAGCAAGTGTGTTTTTCCACTTGTCAGTCAGCCGGAGTCATTTCACCTTGAAAAATTCAAACATATCGGAATGAGAGGCAGGCAGGTGAGTGGGCTGCAGCTCGGCAGCACCGTCGGCTGATAAGCCTCTATTAGAAAAGACTTCCAGAATAGCTAGAGACAAAGAAGAGGACGAGGAGTTAAAGAATTGTGGAGGAAGCTGGTGGGGGGGTTGTATTCAAGGTTACAATTTTCATGTCAGTGGCAGGCAGAAAGATTTGATTGCTGGCTAACAATAAAGGATTCATGTCCACAGATTGAGTCAGCGTTCTCGAGCATTTAAAGGTTACTGCTGGAGAAGTTACTGTGGAAACGTGTGTGTTTGACAATATGGGAGAGAAGTTGATGGTGATGTTTTCTGTTGGGGGAGGGGGGGTTAGCCTGCGTACATCATCAATTCACTCAGCAGCTGCTGTATCTCTTCACCCATGCAGGCTGGTTAATAGCTGAGTGACAGGATGATGCTGAGAGCAGAGGGGGAAGTAGCCGTGGGTGCACCAGAGTGTGGGTTGTCACGGCAACGTGAAGTTCTGACCTCAGGTTCTGAAGAACATGCAAAGAGAGATCTGCTGCGGTGCATCTTGTTAATTACTTCAGTGATGAAAAAAAAGAGATTTGCAGAGTGAAGCCACTGCTCAGCGCGTTGTGAAGTCGGTTTATTTTACTAGATTATTATAAATCAGAATGTGGGACATTTCAGTGCCTCAACAGCAGAGTTTTTTGTGTTTGAAAACAAATTACCTTGTTTTCATGTTCAAATATTGCACAGCTCCCTCTACTTACAGAAAAGCCCCTGTAATCACCTAGATATATTGTATTTCAGCTCAAAACTCTGGTACTGCATGTGCACACACCCTGCACTTTGGGTTTTATTTGTGTTCTCTTTTGGGTCCTCATCCAGCCAATAGACTACAAGATAAGATGGTGACCATGTAAATCAGGGGTGCCCAAGTCCAGTCCTGGAGAGCTATCCTGCAACTTTTAAGGCCCATTTCCACCGGGCGCGCCACTGTGCATGTCAGAAGTGTCCCAGAAGCGCCTCATAACACCTCTACGCACCTGATCTATTTTTGATGGTTGCCGCTTCCAGAACGCGTCTAGCTCAGCAATTTAGATAGGACCATACAGGTAGTCAGACACGGTATCAGGGTAAAGCAGCCGGTAAATTTCAAAATTGCCCCCCCTGCAGATTTGCAATCACTGAACTGTGTAAACATTACATAATTGCAAGTTGCAATAAAGTAATTAATGACAACAAGAAGCACAATTAAACCAGAGGACAAAATAAACCATTTGTCTTGTAGCAGCACAAAACGTATAAAGATGGACTCAAAAGACCAGAAAATGAACCTCAGACAGGCTTTTGTTTACATGCAGCCTTTTTTATCCATAGCGGTTATCGCCTAAAATGATCTCCCTTCTCACGGACCCAGCATGAGAGGACTACACTTGAGGGCGCTCTCCCAGTGTGAAGTGGCGTGCTGCGGAGATTGGAAGGAAACCTCCGGAACGTTCCGCTCATGCGCCCGGTGGAAATGGGCCTTCAGATGCGTCTCTTCTCGTTACCAGGCCTCTGCAGAGCTGAATGACATGTGGAATTCAGCCATTTGATTCAGGTGTAGTGGAGAAGGGATGCATCTAAAAGTTACAGGATATCTTGAGGACTGGACTGGCGCACCCCTGATGGAAATCCCTACTTGTTTTAGTTCACTCCCACCCAAGGCTACTTATTACGCATTTAATGTTTTCCTTTCCTACACTAGGTTTATATCAAAGTGGCTTCTACACTATGATGCAGTAAATAGCCCAAAATAAGACTACTGCACACCCGGGTCTGTTGGGGTTTCTACAGTAAGGAACACAGCTGCCAGTTTATGGACCTGTCATGACTTGTGACAGGGGACCAAAAGCATACAATGAACTTGGTGTCAGGTGATAAGGATTTGTTTTATAAGCTGGTATTGCAACTGCATAGTTTGTATAACCATGGTCCAGGGATCAGAGTAGGAAGTCCTTGACCATCGTTGTTGGTGTGGGCAAGCTGGCTGGATGTTGGCAGGCATACAGACAAACCAAGGGTGAGGATCAGGGCTGAAATGAGCTGGCAGGATTCCCTGACACAAAGAAATTGTTTAATAAGAGCTAGGAAACTCACAGAAAAAGGATTTTTTTTTTTTTTACCAACTTTGGTCTGACCATAACCCCACTCACGGGCAGCAACAACCTGGCATTAAGTGACGCTTCGATCAGTGAAGATGTACTGCTCACATCCACACCTACTCACAGGAGAAGACTGACACACACACACACACACACACACACACACACACACACACACACACACACACACACACACACACACACACACA
>JBBBVU010000017.1:26833905-26847826 GCA_037177055.1 Atherinosoma microstoma
CACAGGTGGGAGACATCAGCAATCAGCTGAGGTAGGTTGCCTTCAGAGGCAGCTGGGAAAAGCCACACTCAGCCCAAGATCATGACAGTAATCAGTTCCATGTTTAGTAAATCACGTTGCGCGTGCAAAGCTGATTTATTTGCATCCACTCCTCCCAGTATTTTGCACCTTCTGGCAGAAATCCCCAAATTGCATATTCATTCAAGACAATAGCGCAAAATGCATTGCGCCGCTATTGTTACTGTTTTGCGGGAACATTCCTATTTGCAACAAGTTGATAAGTCAGCTGCAGCATGTTTTTGCGCCCGTTATCAAGTTTACATCTGTTTTAAGAGGCACAATCCTTTGGTAAATCAGGGCCTCATTGTTGCCATTTTTCAAAGGAAACTGTGTCCATTCTTGTTAAATCTAAGATTTTAGCTGCTCAACAGTCCATGGTTGTTTTTGGATTCTCTTCTTCATGATGTTCCATACAGTTCAAGTAAGAGACAGATGTCAACTCCTGGCAAGCGAGTCAAGCCCATACACTGTCTATGGAGCCACAATGTTGAAAGTCATGCAGAATGAGGACTTGGACCTTGACTGTAAACACATCTTTCCAAAACTACATCAGCCACTTTTGCTACAATGGTACCCTCAAACATGCCATGGACAATGATGCATCTCCAACCATCACAGCTTTGTCCAGAAATAGCCTGGATGCCCTTTCATCTTTGGCATTTAGAAGCAGTTGTCAATTTTTCCCAAAAGCAGCTGAAACATGGACTCATGTGACCACAGAACACGTGTCCACCGTCTCTCTGTCCATCTGAGATGAGCTGTTGTCCAGAGAACTCAGGTTTCTGCGGCGTTGATACATAGCTTTCCCCTTGTGGTTGACTGTGCCGAGTGAAAATGGTTTTCCAAGGTCCTCTGGAGCCTGTGTGGTTATATTGATCATGGGGGCAGGTCAGTTATTCATGCAGCGCCGCCTGGGGGGGGGTCGAAAGTCACAAATCTGCTGTGGTTTCCAGCCTTGATCTTAACACACTGAGATTTCTCCAGACTCCATGAATTGTTTTACTGCATGACGTACAAAAACACTAAAGCAGCTGGATGTTAACCATTTCTCCTGCACTGAAGCCACCACTGCACACTTCGGTAGGCATCACAGTTTGAATAAAGCAAATCTACACCGACCCTGATCATTGAACCACCACTTGCTGGTATGACAAGAACATTCAAACATGTCTTGGACTGTCAGTTGAAGTTTGATACATATTAAATCAGCTGTCCAGTGCAGACATTTTCATCTAAGGAACTTTGGAAGGCTGCTCAAATACTGTTCAGGGATAACGCATATCACTCTCACAGCACAGGTTATGGAACAGTCTTACTCTAGAGGTCATAAATACAAGTTGTCTTAGATATTTTAGATGTATCCAGTCTCAAATAAGGAGCCATCTCTTTTCATTATGTGTTTATGTCTGAGTCAGAGTTGTAGGCTTTGTACATTTTTACCAGGTTATGTTTCAGTGTTTCAATCTGACTCTTTTCCCCTGTATTTATGGTGTTTCCTACATGTTACATTGTTTGTCTCAACATTTTCTCAAGTAATGTCCAGAGCGGAGTAAGGTTTCTTGGGGCCCTGGGCAAAATTTCACAAGGGGCCCCTCCAACCAGCAGCATCATCATCATCATCATCATCATCATCATCATTATTATTACTACTTGTAACAACAAAAAAAGCAGTAAATTACTCAAATGCAACTTTTGGATGTTCTTTACTATAATTTTCAATTTTCTTCTACTTAATTATACCACCTTATTTATCATTTTCATTTAATTAAAACACAATTTAAATAAAAAATTTCCAATACATGAGATTAAACTAAAGCATGAGACAGCACATGAATGAATAGAGGCGTAAAAACCAACTGGACACATAGAAATAAAAATATATACACACACACACACAACTTCTGCAGAATACACGACAGCTTCCATCCACGCTCCTTAGCAGTAGATTTTCAGATTGTTTGCCAGATCAATACTCTTAGCTTGACAGTTTAGTTTAACTGGGCACAGCTTTAATTCCATAACTAAAGAAAGTATTATCCAAATTATCAGTTTTTATTTTCAGCCTTGTGACACCAAGGTAGTAAACAGGAGCAAGACAGACTGAATTAGCTGATTTAGTTTCTGTATAATCTATATTACTAACTGCTGTCTATCTCTTTTTTTGTCTTGCCGTTTTTTTCCTTCTTTTTGTTACAACCAGACCGATAACGTTTACGTAAGATGGACCACTTGCTGCAATAATGAATGGTAGGGACCCTTTACGAGTTCTGTGCCGGTGCTCTGTTGAAAAGTGCTACCTTGTCGAAACGTCCCACTGTCAATCTGTGCTAAACCATCAGAAAAAAAAATACCATGCATATTTCATATTGTCACGGTATTGTGCTTTCAACATGTAGTTTAAACATCTTTGATCTACAACGATAAGGTCTCAAGAAATGGGGTCACAGGTGTTCAAAAATTAAAGAGTGAATACATTTATGAAAGTAGAATGCCTTGAAAATGTAAATGATCCCATCAAAATATGCTACCTTATATATTTATGCAGGTATAATACCTCTTTAGTTTAAATTTTAAGGTTTTATACAAATGAAGGTAGGATACCATAACAATGTGAATTAATCCATCAAAGTATGATTATATATATATATATAAATAAATAAAACTAGAAACACTGAGCGCAGACCTCTGCCAATCCATGGGTTGACTCACCTGAGAAAACCCCCCAAAAAAGGCCCAACAGCCCACCCAATACCCCCTATAATTTGAACCTTTTGGATAACCAGATCCAGAATATCAACATAATCCAAGTTAAAAAAATTTCGGATTATAACATCTATGATGTCATCTTGTAATTATTTTCGTTTTTCTTCAGGTCATCCAGGTCATGATCAGCATGAGAGCTTGAATAAAAGTTAACTGAACTTCTGTTTCCTGGTTCTTTAAGACATTGTTGTGAAACCCCTTTCTCAAACCATCTGTCTTCTCTGTCCAACATGTGGACATTACTGTCCTCCAAAAAAAGTGTCTTTTATCTTTGAATTGCAGATGAAGTGCTTGATCTTGAGCTGCAGAACTGTTCTCCTGTGTTGTGCCATGCATTCATGAGGAGGTTGTCTGGTCTCTTCTATATAAAGATCTGAGCACTTCTCGCTACACTGGTGTGTGTACACGATGCCACTCAGCTTGTGTTTGGCTGTTCGTCCTTTGAGTGAACCGGCTTCTGTCTGGGGGTGTGTTGTTGGAGAAGATCCTCCTGTTTGTCAGAAACTCCTGCCACATATAGAATGACAAATCATTTTACACCTCTTCTCAACGTGTTCTCTGCTCCTGTTTTTCCCCAGATATTTTTATCTGATTTGATGAAAGCCCAGTTAGGATATCCCCAAACCTCGTATGATCATTCTCAGTCCGATGACGGAAGGTTCTGATGGTGGGTGCGAGTTAAAGTGGTTGCTGGTCTGTGATTTATTCAATACATTGGTTAATGATGTAATAGTTTGAGGATCAAAACCAGAAAATTTAATGGAATGACATACTTACTCTGGACCTTACAAACCCAAACCACCTGGTAGAAATGGCTCAGGTTTATTTACTTGCACAATTTTTTAATTCATTGAGTCACTGAAAGATTTACTCGTCTAAAAAAAAAAAAATAGAGAGCAGAACATTAAAAGGTTTAAGGCTGAATAAATATTTTATAAATCAGCCATTACATTACTGAGGATTTCAGGGAATTCAATTTGGGTCACTACAGTGGTAAAAGTGGACAGTATAATATTTTACTTAATGGACTTCTCTCTCTTTTTATATAAACTAAATGTATTGGTCCAAGCATTTATATTTCCAAATCCACTGAATTAAAGCATCTTTTATTGACCTGTTTTCATGGTAAATCATAGAATTAAAGCTCCTCTGATGGTGTCGAGTTGGATTTTCTTTCCTTCCTGGAACAAACCTCACCATCTTGATAACACACATCAAAATACAAATATTCAGATTTTACATCCCTAACCACTATCTGCAGGCTACAAAGAGAGGCTGTCAGAGGGAACAAGCAAGGTTTTCTGGTGCCTGTGACAAAGAGTCAGATAAACAAGAAAAACTCAGGTAACAAAAGCGTGTAAATATAAAAGGTTTAAAAAGGCACAAGGGAAAACACAGGGCAAAGCTCAAGTAGACAACCAAACATGGAATGAGGGGAGAAACAGAAGCAGAGTGAAGCGACGTGGGAACAGATAATATTCTAACCTCAACAGGAACCGAACATCAGACCTTTAAATGTTCAGGATCTTATTTGGTGGAAATTCAATTCAAATATCTTTCAAAAGAATATTTTCTTTTATTAGACTTTTACTTCAAAGTCCAATAAATGTCATCACTTTCCATAAAAAAAAAAAAACTGTTAAATGGGTCCTTAAATGAAATTTCAACACCTTTGTGACATTTCCCCTTGAAATCCTTTCCACACTTCTCACTTCAGCTGACACCTTAAGTCCTTTTGCTTATTTAATTTTAATGCCACTTCAGTGGTTTTGAAAGCTTCAACTTTTATTGCAATTTTAATATTTCAAGTGTTCTAACGTCAACTGTCACAACAGTACAGATACAAAGGAGGAGGCTTTCAACACATAAAAAGATGGCGAGACCTCTTGGAGTTTAAGATTTCTGCAGTGTGAAAAATATTTAAGCATCTTCCATTCAGATTTTTAACAGTATTTTCATGATGCCTTTACATCGATCCGACTGATGTGCCAGCCTTTTAGAAGTCAGGATTTTTGCCATTCTACGTGCATCAGTTTTAAAATGAGCAAAACTGCAAACATTTAGGCCCAATTCAGTAAAAAGTAATTGTGAAAGGTGAAGGAAGTAAAGCAGGGTTATTAAACTCTGCATGCAGGTAGTCCCAAATACAGAGACCCCCCCCCCCTGGGGGGGTCTCTGTATTTGGGACTATATTTCCTTTTAATTTCAGCCCACAGGACTCATTTCCAAAAAACCACCAGACTCATTGAAGTGTTCATTGGTAAACCTTTAAAAGTAAATGTGAAATAATGGTGAAGAAAGCTTTTATTTATGGCTGCCAATTAAAACATTCATCATCTTATTTTAACTGTTAAACAAAAGTTTGGATTCTCTGTTTTTACCTCCAGTCTTCATATAAAAATTTCTAAGTACCTACCCATAAACATTTTTCTTCCACAGTTAAAAGTTTAGGTATAAGCACGTTCAACCCAGAGATCTTTACTCTTGTGTTAAATCCCCCTTGCTGCATGGTACACTGTGGATGAGACTTTTCTAATAGCACATGTGATTGATTTTATTACAGTTGTATTCCCCACAGTGTGCAGGCAAAGCAGCTCAGACTGAAGGACAGTGACAAAAAGTCTGTCTTAATTCCGCTGCAAAAACCTTATTTTCAAAGTTGTCCAGTAAACTATAGCAGACTTTAGTCTAGGTTTTTTCCAAAACTACAGACAGTCTCACACACAATTGTTCCTCTGTGTTCTGTTTAGCAAATTTGATCAATCTAATACGTACAATGGTTTACAAACACAGATTTATATGCAAAGAACAGGGAGCTCCTCCTCAGGACTTAAAGTATCTTGGAATCTTGTTCATGAGTGTTAGGATGCAGCGATAGGTGGACAGATGGTTTGGTGCTTCATCCGCAGTAATGAGGTAATGGAAAAGAAAGGGGGAGCTGAACCTTACAAAGCTTTCAGTTGATTGGTCCCTCTATGTCCCACCCCTCACCTTTGGTTACAAGATTTGGGTAATTACTAAAATAATGAAATTGTAGATACAAGAAGCAGTAATTAGTTTCCTTTGGTGGGTGGTTGGATTCAGCCTGACAGTCGGGGGCTGGCGATTAGCTCTACTGGTTGCTCAGCCGGCTCATGTACAGAGGCTACAGCTCTTTGAGCAGCTGGCACAGGTTTGAATATCCACCCAATGCCCTTTGCTGCATATCACCACTTCTCTGGCCTTTCCTGTCTCTACAACTGTATAATAGAGGCCACTAGAGCGAAAGGGAAAAAAGTATTTCAAATAAATGAAATCCAGCCAGGAGCTTATATATTTGTGGAGGGCTCAAAGTAGATCTGCTGCTCCTCTGTATAAAAAAAGAGTCAGTTGTGTGGTTAGGATGCCTCCTGGTTGCCTCTCGTTGAAGGTGTTTTGGGCATCTCCAACTGGGAGGTTGCTCCAGGGCAGACCCAGAAGCTGCTGGAAGGGTTTATGTCTTCTTTCTGGATTGGGAACGCCTCAGGTTCCCCCAGAGGGAGCTGGGGAGTGCTGCTGGGGAAAGGGATGTCTGGGATTTCCTCCTGGACCTGTTGCCTACAGTTTCTGACCTTGGACAAGAGGAAGAAAATAAATGGAATGATGAAAGTCACAGCTGTATTCTAAGAGTGAAAAATGAGCTAAGTAAAACACATCCTTGAAGAACGACATCAAAATTATTGAGTTCGATGTATAATAGATACAATCACGCATGTGTCCTTCAACCCATCCGTCCAGCCTTTCATTCCCTTGTTAACGTGAAGATATTTATGCTCTCACTCGTGTCGCCCTCCTTGAACAGTGAATGTCAGCACCTATTACAAATCCCAGTAAGGCCTTCCTACAAGAAAGGTGATTAATTAAAGCAATTAAGGCAATGACGGTTTCAATTACTGCAGTTATGAGCTCCGAGTTGAGCGGTGTAGGAAGCGCCTTTGGGCCAGAGAAGTGGCAGCGTGAGAGAATGCGACCAGCTGATAGCAATGAAACCAATGAGGAAGGCCTCCCGAGGAAAGATGGGGAGATGGAGAGGATGAGAGATGGAGACAGTCGGAAAAACCAAGAAATTAATTACAACTCTTTTCATCAGTTACTTTCTCCCTGCAGTCGTGATTGTGATCATTTTATCTAGCAGATTTATTTCAGCCACGGAGACTGTTCATGCATTTGTGTCCCCACAGGTGTTGATGTTCATTTGCATATGTGCAAATGTATTTCCTGGCTTTTGAGTATGTTTGCTGCTATTAAGGCAGCATCTGATATCAACACAGGAGGGCAATAATACAATTGCCTAAACTGTGATTGAGTTAATGCTCTGGTTAAAGCACTTGCATAGCAGTAAAACCCCCATTATGGTAGAGCTTGTATGGCACTCTGCCTCTTTGACTTGTAATACAGAGCTGGAAAATAAGAACATTAAATGAGCTCACTTAGTTGTCTTTTATTATGTTACGTTTATCTAGATATATTTATCTACTCATACAAATCAATGGGAACTGATAGGCCAGTGGTAGCAGATGCAACTATTCATTCTATTTTCACAGTAATTAATACATTGAATACAGCTACTCTGTGATGCAGCTCTGTGAGTCCATGCTTTTTAGAGAATCAGAAGAACCGGCTCCCAGTTTTTTCCTATCGTTGCTTCTCAGTAGTGATGGGTCGTTCATGGAAGAGCTGGTTCGAAGAGCCGATTTTTTGTAGTGAATAAGAAGAATCAATTCTTGTCTAAGAGAGACAAATCTTTAGAAGGGGCGGGACTTTATTTTGATAGGCACACAATGTGATCAAGGAAAGATTAGGATCATACTACCATGTAAAGAAGGAAAGGGCTCTTAGACAGGTAGTGTAGTGGGACAGACCAGGTACAGAGAGAGTTGGAAGCCAGATTTATACTACAAGTGTGTCAGGAAAAAAATAGAGAAATTGGCCAATTTAAAGTGACAATGTTCAGACTTTGGCCTTTATTTACTTGACCTGCTTGGTGTGGTTCTGTGTTCAGTTGTTCATTTTAAGGTTTCATTAAAAATATTAAACATAACTTTATTTTCTAATGAAAGAAATGCACAAAATAAGGCTCTTATGTGAGGTAACTGCTTGTGTTTAATCCAGAGAAAAAACAAGTATAGACAGCGTTAGAAACTTCACACAAAGACCCGATTGAGGTCCAAACCAGGAATCATTCTGCTGTGATGCAACAGTGCTAACCACTGCGCTATTGTGATAAGATGTCAGATTGATAGAATTTAACTTTTGCAACCTTCAGCTGTTGTGTGAACGTGAATTTTGTGAGTTTTTTTAAGTTGTCAACAAGGAAACCAAAATTATTTTACATGCAAACCATTATTTTAACCTACTTTAATCAGCTGGTTTGTAGCAATCAGGGGTGGACAAAAGAAAAAACTGGCCCTGGCATTTTGGCCCAGATCAGCCCATATACTATTGTGCAAAACGCAAATATTTGTGCTCCTTATATGTGAATATTAACAGTGCAACTCCTTAAAACCATTAAAGTGAATTAGCATGAGTGAGAGTGAGAATGAGTGAGAGTGGACACGCTGAATACTTCAAGTATTTTCTTAAAATAAACATCTATGCTCTGGCAGAGTGATGAATATTAGAAGAGCTTCATCCTCCTTTGTGTTTGAGGATGAAAGAAAACAGAATGAGAAATGGTGGATAGGATGAAAACTGTAAAAAGTGTAAAAACGGTGTCTCTTTGTCTGCTGCCTAGACATGTTATCTCAACCAGGGTCAACTAAAGATTGAATTAAGATTTTTTCTTTTAACAAAATGATCCATTCAGGTCCAGAATCATTGGATTCTCTGACAAAGAAACATCAGTATAACACATGGACAAAAAACTTATTTCTGTGTATTATCCATCAACACCTTAAAATAAGCTGCTTCTAACACATTTATACCCAAACATATCCAACTATCAAACCACAGCTGATAACAAACAGGCTAACAGAGAAAATCTGAAATCTGCTGACTCACTTTTGTTTGTTGATGAATGATGGTTAAAAATCATCTTCTCACTTTCAATAAAACGATTTACTTCAGGAAGACATAAAAAGAAGTCAATTTAAGATCTGCTGTTTCAACCAGTCAACAGAGCTAGTAAACCAGTCAACACAAGCAGTAAACCAGTCAACACACGCAGTAAACCAGCTGTTCTCCTGCTGGAAACTCTTGTCAACTTATTTCATAAATGAAGGGAGACAAACTAACGGGGCGATAAAACAGCTGTTTAATAGATGCGTTTTCATCACTTCATGAACTTTGTACACAGCTAGCATGTTCACAGCTAATTGGGTCATATGGATCAGACTAACTGGGTTTAATGGGTGTTTTTACTCTGAACACAACCTCAGCGAAGTGAAAGCAGTGCAGCTTACCACAGCTTCCACCATCATCATCACCCACGGCAACTCATGAAGGTCTTGCTGTGGCAAACGTGTCAGTCATTGTTGGAAATTTGGTAGTATCTTATATTTTCTTCTTTTTTTAGATTGCACAGTTTCTCTGCTTTCCATTTTCTCACATCAATTCTAATGGGTAGCTACATCCACTGGTACAGAGCCAATAGCTGTTTAAAGTATCTGATTGGTTCAGCTTGGTGTCAAGTGGGCCAGAAGTTGACCTGTTTCATGGGCGATGTTTTCTCTGGTCTCGGCTTTGGGTTTTGTTTTTGCCGTGGTCTGGAGTCGCACTAATGAGTCATCACATGAAGTCAGATTCTGGCCAATAGCGGCCTGCGATCTGCACACGTCACCATTTTCGGCCCCACTCGGCCCCTTCAGAACCTCGATGGAGTAGGTGCTAAAAGTGTACCGACTCGCCCCGTACAATTGTAATGTGAACACAAACAAATCAGGCGGTGTGAGGCTGGGCTGGGCTGAGTAGGTGCTAGTGTGAAAGGGGCATCCATTCATCCATCCATCCATTTTCTGTACTGCTTAATCCATGCAGGGTCACGGGTGGGCTGGAGCCTATCCCAGCAAGTATCAGGCGAGAGGCGGGGTACACCCTGGACAGGTCGCCAGTCTGTCGCAGGGCCTGAAAGGGGCATATGTCACCCAATTATTTCAAGGAAAGGTGGGTCAGTTAGTGGTTGGTCTGATGGAAAGTTTGGAACATTAGCCTGTTGTCTCTTCTAAACTTTGCTCATATAGCTTGCTCACTTTTCCCCCATATTAGCTCATATTTCTGAAGAAAACTCTGGATTTATTCATTTCACTGTTGTTTTACTCAAATAATCAACGTAGACAAACGTTTAGCTGATGCATGTTCCGAATAAAGCAAAAGCAGCCAGATGTCTCCCAGCCCCCCCGCCCCACCTGAAAACGTCCAAGTAGTCTCAGAGGAAGGAGGTGAGCAGCTGAGTGTTGAATTAATTGATTATTGTGGTGGAAAAAAAAACATTAAATATAAAAAAATCGCTCTGAAATAATAGTCATTATAATAATAATAATAATAATAATAATAATTATAATAAAATATTTAGTCTGTATTTATTTGAATGGTTAAGAAAATCTTCTGATATCACTGAAATGTTAGGTCAGGAGTTTGAGACTCATCCTCCTGCTTTGAAGTAGGAACAGAGAACATTTCTAGTGCTGCAGACTGGGTGAATGCTCTCAGTCCAATCAGAAAAATATTTACATTTTCTAGATATCAGAAGATTAAATAGCAACAAGCAAATAGCATTGTATATGTGCTCTTCCCCACAAATCTAATGCCATCACCTGTGAGACACAGGTTTGGAGATAGTTGCATGGAGTATTGGTAGTCAAGTCAGTTTCCCTTGACATTTTCGGTGAAATCACTCAAAGAATCTTTAAGTAAAACAAAATAGTGGGAGGCCACCTGGAATAATTATTATGATGCTACAAATTACATTACACATCATTGGAGATACTATATAATTATGTATGCCATGTACTCTACAGAGCCAGATCGACGATTATCTTCAAGTTTGTCAGAGAAAAGAGGGGAAATGGAGGAAGAGACAGAAGAGGATACAGATTTAGATGATGAGGATCCACCAAGAGAAAGTGTAGAAAGACAAAGAGAGAGGACATTGAAAATCAGCAATTAACTGAATCTAAATTAACTTAATTGTATTTTTAGTGCTTCCACTACCAAGTAACTGTCATTTTTTCTTTTTGAATATGTGGATAAAGGTCAAAAATATAATTAAAATGGCTAATTCTATGTATAACAGTATCAAAACTTTCAATAATGGTCGCGCTTCAGCCTTTTTTCATGGGGCCCAAAATCCCTGGCAGCGCCCCTGCCAATACGTCTCCATAATGTCTCTCTCTGTGCTTTTGTACTGCTGATGAATTGCAGTGAGTGTGTTTAGAATCTGAGATATGGCCACTTAGTTTGCTATATACTCTAAAAGCACACTATAATGTATTTATTTTTCAAGAGCTTTGTAATGCTTTCGGTTCCCATTTTGTGCAAGGTGCAGCATAATTGCACTTAGAAAACCTTGAACATGCATCAAATTAAACCCAGAACGGGAATGTGTTCATACCGCCTGTACCATTACACCTCATCCTTCTGCCTACACATGGATACAAGCCCTGAAATATATTCCAAAGCTGTGAATGTCAGCTCTTGATAAGGATATCCCATTAACCTTTTATCCATTTCCATGTCCTTAAAGCTGGGGTGACTATTCTTTTTTTTCTTTCTGTTGCCTTTGGGCAAAAATTTCTAATAACCTTTCAGTGCTTTATGTTTAAAAGCTAGACTCCCCCTGGCTTTGCTTTAAGGCTTTAGAACAATCTTGACCATAATAGATGACTTTGGTCGCATATTATGGGCAAAAGAGGAGGTTCGGGTTTGTTTTTTTCTTATCTGAGTGAGGTTGTACATCAAAACAATAAATCAGATTGAGTTTTGTCTTTATACAGAGCACAATGAAACTGTGTGGGCAAAAAATAAGGGTCAATAAAAGAAACAAATATAAAATATAATAGAAATACAAAAATACAATAGAGTACGATTTTGGAGTAAAAATATGGAGTAAAATATGTATTAACACGTGCAAAATTAGGGTTAACATGAATCGTGCAAATTATGTGTGTTAGCATGCCAGTCTGCACATCAAGGCCAAACCAGTTCACAGTTATAGGGGTTCTGATGGAAGGGGTTGGGGGTGGATGGAGGTCACAGCTCTCAGATAGAAGCTGTTCTTCATCATGCTGGTGTAGGTGTCCTGGGTGGGCTTCTTCCTCAGTCTGCAAGTGTGTAATTAGTCAAGTATAGGAACTCAAGCCCAGTAATGTGCAGGGCAGACCTCATCACTGCTCTGCAGCTGTGCAGCTAGCATACCACGCAGCCTTGAAGCTGTGCGCATCTTTAGAAGTTGAGCATGTGCGGGAGCTGTCTTCTTCAGCTTCCTGAGGAAGAACACTCTTTGTTGTGCCTTGGTGATGAAGTTTGAGGTGGATTATTTCAGCTTTAGTATAAACCAAATAGTTAATGGGTGATGCTTCTGTGGTTCTATCTCAAAACTTGTCAGTACATCATAGTGTGTTAAAATACGTGCTTGCATCACAAATTTGTGTTAATAAAATTAATAGTTCATCTTTTTCTAAATTTGGATCTGATGAAACAATAAAACTGGATAGAACCAAAGAAAATTTATTTAAAAAAAAAACAAAAAACAAGGGCTATGTTGGTATTTTTCCCACAGACTTACTTTGGGGAGGAAGTTTGAGATTGTTGGACCTTTATTATCATTTCAGTGGACTAATTCTCTTAATCTACTTGGGGCTTTGGATCAGCTGTTGAAATGCAAAACACTACGTACTGAAAGACCTTTTATACTTGAGAAAATTCCTAAACATTATTTATTGGAAATTAAATTTACAGGAACATTTGGTGGGAAAGCAGTCACTGAACACTCACACAATCACACAAACAGAAAGTTACAGCTTCAATCAGCTCTTGGAACGTAACCCAAGGCTGAATATAGGCTGAAGCTTTACTTGGAGTCAGTTAATACACTTATTTGCCTCTTTATTAGGTGCACTTTCAGTTTGTTAACACAAATACCTAATCAGTCAATCACATGACAGCAAGTCAATGCATTACATCAGGGTGTCCAACTCCGGTCCTCGAGGGCCAGAGTCCTGCAGGTTTTCAATGTATCTCTGCTCCAACACACTTGACTCAAATTAATGAGCAATTGTGCAGAACTTCATAGGTTGTTGTATCCTTTTAATTTGAGTCAGGTGTGTTGAAGCAGGAATCATTGAAATCCTGCAGGACAGCGGCCCTTGAGGACCTACTTTGTACACCCCTGCATTACATGATCAAGACGCCTTGTTAAAGCAATGGGTTGAAAGAATACAAAGGACGGTGGAAAAAGAAGGGAAAAGCACTGCAGGAAAGAGGAGATACGACAGGATAATATAAAGTCTAAGAGTGGGACATACTGGGCTTAATAACGCACATTGGGTAAGCATGAAAGGTTGTGACCAAGAAGAAACCATAAAACACTTTGTGGTCCAATTTTTTTTTGTGCCCGATTAAGGGAGTATAAGGGACAAGATAGAGGTTTTTACTTGCACCATTATAACATTGTTTACCTACTTGTTTAACCCCACAGCCTACCTGAGTATTGTTGCTGACCATGTCCATCCCTTTCTGAGCACAGTGGAGCATCTTCTCATGGCTACTTCCGGCAGGATAATACACCATGTAACAAAGCTCAGATCCTCTCAAACATGACAATGAGTTCAGTGTACTCCAATGGCCTCCACAGTCACCACATCTCAGTCCAATATTGCACCTTTGGGATGTGGTGGAACATGAGCTTCTCATCATGGATGTGCAGCAACTGTGTGATGCTATCATGTCAATATGAATCAAAATCTCTGAGGATTGTTTCCAACACCTTGTTGGATCTATCACACCAAGAATTAAGGCATTTCTGAAGGTAAAAGTGAGCTCAACCTGGTACTAGTGAAATGAAATGAAAATGAAATGAAATGAAATGAAAAATACTTTATTTATCCCTTTTGAGGGAAATTATTGTTGTAGCAGAGTTTTTTTT
>JBBBVU010000017.1:26872315-26888265 GCA_037177055.1 Atherinosoma microstoma
GTGTCCTGCAGCAGGGACACAACAAAAACCTGCAGGACACCGGCCCTCGAGGACCAGGATTGAGGATCCCTGCTCTACAGCAATAAAACACAGTTGGCTGTGCTTCATGCTACTTTTTCTTTGAAAGTTTGTCAAATCTGAACAAAGTAAGAAGGTGAACACGGTGTCTGAGGAGCCCAGAAAGAGACTGTTTAATCTTGCAAAAGTGGCTTGTGGCCTGTGGGAAGTTACAGGTTTAGCCCTTTAGTGGCCAAAAGTTACACAGTATACCTTTAATTTGTAAGCAAAGCCTCATATCCACAAAGATTATTTTCCTTTATATCCATCAAACTCCCCCTTGGCAAAGCAAATTTGTTCGGCACAACTTGGAGCCATGGTGCTGAGCAGGTTGTCAGAGACGCAAAAAAAAAAAGGGTATAAAGATGTCAAGCAATTGATTGGAGCTGTGAAGGGTCAAAGGGTTTTCAAAGGAAAGCAATCTCTACTCATTGGCCCCTTTAAATTTAAAGCACCGATTTCACAACATTTGCACACACAACACATCTTCATGCTGTACAACAGTGAGCACAAAGAACAATGAGGACAAAAGACTGAGCACAAGAAGTCCTTGATAGTCTCTTGATGTAAGGGTGACTTCTGTTAAGTGGAACAGAACATGGCTCCATTTGCTGGTCCTTTGTTAACTGAAAAAGCTTTTACAACTGAAGAATGTGCAAAAGAAATACATATTAAACAGATATGCATACTATCAGTACAAACAGAGACACACATAACCAAGTTGGCCTTTGTGTTGTACTCTCCTGACAGAAAATGTTGCATATTTCCCCCATCTAAGCTTCCTCTGAATGAAGAGCTTTTCAAAGATTAAGGATTATTTTTAATGTTGAGAAAGATTCACCAGATAGTACCGTATACATTGTGGAGTGACTGTGAGCACATAAGATAAAGAGAGTGCAAAGATGACACACAAGAACGCTCGTGAGCCAGATTCATCCCATCATCCTCTGACTCTCTGAGTACCTGCTCCTTGCTTTACCCTGCTGAGCGGCCATCACATTCCTGAGAGATATTAGCTGTGTGTGTGTGTGTTTGCTGAGGTGTGATGATGACTTGTATGTTTGAGTGGGCCCAGGGCTGGTTGCACAGTGTGACTCAGGCTTTGCGTCCTGTTAGCAGTGTGCTGCTCAGACATGTGAGCCTGTCAGCGGCTGAGCACAGTGTAGGCCAGCTGCGTGTGCAAATAACTCACTGGAAGCTGGTGTGTAGGCATCCGTGTGTGTGTAAGCCTCCAACACACCTTTTTACCTCCACCTCTACTAATTAGAGTATGATTCTTCAGGATGGTGCGCTTACTCATCATCTGGCCTCCCTCTGCTCAAATATAAAGCAGTATTACAGGTTGTTATAACATGCAGTTTGAAATCAGGCTGTCAGGCATTTGTTACATACTTTTAGCATAATGCCTTTCACTATCAGATGTGATTTGCAGCCTGAGTCATGCATGCTGAGATAAGAGTGCACCACAGCAAAGTAATCCTACCCATTGTGTGATGGTCTACAGGTTATGTCGAAATGGGTTTTTTTGTGTTTACTGCTTGTGTTCTGTACTCTTGTTGCAGTATTTAACCACACAAATCATAGTTTTTACAATTGGATAAAGATAATCCACCATCGCTTGGAATTTTGCTGCTGCAAGGATTTAAGGGATGTTTTCTTTCATTAAGAATGGTTTAATTGATCCTAGCTAACGGAAATAATAAAAGGAGCATTGGAGCTCCTTTTCTTAGTATTTTAGGGAATTTGTGCAGCTCTCATTGTTGCTGCTCAGATACTTTGGTGCCATTTGATTCATCTTCTTTTGCAAAATGTTTGTTAAAACATTTTTGTTAAATGTACTGATCAGACCCCAGGTCCTTGTCACTGTTACCACTCAGAGATTTTGTGCGTCATGGTTTTCATATCTTTGGGTGGACACAGTGAGGACGCATTTCCTGTCCCTGGCATGCTACATATTCGAATGAAGCAAAGTTTTTATCTGTTTATATTGGAAGGAGTCATTAAACAAAACAGCCACACCTCCACCTCGTCTATTCTGGATTTCCTAACAAAGCTAAAGTTTGGTGGAGACGCTTTAATCAGAACAAGTGACTCATTTTCTCTGTCTAACCAGGTTTCTCTTAATAACAGGAAGTCAAGATTGAGCTCTGTGATAACATCATTGACTAGGAATGTTTTTCCTTTAGATCTTTATTACAAGATGAACGTCTTTTGAGGCAGTTAGACAGGATTCATTCAATGGTTATACCGCAAAATATGCGCTCACATACAACTTCAGAACCAGTCTAAACATGCATTAATTTTATCGACTAAAAAATTATGTAATCAATTAATTGATCGTTAAGAATTTAATTGATCATTGATCTATTAATTATGCCCATCCCTAGAAGGAATGCATCTAAAAGTTACAGGATAGTAGCTCTCAAGGTGGACTTTGGCACCTCTTGGTTAAAGCAATTCCAAATTTTTTTACCTTAAAACTCTGTACTTCTGACTCGTTTTCATGGTACACTGGCCTTTATTATGCACTCTCCTGGAGACGATGTTGCTATGCAGCATCCCAGGGCTGAGCACCACACTTCACAACTTTTTTCCCAGCCTGATTACATGACAGCTGTGTTTTGCTTTATGGCACCGCGTCACATGCCAGCAACTGCATATAAACATGTTTTGGATGTCCATCATGGCTTATCCAGCAAAGAAGGAAAGGAAGCAAGGAAAATAAAGAGAGAAAGTGATGTGAAAGAGTTAGCAGGAGATAAGTCAGGATGGAGAGAGCTCAGTAAAGAGACAGTATGCAAGAGCAATGCCGAATTAGCCGTTGTTGGGGGCGTCAAAGTAAGAAAATCTGCCAAAGTTCAGTAGTGGTTGCTTTAATGGGATTCTGCATGTTAGTTCTGCACGTTTTCTTCCACATAAAAAGGGGGACAGACAAATGATAACTTAAATTATTTTTTGTCTTTTTCATCATATGTCTGTTCTTACTTTTTCCTCAACTATAATCAAACTTTGTTTGATATAAATGTGAGAAATTGGATATAATTCTGGACACAATTAGACATTATTTTTGGGAGTATATTATGTCATTAACATTTATAGATTTTCATAAACAATAATTTCTGATAAAATCAATTTTTAGTGCAGAATTATTTCATATTCTAAAGGACAACAAATTACTTTGAGAAATTTGGCTGCAGGTGGCTACCTGCTTTACACACAAAGGTCAGGTAATTACAGTACTTTTGACAGTTCATTAAAAAAAAAATTGTAATTCAAGGATTATAAGTAAATCTGGCTTTTCGAAGAGAAATGTAAAAAAAATGAGGGTTGATAAGACTTCTGCACAGTTCACAAAGCTCTAAGTTTCCTTACAATGCTTATGCAGCTACTCACAATAGTGAAAACAAGATGTACTCCAATCAGATCTACTAGTATTCACTATAAATTAATTAATAAATAAAACACAAACCTTTTGTGTCTCCCCTGGCATATTGCATGCATC
The DNA here is from genome assembly GCA_037177055.1 of Atherinosoma microstoma. NCBI lineage: Eukaryota > Metazoa > Chordata > Actinopteri > Atheriniformes > Atherinidae > Atherinosoma > Atherinosoma microstoma. Next base: position 26,875,875 of record JBBBVU010000017.1, read on the forward strand.
GTGTTATGTATTCTGTACCAAGACATTGTACATTTTAAGTAACATTTCAGATGGGATATCCACTTCATTAAAACAGAATGGATAATTAGTCGGGTCTTTACTAAAAATAACTGCAGTTCACAGACAAGTAATAAAGAGACAAAGATAATTCACTAAATTTTTATTCACATCAAACCCATAATGGTTGTATTCAGAAACCCCCATCTACACACTCCACAGAGGGATCCATTTATTAAAACTTGATCAAATCCCAAAGAGGCAATCGGGTACATTTTCAAAAAGATTTGTCTGTTTCATTCTGGCTGTACTTGACTTTGACTTTGAATAATTCTCAACAATATTAATGATACAGCGTCAATCCCATTGCTGCAGCAGTCTTGCTAAGAGTCCCAGCGGTGTTTTCACGAGGCATGGTCTCAAAGTCAAGAAATGAAAATGAGAATAATTCATGCTGAGTCTCTGTCACACTGGCAGCAGAGATGAATAAACCAGCACGCTGAGCTGAATGCACCTATATCTGAGAACAAGTCCTTAAACTCCCAAAGCTACTAATGAGTCACCCTAAACCTTTTATAACCGTAAGACTGTCAGACTCTTTATTCCTCCATCACAAACTCATCAGACTCTGAAAATGTTTGACTTATTATAGTTGTACTTCTATAATGACATTAGTTACTAAAGTCTCAGAGGGATACTTTAGTAACTGTACACAAGAGACATGATCTAGTGAGTCACAATAGAATCACGTAGTTATTCATGGGGATCCTTAGTACAACGTATTAGCTTTTTTCAGAAGCACAACTTGTGGTGTTTAAAGTACAGGTCAGGTCAAGTTTGGTAATGGATACTAGTGATGTGCAGACCGATACTGAAATATCGATAGCCCCGATACCAGCTATTTATTTTAATATGGAAATTGATTGTAGAACATATAGATATTTTTGTAATTTGAGGTAAATATGTTGTTTATTACTAACTGGAATACAGTTATGTGTTCATTTTGAATGTATTAACGCATAAACAACAAAAATATTACTTATACCATATGAAAAATACAAAGTTGGCATCATATCAGCAAGAGAAGCTGATTTTGGGTATGTAGGTGCTTTGTCAGCGGTGAACAGAATCCAGCAAAAACCACCTTATCCTACTTATTCAAGATGATTTTGACCATTTACAAGCCTTACAATTGAGAGGATGGCCCCAGGATGACCTGTTTGATATATTACACGATGAACCACTCAATCATAGCATCTGACATATGGTCCACGCTTCTCATCATCATTGCGTGTCACCTCCAAGAAAAGAAGAAGTTGTTGCATCATGTCTGATTGTGACCTGAGCAGGATGGAGAAAGGCTACTTTGAAAGTGATTTACCAAATACATTTAACCTTTTTAATGGTCTGGTGGTGCGGTGGTTAGCACTGCAGCCTCACAGCAAGAAGGTCATTGGTCCGAGCCTCGGCTGGGGAGGGGTCAAACAGTGACCTATCTGTGGGGAGTTTTCATGTTCTCCCCGTGTATGCATGGGTTCTCTCCGGGTACTCCGGCTTCCTCCCACAGTCCAAAGACATGATGATAGGTTAATGAAAAACTGTTTGGTGAAAGATGGGACTAAGGGAGGAGCAAAAGAAAAATCTATGGTTTAGGCATCCAAATCCAATCCTGCAAAACAACAATTTCTTTTCACCAAAGCTGTGGCGGCCTCGCCGCTGCTTTTGAAAGAACTTGTGTCTCAATTTTTGTCATGACAACCAGCAGGATTTTAAAAAGATTGAAGTGGAAGCTCTTTCTTTGTCAGCACCACATATTGTGTCTTTTGTAGTGGAGGCGGTACTCTTCCTCCGGTCAGACAGAATAAAGAGATAGGTACGTTATGAAAGTGTCTGATGTCTCCAACACACTGTTCTCATGGTGACATTTTTAACTGAAGTAGAAGGAAACTTCATCACTTCTTAATACACCTGAGCTTCTGTATTGTATAAACCTTATCAGTTACTTTAAGTTAAAAATTAAACTAGGTCAGATGGAAATCGTGTGAAACTCCACCGAATACCTCCCAGTGTTGCCTTTTAGACTTTATTCTTGGTTTATTTGGGTCTATTGTCTTTGTTCTGCTTAGTACCTTGTCCCTTGAATATCCTGTTCAGGTCCTGATTTGTTTGTTGGAATAATTTCCACTTTTTTGGTTTCTGGTTCCTCCATTTATGGATCATAACTCTAGACCTCAAACATGGTCTTTCTACCCATTTAAACTTCTCATTTTCCTTCTCCTGAGACAATTCTCTTACTGGATATGCTTTTCATTTTGTATCCACAAAAGTAGAGATAAAATCCAGTTAGTTGATTTCAAATCAGTTCATTGTGACAATGGTGGTGAGCCAAACTTCCAAACACCGGATTTAATAATTAACACAGGACACGCTTAAAACTTAATGCAGTGCTGGCAAGAAATTTTACTCAAATATATTTCATGTTTTTCTGTGGGACCAGTCTGACTATAAATTATTCAGAGATTGAATAATCTTGTGATTTTTTTATGTATTCTTTGTTTCATTAATTTATTTATTCATGTGCAATAATTTATTTAGTTATTATTCACAATCATTTTCAAGGAAATTTAGACAATTGTTAAAAAGTCAATGGAATGAAAAACAATGTATGAAATATACTTTATCAATACATAGTCATAATTTAGTCAGATCAATTCCTGTTGTGAATGGCTGTAGCTGTGGCAGGAAGGACTGCTGAACCTTTCTTTGTTACAGTTGATCTGAAAAAGCCTCTTGATCAGTGCTTTTTTTTGCTGTACCAAATACTCACACAATCTAACATCTGAAATCAGTTTGCATGAGAAGAGACTAAATTTACCTGCAAATATATTTGATCCCACTCTCTTAACCTTTTATCAGGCAAGGAACCATGTTTGGTCACTTCATTGGACATAAAATGCCTCTGCAAGCTACTCCATGAAATCATGGAACCACATGGAGTTCTCCCAACCAATCAAAGTTCAGGCTTCATCCCAGATACTTCATTGAGATTGTCTTTTAAAATAAAAGTGAGGAAAAACTGTTAATTTGAACAACTTGCAACTTTAGAAATTGTGTTATTTCAGAAAACGTTACAATCTTTTAAAGTTTTGTATTTTAAAGTCTTGAAATTTTGAATTTCCAAGTATTTCAATGACTGTCCGATAAAGGGTTTCTATCACAAGTTTAAAATTCTGTTATCCAAAGATAGCAAGCTTGTTTTTCTCATTTGTTTTTTTGAGATCGCAACACATTATGATCTATCTTGAGAAAACAAGGGATTTCTCCAGTACAGATCAGAATATCTCAACTCAACTTTATTTATAAAGCTCTTTAAAAGAGCCACAGCTGAAACAAAGTGCTGCACATAACTAAATTATAAAAACTATAAGAAACAATGAAAACATAAAATGGCTAAAAACATGTATGAACATGACATCAAAAGAATTCAAATCCAACATAAGACAAATTAAAACAACTAAGATCAAATAAAGAAACTAAGTCTCGCTGAGGCTGAAAAGCCAAAGAATTCAATTTAAGATGTTTTTTAAAAGTGGACAGTGAAGGGGCTTCACAGTTGGGGAGCAGCTATAAAAAAGGTCCGGTCCCCTCTGAGCCTCCTCCTGGACCTTGGTGCCTGTAGGAGCCTAAAGCTGGATTTATACTCGCATGGCTTCTTCATCGGCCCCACAGAGCTGACGCAGAGGCAGTGTGTGTTTTTACTCGAGTGTAGGGTAAAAGCGCTGTGTTGCCGTTTCTTTTCCTGATCTGCAGGCAGCAGTAGGGCTGGTATCTGTCGGTAAACTCCACAAAGCGGAGCTTTTTCGATGATTCAACATACAAGTTTACTATATATTAATTACTGATGTACTAATCAGTCTTTATGGGGTGTTGTTAGTATGGAGATTCAGTTCTGTGTGGCTTCTCTGTGGACTTTGCACAACAAATCAGCAAGGTGGCTGCAGAATCAGTCATTTAACCAGCCTGGAAAAATTCTGCTTTATGTCACTTTTGCCTGCAGTATAAAAGGTAGTCAAATATCCGTAAACAAGTAATCACAATCTGACCAATCACAAGGGAGTACTTCCACGTAGCTGCGTTTGCGTAGCCAGGGTACAAAGGTCTGGAAGAGGTGCAAGGTGTAAGGGTCTGCGGACCTACACAGAGCATACGGCGGTGACGCCGTTACCCTCTTTACGCATACACCACGTGAGTATAAATCCAGCTTGAGGGGCCATGAAGGTGACTATGATCCCTTTACATATGCAAGTAAGCCCATTTTAAACATCACTGTCCTCATATCCCCATGCGTCCTTTACATTGATATGGTTGTTAGGCAACACATTCATCAGAGGGCATGGCAACGGTGGAGGAGATGATAATGTACATTCTCAGACATTAAAAGGGGAAACTCAGTAGACAGTGGTGGTCTGTGAAGCCATGAAATACATAGCTTCTTCTTCTTTGTTCCTTTCGTTTGTTGCATGTCGGCTAGTGCGGAACACTGCCCCCAACGGTTTCTGTAGTACTGCTCCGTTAGCTATGCTGCTAGAGCTCTGAAAACAGATCAAATTACGCACATAAAGGACACAAAGGACAGATGGAGGGCTTCATATCTGTCTTTAGCTTAGAGCATAAATAGGCCTTTAATGCAGGATAAATTGAGATAAACAATCCTTGATTCGTCCTGCATCAGTGTGGACCTTAGTAACCAGCAAAGAAAATATTTCTGATTAGTAGATTTTTTTTAAAGTTTGAAGAGATGGTGACTCTGGAGGTGGCGCTCTGGAAATTTAAATCAAACAGTATTACTGTGCTGCCAACATCTTTTTCAAAGTAATGCTAGTTTAATATAACTAGTCAAATACTACTGTTTTGCGTTTAGTGGCAAAAACAACATTGTTAAAGTTGTGAGAAAAACTCCAGAGAGCCAACATAAAGATTTAATCAGCTGCCAGTTGTGTTTAGGATTACTGTGACGTGCAGCCAGAAGGATGTGTCATCTTGTTGCTTTTAAAATTTGTTTGAAAAACAACCCTGGAACGACAGAGACCCGTCTTTTATCAAATCCCAATGTAACCCCTGGATACACTCAAATTTAGCTGGTTTGACAAGAACGATACAAACATCGCTTGACTTTTCTGTTCCACTTAGCATGTTGATGGCTCCAGCATGATGATGACTCACTTCAGAAGAGGAATGAGTTGCAGTCCTCTAATTTTCCATCTGTTACCAGCTACAGTATCATCATGCAGAAGTCCTCATCCAACCCTCATTTCTTTATATTTTGCTTCCAGCATCTTGAGTTTCTTCCAATCTTTCAAAGTGACATTAAGCAAAAATTCGATTTTTTTTCTAAAACGTTGGGGGAGGGGGGGTTGGACATTGGCTGTTTTTTCACACATTAAGTCAACTTCTTGTGTCTGACCATTTTCAGAGGAATGTCTTATTAGGCCTCTTCACCTTGACCTGTGAATCATTCAACCACGCTACAGACGCCTAACTCAGGGAATGAGGCAGTGTTGCGTTGACCCCTAAAGAAACAACTAAACAAATAACACTTTTTAAATGGGATTTTCCTGCACTTTGTTACTGGCAGCTGGTCACAAAGACATGATTTGCTCCCATTTCTGTAGTTGCATCTGTGGCAAGACGAAGGACCCCAGCCTCCTTGGTGAGAGTCATGCTAGCTGACCATTCAGTCAAAGGGATATCACTGTGGCCAGGTAGCCAGGGCGCATGGTCAATCGGAGGCATAGTGCCAGGACCTCAACTGTCACAAATCTTAAAAAAAACAAAAAACAACAAAGATAAGAAAGTTTGACAGACAGAAAATAGGATTTTTTGCAGCAACAAGGTAAATCCTAAAGAGCATAGTGTGCAGTGTGTCCTTAAAACAAGAAACTGGACAAGAGGAGGACAAAAGCAGGACTCCAGGACTCCAAAACTATCTACAGCACATAAACAGGATCTAAAAGTGATCTTGTGAAGAAATAAAAAGAAATCCAGCAATGAACTGATACAGGACTGATGACATGCATCTGGACCTTAAGGTGATCCATCCAAACGGTGGCTGTCCAGGGATAAAAGGCTGATGGAACGTTTTGGAACGTTTTTCTGAATGGCAAACTCGTAAGTTGCATAGGACTCCAAGATTCCAGATTTAAAGACGGTTGTGCCCAGTGCCACTTGTAGTCCAGTGTTGTCTTTATTAAAATTCTATGTTATATATTTTATGTTAAGTTAATTTCCGTTTTTATGCCAGGTTTGTTCGTGATACGTCGCATCAATATGTGTGGTTTATTAATCATCATCACCAAACTTGTCCGGTGTTTTCACGGTGCACAACTTTACATTGGCTTTTCTAGTTTTATACAACATTTCTAGATGCCAGATAGGCTATTTGGAGGCGTTCATTTTTTCCCAGTTGGTGCAGCTGGAATGCCAACTACCTGGTAATGACGTCACATACTCTCGCCCGCTCGGAATTACAAGACAACCCAAACATCCCATCCCGACAACATATATAAGTTTTGTGTCTCTTTTTTAAAAAACAATACGGATGTATTTGAAGCAGTATGTTGTGTATGAGTCTGGCTGATAATGGTAAACTCAGTTTACATTGTTTGGTAATGTTTACTGAGGATGACACAGTTATCTGTCAAGAACAGATATAAATAAGACTGTTATGAAGACAGCATCTCCTTTAGGCCTGTTGGTATGTATACACTTGAAAGCGCCAATGCAGAGCAGCAGCTTCTGAAGACATGCAAGGCGGGTTTATCTGTATAGCAGATTACATGTACAAGAAAGTAGACTTGACCTTGATGACCTGAGGGAACCAGAAGATCCTGAATGTATTTTGGCCATAAACCATTCAGTCAACAAAGCCAAAGGTGGAAGAAACCTGCAGCATCACAAGCAAGGCACCTTATGTTTCCTTCGGAGAGTAAGTAGCCATTCACGCTTCAATGTTGCGATTTAAGCATGTAATCAAGTCCTGAGTAATTGAATACGTGGTGAGCATGCCGAGGCATGAATGAGAAAAAAAAAAGAAACAGGAACAACAAATCAGATGGAAGGAAAAGAGAGGAGACATTGATGATAGAAAAAAAAATGAGATGGTAATTCTGTGGAAAACAAGGAAACAAGAAAGGAGGGAAGCGTGAGGAGAAAAGGAAACAAAGTTGAAGCAAAACAAAAACTGAGATGAAATGAGAGGACAAGGCAGAAAAGAAAGGAAGGGAAAGGGTAAGGGGTACAGAAGAGGCACAATACGAAATAAAAGAGAGGAAGAGGAGGGTTAACAGGTGAATGGATGATATTCTGCTCTACATCTTCAGCTCTGCATTTTGAATAATGAAGAGGAGCGGCTGGGCGAATAGATCCTGTCAGAGTCCGCAACACACAAGGAAGCTGGCAGTGTGTGTCCGTCTGTGTGTTTCTGAATGAGCTTGAACAATTCAACACACAACAAGCATACCCACAGCTCTGCCATCGTTATGGCATCGCTGTTTCTGAGAAAAGCCCGTTTGTGTGTGTTTGTGACTGTCTCTTGTGTAGACAGGCTCAGCTCTCGGACCGCCGAGGTCCAGGTAATTATCTCCCAAACAAACTGCCAAGTACTAAAGTGTTTTCCTCCTTCCACAGTGGCTCAGACAGAAAAAAAGAATGAGGATCAAAGGGAGGCGAAGGAGGAGCTGACATGGGCTGAAGAGGTGTGTATGCGTTTTCTGATCTTCACACCTGGTGAAAGCATTTCTTCTTTCTCCAGCACTACTTTGATAAAACTTTCATCACTCGTTTGAAAAAAAAAAAAAAAACTAAACTTGCTTATGCTTTGCAGCCAGATTTTGTGCATTCAGCAGCCACAGAACAAGTAACCATAATCTCTGAGGCAAAAATAAGGGAATAAACAATGTGCTTACAAAGGACTAGAACTGGAGCCTCCAAAAACCCTTTGAATTTCAATTGTGAATAAAAAAATAGTGTCTGTAAAAGGGAGAGAACAATTTTTTTTCTCCTTTATTGGTCTTACCAATAACTTCATTAAAGTTTAGTGTATTGGTTTTACACTGCTCTCTGAAGGTCCCACCCATCATTTCAGTCTGGTTGAGGTCTGGACAACATCATTTCAACATTTTTAAATTTCCTTTGGGATCAATAAACTACCTACCAACCTAACCCATCTGGGTCCTATTGATGTGGAGGAGCCGCAGGTCTACACTAATGGTGCGTTCAGACTAAACGCAATGTCAGCGTCAGGTACATGCAAACTCCATGGCCGACGCTCGTCAAGGAGTGGCAAGCTTTCTAGCGGCACGTTTTGCGCGTTAAGTGCGGTGCGTTTTGACATTTTGAGCGTCCGACGCTCATAACGCGCATCCAAGGCGGCGTTTTTGATGCTGGATGTCAAGCGTCTGATTTACCAGTGTCAAGCGTCCAACTTTGAGCGTCAAAAGCGTTCTTGACGCCGACATCGCGTTTGGTCTGAACGCACCATAAGGCCTAGTTTACACGACAACGCTGCTACCAAATTAGCTTTTTTTCCTCCTTTAGATTGAAAAAAGCTGCATTTATACGACGGCGGAATTAATCCGATTACTGCTGACACGACTAATTTGACAAATTTAGTGACTACGGTGTAGTATGCATGCCACGCCTTTAGATGGCAGTGAATCTAAGTTGCAACGATACACCACATTTTTACTGTAGTTCCTACTACATCCTCATTAAACTGGAAGACAACATCTTTGCTGGTGACATACCTGCTGAATGATGAGTACGTTTAATTTTAAGAGACCAAATAACTTGAAAAGATGTAGCAACACAAGAAGAACACGGAGATCCGCCATTGTTGTTATTGTTAGTTTGTTCACGTGGCTTGTAGAGTGCGCAGCTGGCAGTGACGTCGTCCTATTCAAGAGCTTTCACTTTGGGTTTACACGGCTCCGCGCCACCCCGCATCGTGAGAAAATTCCACCCTGAAGCCCGTCTTCAAAATGTTGCGGAGTCGCACCCCCGACACCGCGTTGTCATGTGCAAGAGAGGCCAGAAAAATACAGAAACGTTGCGTCTTTCTTGTAGGTATAAGGCCATGTTTACATGACAGCGCTGCGAGAGCGAGCCCAACCACCCTGCAGAGGAAACTCATTTCAGCCGCTTGTATTCACAATCTTGTTCTTTTAGTTATTACCCCCACCCCTATTTACTGGTCCAGGTTGGACCAGTAAATCAGGAGCCTTGCCTTTCGTCTCAGTTCCTTCTTCACCACGACAAACCGATGCAAATCTGCATCACTGCAGATGCTGCACTGATACACCTGTCGATCTCCATTCCTTCCTCATTCGTGACCAAGACCCTGACATGCTTGAATTCCTCCACTTAGGGTAGGATCTCCTGCAAACAAACACCTGAACAACATATCCTATTCCAATACATTACATTGGGTTTTGCTGGATGGCAGGACAAACATACAGATTTCTCTTTATCGTGACTGGTTGATAAATGATAAAAGGGACTAAAACAATAGTTTGATGCCTTAAGGTTGGGTGATGATTTTTTTCTTTTTACTTAATGTGGACAATTAATTTTAATTGTACTAAATTAATGACTGAGGTTTCTAAAACATTTTGTAAATAACTAAATATCTTCACAGTATTTTAGACAGAACTAGTGAATCAAGCCTAAGCTGCAGATCTCTCATTTAATGATAACTTCCATTATATACAAGTTCCATCAGTCACTCACAATATGTCTGACCTTGGCTGATGCAGCTCCCTACATGTGCTCTTCAACTTCAGTCTAAATTCAACCTTTTCCTTCCATATAAGAAATTGTTCCTTTTTTCCTCTCAGTAGATGCATAGTCTCGTTCTGAGGCAAACAGTAGGTTTCCTATGAGTGCACATATCAATACACCTGCATCTTTATTAAGATAAAATGTCCAGAGGGTATAAAATCATCCCTTGTTGTTCAGTTTGCCTTTCTGTCTGACTTTTATTTGTCCTTCTTTTTCTCTTTTGCATCTGTTTCCTTGTTGTTTCAGGTAACCATGTCTACCTCCCTCCTCCTCATTCCTCTGGTTCTAGCTGTCCACAGAGGGAGCAGTGAAAGAGCTGGCCTCCATGGATGGAAAAGAGGCACACTACACAGAATATTTATTCACCGCTCAGCCAAATGCCAGCTTGCCTTTCTGTTCTCTGTTCCTCAATCCACCTCTTTTCCTTTCTCTCACAGTCTGTCTCTCAAGTGTTCCCAATGCGAGCTCTCCAACACAAAAAAGAAAGAAGAAAAATCACACACACATTTAGCCAGCCAGCCAGGAGCTTATACTGTTCACAATCTCCAAAAGCGCACTAAAAGCTCCCGTGAGACAAAGGAGAAAAGTGTGAAGGACAAAGACTCACACTGGGGGGGGGGCAGCCAATCCATTACAAAAAACAGAATAAACCACAAAGAATAACTCCAAAATATTTCAAATTGTTTCTATTTTCTAATCATAAACATAATTTTACTCAAATTACTGATCACTTAAGGGTTATTTTAATAATTCTGTTATGATGTAGCCTTGGCAGAGAATATGTGGTGCCTCCCACCAGGCATCAGCGCCAGCCAATCAGTCACGTCCGTCAATACTTATCTGTCAATAACCACTATTCCTTTATGTGAAACATCTGCTACACTTGTGATGCTACAAGTCCCAGTAAGAGTGGATTTGACATGTGAAGGAGCAATGAGGAGAGCAGTTAATCTTTTATAGATCTTTACGTATTTCTATTGTAACTGTAATACAGAATAATCGTCTGGCAGTTAAATTCCTGCAATTAGATAGGAACAAATGAACAGATGGCAGGTTCTTTTGTCCAGATCTGACACAAGACTGTTAAGCCCATCCAGTATCCACGGCAATAGAGATCTCAAGGGTCACAGCTGGAGAGTTTCAACAGTCTCCCAATGAGGTGGGAGAGATCCTGTCAGAATGCAACACAAAGGGAAAGTCATGAAGAAATGGATGCAGTGATGCAAATAGCTCTCAATAGTGATGTTACGTCTGACTCAGAAGCCCCAAACCCTGCGTCAAGCGAAGGGAGCATGTCCACATAAAATTGCATCAAGGCTTGCTGTTTTTCTGAATATAAAAATGACCAAAGACAAAGAAAGGTTACTCTGAAATCACGTGAAAGCCTGGTGGAGGGATTTGAGTCGCTGAAAATAATACAGGAATTACAGGAAGTGTTCTGTATGATCTGAGGTGATGTCAGGATCAGTATGTGCAGGAGATTGGCTGACAGCACTGCCTCAAAAGGAGAGCCACCAAAAAAGTTAAGGACACTGGTAGTTTGGAAGCATTTTGACATATCTCCCAAAATTAATACATAGGCTACAAATAAAATGTTATAATTGATTTATATAATATGGTTGATTTATATTCCAGGATTGATTATTATTTAACTTTATTGATATGCCACTTTCAGCACAGATTCATTTAGCTGACTTTACAAAAACGCAATTGGCCAGAAGGACTTAACACATTCATGGGGCTTCATTACATCATCACTTGCTCTCAAATCTCCCGTTCCGTTCTCTGATTCATTGCATCCCCTTAGTCTAACCACGGCAAAGTGATCTGCAGCCACTCCCTTAGCTCCACTTAAATCCTAAAGGGGCCCACACCTGTCTTTACTTAGGCTGATTAGGTTGAGAGAGTCTGTTTTTACAAACACCCATTGAAGGCTTCATAAGCAAACACTTCACACTAAAAAAAACATAGGATAATATTCCAGTTAAAATCCATACAACAATTCCATTCAATAAGTAAATAAACACATGCACTTCATAGTTCTGTCACAGATAAAAACATTGAACATAAAAGAATAATTCATTTCCATTGTAGAAGCCTTGACTGCAATTCATCAAAACTAAAAGATTATTTGCAACAGATCAAAAATAAATCTAGGTGGAGGGGCAGTATTGGACCTATTGGATCTGTTCAGCACTGAAATGTGAGGTTGTTCGCAGTATGACAGCTGTTGTAAAGAATATTATGGAGATCATCACTGTTGAAATTATGTATAAAAAATGTTAAAATTTCATAGTTAGTGTAATGTCTATAGAACACCTGGGACTCAAAGACCTTTACAGATAAAATAATAGTTTTCATTCTGTACATTAAGACTATTTCTATGTAGGGATTTCAATATAGATATTGAAAATCCATGTAGATCAGAGATGTCGAACTCGAGGGCCGGAATCCTGCAGGTTTTCTATGTGTCTCTGCTTCAACACACCTGACTCAAATTAATGAGTAATTGTGCAGAGCTTCATAGGCTGTTGTATCCTTTTAATTTGAGTCAGGT
>JBBBVU010000017.1:26893204-26903806 GCA_037177055.1 Atherinosoma microstoma
TTTTAAGATGATAAAATCCTATCTTTGTGACATTTCTAATATGTGGAATAAAATTAAGCTCAGAGTCAAAAAGAACAACCAGATTTTTCACACACCGAGAAGGTTTAAAGTTCTGCTGTTTGCATGAAATGGTCTCTCTCTTGTCTTCGGGACCGGTGATTAAAACCTCAGTCTTGTCCTGGTTGAGCTATAAGAAGTTTTCTGCCATCCATGACTTTATATCTAAAATACAGTTTAAAAGGGTGTTAACTGGCTCCAAGTCATCAGGAGACACGGCGATATAAAGCTGCGTATCATCAGCATAGCTGTGAAAAGCAACACCGTGCCTCCTGATGACATCCCCAAGTGGCAACATGTACAGATTAAAAATTATTGGGCCTAAAATTGATCCTTGGGGAACCCCACATTTTATTTCATGGATTTCTGAGGAGCATGTATCCAAACTTACGCGAAATCGTCGATCTGTGAGATAGGAGTAAAACCATTTTAAAACAGTACCTGTCTCTAAACATAAAGAAAATACTGTGAGTTCCCAATTAAGAACTTGTTAAATAAAATGAAAACATTCGATTGAACTCGAGGTTTTGCTAGGTTTTGACACAAAAATGTGTAACCATAGAAGTCATGCCTTTTTCCAGTCTTAGAACATCAAATGATGCCACTACTTACTGACCATAAACTGACCATGTTCATTGTGGCAATGTCTACTACCTCAAAGAAAAAGCCTACAATAAGAGGGGTGGAAGAGGAACAGTTCCCCCCATACATGTGGTTCTGTGTCAGATCACTGTTTTAGTTTAGGCACAAAAAAAAGTAAAACTAAACATTTTCTTTTTCTAGGCTATTTGTGGTTGTGGACTATGGTAATGGTTAACAGTTTTCCCCATTGGATTTCATCCATTTCAGCCATATAACATTGATGCATACAAATATCAGGCTAATTATGAGTGTTATTCTTAACCTTTTCTTCACAAGAACACCCTGCAGGGGGGCAGCATCAGATACATGCAGAACAGAAGATGTCTGCACACAGTAGGAAGCACCAATGCTAACATATAGCAGACCAAAATCGTGGGGAGAACTTAGCTAAAAGACTACCAAGGTTTGGCATCCAAACATTCAAATGTAGAGTCACTTGAGTAAAAATCAGATGTCCAAGGGTCAGTAAATGCAGCATGTAATGTACTTCTACAAGTTGTTCTGCATCATCTCTACCATGTTCTAGATCATAATGCAAAACTGCCAGATGTGACAACTGAAATAAAAACAGCCAATATTGATTAAGAAGCTCTGATAAAATTTTCTTTTAATCATCAGTCACACAATACAGCATCATCCAAAGTAAACAACTGTTGATAACAATATATCAATGGTTTGTTTTATAAGTTTTTCTTCACTTTTTGACATTAGATGATCACTTTAGTTGTAATAATCAGTTCGATATTTCATTTGTGCCCCCATTTTCCTGGTCAGTGTCCCTGCCAGGCCCCCCATCAAAACTTTTCTTGACCTGCTCCTATATAGTACCAATGATTTAAAGGAGACATCCCCTTGCTTCCTTTTGCTGTTTCACTCTCACTAGATATCTGAACCTGATCTATCTTCATAGATGTGTGCATGGCTGTCTTTTGGCTAGCATGATTTTAAAGCTATGTCACTAGCAAAACTCATTAATACTGAAAAGTAATATGAAATCAATGCAAACAATATCTAATTGAAATAGGCTGCCATTGTTATCAACAACCAGTGCTCTTGATAGACCTCCTGTTCCGCCGAGGATCTGGATTTTAGCGACGTTCATGTGAGAATCACAAGAGAATCCAATTTGTGGCTGGAAAAGTTTGGACCAATCAGACTTTTAGGTGTGATGACAATCACCACTGGCATCTCCTGTCCTTGATGGGTTCCTCTTATAGTTTCCTCATGCCTTTGACAGAGAGACGCTCTGACTGCTTCATTTTAGCTCATTCAATATTTTCTTTCAAATATACAAACTACTGTAATGTGAGGTTAACATTTAAATAATTAGACGTTATGCCTGTTTGTATCTGGAAGAAAAAGCCTAGACAATGGGAACACACAATGATATGAACTGATCAACATGTTTTTATACTCCTCACACCTTGTGTATGCAAATTAAATCCTAAAACCATCATGCATAGAGTAAAATATGAGGAAACTAGTGGAGCAGAGTTTGTTCAGATAAATGCACTACCACACTCTTCAAGCGGGTCAAAAAATATTGATTATAGATCACTTTCATATGAGTCTTTATATTGTTTTTATGGAAATATTCTGTTTAATCTACCTTCAAAGTGTCAAAACACCTGAAAAAACAAAAACAACTGGGGTCATGTCCAAAGAGAGATGAGATTAACTCATTTCAGATTAAGCAGAGAAAAACAGATTGACTCTTATCAGGGCTGGAGGATTCATTTTATCTCCTACTGAAACAGCAGCTCCCGGTGGTCACATCCAACACTACAGAACTGAAACTCCCTCCTGGTAAAAGACGTCTTCATTTACTCCATCTGTGGAATTATTTAGATAGTGCTGAGATGGACAGCTGATAATCAGCACAGGCTGCAGGACAGAACAGGGCTGTTATTGACTGTGGGAGCATCTCTCTTTTTATTCCCTCTATCTCACTCCTCTCTTTCAGTGGATTGAGGCAAGAAAATTCCTCACAAATCATTTGGGGAGAAATTCAAAAAATTACCTACAAATCCTCCACTACTACATAAGATTCTAATTCATAACTTTGTTTTTTCCTGGAGGTAGTTTTTATAGATCATTTTAGACTCATGGGAGACATTTTTGAGTGCATCCCCTGCAGAATAATAAAATGCAATAATCAATTGCAAATTAGATGGAAAAAATGACCAAACACAATGGCCCTGATTTACTAACATCCTAAATAGTGCAATTGCATGCAGCGCAAATATAAATGTGCCTCCTATTAACGTTTGTCTAAACAAAGTTGTGATTTCAACATTCAAACAAATTATATGTTTTTATGTCAAGATTTTGTTCCAGAAGTTCAGTCATCGCCACCCACCGCTCATGAGAAAATATTGTGAATCAGACTGATGTTCATCCTGCAGCATTGGGCTGTTTCCTCTCATCCAGCTGCAGCCATTTGTGCGTATCTCAGACAGGTAACGCCTGTCTTTCAGAAGTGCTAAATATAGGCGCAAAAGCAGCCACCGTAATCAGTTCCACGTTTAGTAAATCACATTGCACATGCAAAGCTGATTAATTTGCATCCCAGTATTTTTGCACGTTCTGGCAGAAGCGCCCAAATTGCATATTCATTCAAGGCAAAGGCACAAAATGGATTGTGGCGTTATTTTGCCCATTTAACAGGTGCATTCCTCGGTGTGCCGGTGAGTAAATCAGCTGCAGCATGTGTTTAGAGGCGCAAACCTTTAGTAAATCAGGGGCCATGAGACCAAACCAAAAAGAGTTGGCCCATTGTTTCATTATCACTTTACTCAGCAAAAAGAGAATAGTTGAACCAACTTAAATTCTTTCACTTGGTAGTGAGAAATTGAACTAGTGGTGGGTGGATTAAGCTGAATATCGAAAAAATCGATAACAATGTTGGTGTCGATAACGATCGATACTTGTCTAATAACATCAACACTGTAGTTTCAGTTCCTCTTCTGCATTTTGTCAAAGAAGTGACCTAGCTGTCTGTATCTGTCTAAGTGCCTCTCAGTAGTGATGTGCAAATAGATAGTGAAATATCAATACCTCCGATACCAGCTTTTTATGTTCTAGAATCAATATTCATGCTAGAAAATAAATATTTTAGTCAGTTGGGATAAATTTATCCTGAACTGGAATACAGTGAAAAGTAACTATTAAATCAGGATCTTGTCTAAGTCATACCCAGTTCATAGGAACTACTTTTTCTTCTACCTGCCAGTCATATGTAAAATGAGGCACAGCGTAGCGGCACGGTAGTGTGCCGATCCCTCACTCATTCAGTCACATGTGGAGCTGAACAGCAGTGGCAGTGGCTGTATGATGTGTGTGGGAAGACACAGAGGTATTGTAGCAACACCAAAAACCTCCTTAAACATCTGAGAGTCATCATAACTCAGTATATAATGAAATTTAATGAGGAAGAGGATTAGAGGAAAGGGACAGGTGCTGCAAGGGTGAGACAGACATGACTCTGGGAGTCCTTTGATGCTGCAGGCAGGTACTATCAGGTACTATCACGTACTAATCACTATTCAGGTATAGATGAAGAAAATGTGGAGCTGTGTAGCACTGATGCAGAATTTTTGGAGAGTGATTTTCATCTGTGTGCTAGGTTCAGGTTTTATGTGTTGATGTTCAAACAACAGAAATCCCCCTTCCTAAGACTAACGTATCTAAGGATAGATAGATATCATTTGTGTTGACAGATATTTAATATTTTGATATTAGTTGAAAAACATGTGCAGTTATTGTAGAATTGATTTATTTATGTATTTTACTGGTAATTTCAGTTTGAGTGACTAAATTCCTTTCTCCTTAGTGTAGCCTGCTTTGAAAGTGATTTTTCAAACACATTAAGTTTTTGTACAAAGTGTCGGTATTGGATCGGTATCGCCGATTAATTTTAGTTGGTATCTGATCGGAAAGAAAATCAGTGGTATCGCACATCACTACCTCTCAGTCACACGTTGCTCCCCCCCCGCCCCTTTTGTGTTTTGATGTTGCACCACATGTGACTCAGCTGCGCAGGTAAGCGAGCAGCAGGTAGGCACCGGCCGGCAGCAAACACATAAACAGCCCAGCAACAAAGCATCCTTGATATGATACTGTAATCCCACTGAAACGTGTTATTCAAATGAATCCATTTACTGGAACAGATACAAACATAAAGTATGGCTCAGATAGGGATACTATGATGACTATATTTCAACCATTTAGATGTGTTGTAGATTGAATTTATCCAGTTAAAGAAAAAATTCAAAGAAATATTTTTTAAAAAGGTATAAAAAAAGAATATATGTAAACCCACACAAACTTTATATGTGTGAATTAAGATGTATATAGCATGTGTGATTATATGCATATATGTAGTTTGTGTAAGAGTATGCAGAAATGCTAATGTAATTTGTAGGTATATATGTATGTGAAAATGTGTGGATGCAGATGCATACAGTTGTTCAAGTGTATATTTATTTATTAAATTTTCTCTCTCTTAAAAATTGTTCTTTTTGGGAGGGAAACTGACAACTTTGTGACTAAGAAAGTGTAAATTATGATTAAAAAGGGGGGCAGGAATATTTACTTCATTCTGCTCCTTTTCAGACTTTATATAGTGACTTTTAATTTTTAGTTATTCCGTTCAATTGTGGGTTTTTTTTTCAAACAAATTAAAAAGAACATTATTTTAGTATTTAATTTAGCCAATTCCTGAAGAGAAGTGAAACTTAATAATTATTTTATTCATAATAATCTCAAGGAAAAATCACATCAGCACTTTGAGATCATTTAAATTCTCTCAGTTTTTGTAGTTTGATGATTAATCCACCTTCATTAATCAAAAATTATCGGTGTTAGTCTCGGTGGAACTGGCCATTTGTTTACCTTGGATCAGATTGATACCAAATCTTGCAGTATTGGACACTTCTAGTTTAGTACATCTACCAGCTCCCTCACAATCCTGCTGCAAACCTCAACATTCAAAACAGAAAAAAACATTCTAACTAAATATAAACGTAACACAGGCAGTAAAGCACATAAATTGAATGTATACAGTGGCAACCACAAATAGTTATTTTCTTGCAGAATATGCATTTCCCATGAGTCTCTGCAGTCTTTGCACAATTAGTACTAAATGATCTGAGTAAAAGTCTGACTGTCGAGTTGAACTAAGTTAATAGATTAACTTGAATAAACTTAATTCAATCACTTGTTACAATGGAAGCAATTCATTTAATTTGATTCCAAAGTTTCTTTTTAATCAAAAAAGTCGTTATTATCACGAAGCAAAAGAATTTTTAAAAAGCCCCAAGACTCTTTTTAGTGTAAAAGTGTAAAATTTGGAATTATTTGCTTTTAAATGTTGGATAAAATAATGACTTTTCAATTATTCTCTCAGTGCAGCAGGTAAAAGCATTATTGTCAGATGATGGATGAAAATAATCCCAGAAGAGGCTGGTTTTGGGGGAGCTTAATCCATCTCTGTGTTAGTGCAAACTGTCAGTGTGTTTCTGTTGTCATGGCGCCATGTGGCCACGGTGAGAGCTACGATGAGAGCCGAAGTACCAGTAATTGGTCCCATTTATCCTCTTCAGACCTTTTGGGCATCCACACAAAAGTGTTATGGTTGAGGTTCCCATTCATGTATAAAAACACACACCAGTTTCTTGACTGTTTGGGGATTTTGCTGAGATTTGGACAGATGAGTTGGGCTGAGAGACTCAAGTGTTTTAGCCGGGAGCATATTTTACTGTCTGACTCCTCATCTCGTCCTCTGCAGTCGGAGACGATCAATGTCTGACAGTCGATTGCCTCAGCTTCATTTCCTTTTATACTCTCAGAAAGGTGAAAGTCACGGCCATTTAGAGAAACAATAAACTTGTTTTTGCTTACTTATTTAAAGCTGTTTACCGACATTAACCTAACACTTTCCGGCATCTGCTTTTAAGTAGAATGAGTCACCGAGCAGAGGAAGCAATAGATTCAAAGCCGGGGCTGGCCCAGTGGAAATGGAATTGAATGGAGTGGCAGCCGAAGGTGTCAGCGTTACGCTGCATCCAGTGAGCCGAACATCTGATAATGAGATGTCAACAGTCATGATAATGGATTATATCCCAGCTTTTCCAAGTGCTGCTGTTATACATCACACTGGCATTAAGAAGCAGTGGAGGCTAATCTACAAAGAAAACATTTTGATGCTGCATAGCTCTTGGCTCTATTTGAGGAGGGAGAGTTTAACTGAGCTGAACGTATACATTCCCTGACAGAGCCATAAAAATTGATTACTTTAGATTTGTGTTTTAATTTTAAGTTTTAACGTAGTCAGTAGTCATCCTGTAATTTTCAAGCACGGCTGAGTTTGAAATGTATTTTGAAGAGGCTGATAGAAATAATCTGGTAACTTTTAGGATTTAACATAAATAGGTGCATAACTTAAAAAAATAGGTGGACTCATAACAAAATAGGCCCCCTTTGTCTGGGTTTTTCACCCACTAGAAGTGCGTGGTAGTGGGCTTCCCTGCAGAAAAAGCATCCCAATTCTGACCAGCAACAGTTTTATTTCTGTGCTTGCAAACATAAACAACTCAGTCTTTTAAGATTCTAGTGGGTGACTAAACACTCAAAATAACCGGTGGTTCTGAATTCATAGAGGGCTCCAATTAAAAATCAACCATTTAACTTTATATTTCTTTTAATCAATATTTTAGTGAATACTAGTACCAACAACTTCAACTCAGCTCCCATTTCAACAAGTTAGACAGCTTAAAAACCAAAACATTTTAGCACTGCTTTTAGCCTCTAAAACACACAAATACAAACAATGAGCGACGGCACATTCAAACATACACTAAAGATAGTGAATGAACGCCCATACAAACATCCGGGGAACCTCAAGTGTCTTGTTTTTTGGGCGCTACAGCTGTGAATGGTGCAGCAGGAAACATTTTTTAAATACATATTGAAATAAAATGAACTGCCCAGAACTTTTTACACCAAAGAGTGCTCTCATGGGGTGGTACTGCATCAATGCATGAAAGTTTTCTTTCCTATGAGGGGGTTCATATGTGTGTCATGTTTGTCGTGGTGCATTCACTCTGGCACTGTTTGGTCCACTTTAAACAAACCCTGGTCCCCTTCCCGTGGATATTAGGGCTAGCGATAGTATCAATACCAAAATTTGCAGTAAGTAAATCCAGGACACGAATCACAGATACTAATACAATACTGATACTTTCACATCAATTTTATCATTTTGCCTTTAATTATTGATCATGATTCTAATCATAATAAAACACAGTCCAAAGATTTTTTGTCAAATAAAACATTTTTATTAACAAACCTAAATGGCAGAACTGAGAAAATCAAGCTTTTTTGTAAACAGTATAAAATAATATCAACAATGTAACAAAGTGATAAAATAACTGTTATTTCCTTTTATCATACACAGTCATTTGAGAAAAAATAAATTCAGTGCAAATTTGCTAAACAAAAGCAAAATCATTATTACTTGGTTATCATCCACATTTTTTGCCTAAAAAGCCCCTCTGTAAGGAAAGTATTGATCTCATCACGCTGGTATCGAACAATACCGATACTAGACTCAGTTTCGATACTAATGATATTTGGAGTGATCTGCCCAGCCCTAAAGGATAGTTTGGTTCGGTTGGAGCAGTGTGAACGTGCATTTGCACTCTGGTCGGCTTAAAAACTCAGATCACATAAAAGTGAACCCTGGTGTGGTTCAGTTGCAGAGTGAAAACAAAGAAACCATCCAGTGAACCAAAGAGATGAAGTGATGTAGAACGCAGCGAAATGCAAAATGCTGGATAGCTTGCTATCTCTCCTGCTGCTCATACTGGACACATTCTTGTTAAAACCGCATAAATCCATTCTTCCTTCATTGTTTATTTGCAGTAATGAGCCGTTTCTGCCAGTTTATGAGTCAGATTTTCTTCTTATTTTGTCTTGTTTGTTGTAACTGCATGATGTTGTCCAAGCAGCTTGGTCGGCTTCAGGAAAGCAAACCAAACCAAACCAAACAAAGGTGTGAAAGAATTCCCTGCCCAATCAAATTGAGTCACTTGAACTATCCTGGTGTGAATGCGATCTAATTCACCATAGTCACTGACTGGTGGTTACACATTCACAGAATGAAGGGTTTTAGCCCAACAGCATCCCAATTCAGCCCAAGAGCCAGGGCTCTATAAAAAAAACACATCATACACACTTTTGCTGGGTCATAATGATATAGATGGATTGATAAATGATTAGCCTACTTCATAAGGGGTTCATGCATTTTTAAAAAAATAGAAACTATTCAGCTCAGTCTCTGAAACCTATAGAGTGGAACATTTCCCTCATATTTAAAAAAAAAACAAAGAACAGACACACATAAAATAGAAGATTCTCACTTCACATATTAATGTGGTTGTCAATTTTCAGCACCAATGTGGTTCTTTATAGGCCAAGTTCAGTAAAGCTTAAATTGCTCCTTAGACTGCTGAGGGTATCTCTGAACTAGGGAAAAACCTCGGACGGATGGATGATTTGAGGAGTATATATGCATATTAAATGGTGTAATCCCATTGACTTTGTTTTTTATATTTATTGACTTCATTCATATGGGTGGCCTTTTGATCTCAGTTAAATCTGTATGAAAGAAAAATATCAAATCATGGCAACACAATGTTTGCAAAAATCAACTTTATATCTATATATACAAAAATGCTACCAAACACCACAAAAATTCTTGCAATTTGAAGTTTATAGTATAAAACATATTCAACAGTAAAAAAAAAATATGTCTGCACATTCTTAAATTTTTTTTAAAAATGAGACCCACTTGTGTACTATAATGTATCACGCAAGGAATGTCATATGGTGTTGAATAAAACAGCACAGTGTGTAATTTGTTGCTGTAAAATTGACCAATTATCCCATAAAGAAATTGTTCTGTGCATGCCATATACAGTAGGTATACCTGTCTTACAGTTGTTGCTCTGTTCTTGGCTCAAATTATTCATGACTTTGAACATCAGTTTCCTTCTTACATTAAAGGCTCATATTTGTGAAATGGCTACAATGTCTCCGCAACAATTTGCCCTAAAAAATGCCAACATTTTTATATTTTTCTTATGTTTGAAATTGTCACTAAATATAAGGTTACCACTTTTAATTTCCAGATTGTTTTGTAACAGACCCACATGTTAACCCCACTTGCTCCATTTTAGTGGAGATGTACGAGCCTCTGAGGCTGTAGTAAACCATAAACTTGTGGTTGTGCTACCTTCTTGGCTAAGTCTTAGAAAAGATTTTTCTAAAATGAGGTTTTATCTTAAATAAAGCTTAAATAAAGGAGAAATGAAATTACATGAAACTACGCTACCATCTCAAGGGAAGCCATTTCAGCTTTTTACTGAAAGGACCACACCTCACCGAGTTAGTTTACTGGTTTAATGGAAGGTATGAATGACAATATGGATGATGTTACAGATAGATTTGAACTTCTCTGGCTCATCTCTGGTGTGTTGTGATTCAAGGCTGGGAGGGGGAGACTCATGGTGGATGTCAGTGACACCAGCCCACTCAGGACCCCCCAGATGGTACCTGAAAAAGAGACAATTAATTATATTAAGAGGGATGAGATAGGGTTGAGGGATTAAGAGGGTGATGAAGGATAAATGGATGCACAAGGGAGAGAAGAGGAGGAATGAATGGATACATGAAAAAGGGAAAGAGAAATGATTAATGAAGGAGTGAAGGATGAATAGATAAAAAAGAAGGGGGGTGTTTGAATGGACAGGTGAGGAAGAAAAGGACTGGATGGATGGATGGATGGATGGATGGATGGATGGATGGATGGATGGATGGATGGATGGATGGATGGATGGATGG
>JBBBVU010000017.1:26929442-26942425 GCA_037177055.1 Atherinosoma microstoma
ACGTGCTTGTGGAAAGAGGGGGAGAGATGTGACAGTGTGGGTCCTGTCACTATGCCTCCGATTGATCATGTGCCCTGGCTACTTGACTGGTCAGCGTGCATGACTCTCACCTGGGAGGCTGTGGGTTCAATCCCTGCCCGGGCCCTTCTACGTCCTGCCACATTTTTTTCTGTGCAATGTTTCTAAAGAGCTCCTGACTATCAGTACTAGATTGAAGCCTACCAACGTGTGGGCTGAATCCGGGCTACTTTTGGCACTTATGGCTCAGTTACATCCCTGCAAAGTGTTGTGTGGGCCAGAAATGGACCAGATGTCAGTTACCAGCCTGGATTGGATTATGGCAAGTCTCCTATAGACCACATGTGGTGCAGATGTAAGTTGTTGGTATTTTGTGGGCCACAAATGGTCCTGATACAGGAAGCCAGGAGGCGAGGAGAGTAAAGTGTTTTGCCCAAGGACACAACAACAGCTGACTGGGGCAGGAGCAGGATTTGAACCGCTTGGACAACCTGCTCTACCACCTGAGCCACTACCACCCAAATAAATAACTCAGACTAAAAATTGAGTTTGAGATCAGACATTCCACCGAATGGTGTTGTGGTGGTTTTCCTTCAACTTCTGTACATTTACATAATACTGTGAAACTAATAATTGTATGTAAAATTTACAAGATATTATGTAATGTTATGTAATCTTTGTTTAGATTCTACAATGGTCTCTCTTGTAAATGAGACTGCATTGTCTCGATAGGACTACCTGTATAAATCCTCCTCTCACATCACTCCGGTCTTTTCAAAATCCAAATTTTTACATTAAAGGCCATTCATCGTCTCGCTCCTGTGTACCAGTCTGCTCTGGTCCACAATGCTATCTCCTCTTTTTCTCTCATATCCTCTTCCTCTCTCTGTCTCACTGTCCCATCCCATCACCTTGTTACCATGGGAACCCAAACTCTGGAACTCCCGTCTTCCCGACCTCTGCATTGTTGACTCCCTCCCTCTCTTTTAAATCTCTTGTGAAAACTCATCTGTTGAAACTTGCCTACAACCTTCAACCCTTTTCAATTAATCTGTTAGACTGCTGTATTTCTACTAAATAAAGAAGTTTATTCTATTCCTTTATTCTGTATTTTGACTATTTTATTGATTCGTTGATAATATAAGGTGACTGGGGTTTCTTGAAATGTATCTTTAAATAAAGTGTATTATTATCATAATCATTATTAAATAAAGGTTAAACAATTTATGATATATGCAGGGATATAAAACTGATTATTTGCTTATATTTTTATTTTCAAAATTGACAGTTTTCCAATAAAAACAGTAAATGTTCTTACAGTTATGCAACCAAATATGCGATAAGAATGTCTAGGATACATTTTGTGTTTAGATTAATTTGTTTCCTCTTTGAAAACCTTGTTGATCTTAATGAATAACTTTGGAAATTGTTCTAAAATGTTCTGATTATCCAAAAATTTAGTTGAGTTACATTTATTTCTGAAGAAGTTTGTAAAGTGAAGGTTAAAAAGAAAAGTTTTCAAGATGAATTTGTTTAAACTTTTTCTAATGGCTTTGGAGACATCAGCAATCGTTGTGTCTTGCTGTGCTTTGAGCTTTTGTTTTGAATGAAGTGCTCGGAGAAGTTAAGAGAAGTCAAACATGAGTATTTGAATAATGACACGACACAAACAACACTTTTTATAATTTGTGTCAAAAAGCCAAATGAGTTGTTTTCTAAGCTTTTCGTGTTCTTTTAAAGAAAGCCTGAATGTGAGAACTAACTCCTGCAAAGACCTACATGAAACAAGATACATCAAAGGGAGAAATGCATAAAAAGAAATCATCCAATATGACATATTGCACATAGCTTTTTCTCCCCCTCATCTTTCACTGTAGCTCAACACCTGTACATCACATGTTCTGATGAGGGTTAGAAAAGAGGACAAAAACAGGAAGTGCAAGTATTTATTGTGTTGCACATCAAAGATAGACACAGTGAGGAGAGAATGGAAATGTATAGAGACAGAAAAAGCAGGAAGATTAAAAGATGTGTGCATTTCAGGTTGACACTGGAGGACAGTGTCTGTTTGATCACAGAAGAAAAAAATCCTTCCGGAAAATAAATCAGCATTTAGACCATTGTGTGTTGAAAAACGCAACAAATGTGTTAAACTTGGCGCAGTAATCCTTGACATTTTTCTATAAATACTTGTGCATCTTGGTCTTATAAACTGACATGACATACAAAGCTTTGGAGTCGTGGGAAGGAAAATAAAGCAACGTAGTCTCTTTTAAGTTTCAAAAGGCAGCACAGACGCTTCACCTGAGCTGTCCTTTAACATCTAAATTTGAAATTTGCAAAACGTGGAGGAGCATAGTAGTTGTCTCTTTTGAGACTCTGCTGAGACTTCGTTGTAATTTTCTTGATCTGTGTTTTCATATCATTGGCTCAAAAGATTTCTTAAAATCAGCTAGAAAGATCACGGCCAACACTTCCAAAGCACAGATTTTCCAGGATTTGGCCTGATTGTTGATCTACAGGATAAGCTGGGTGACGTCAGTTTACTGTGGGGCATCTGATCCTTGCATCACCAGAGGAAATCCTTAGATATGTTCCCATTCCCAACATTTCACATCGATGAACGTTTTAGAAAAAACTGTCTTCTTGGATCAGATTTCTTCGGTTTTATTCATTCATTTTTTTATTGGCTCCCTGTTAAATCCAGAATAGAATTTAAGATTCTTCTTCTCACATATTCAGCTCTTTGTGACCCAAGTGCCATTGCATCTTATAGGCCAACTTCTTAACTTTTCAACCTTAAAACTCAGCTTTCCGAACTTGTTTGATGGCACAGTGACATCTATCATGTGCATTTTTAGAGCCGTCGTGGCCCAGCAGCTGAGAAACCGCACTATACAACTTTTTCAACCGGGATGCATGTGTGCTGATTTTCGCTCTGCATCACATGCTGGCAAGCGGATGCAAACAAACCAGCCGTTTTGAGCGTGTACCATGGCAGATTCAGCAAAGAAACATTAGGAGACATTATTGGAGGAAGAGAGGAAAAAAAAGAGAGCCAGAGATGTAAAATGGGATGCAGAACCTTCAGATATCAGGTCCCCTTTTTTAAGATCAGCCTTAACTTTTCTTTCTGATACAGTTTATAGTTAGGAATAGCTTGGGTGACCCTTACCCATCCCTTTAGTTATACTGCAATAGGGCTTAGACCAGGGCTGTCCAAATTTGGTCCTTGAAGGCCACAGTCCTGCAGGTTTTAGATGTTTCCCTGCCTCTACAAACCTTATTCAGTTAAATGGATCTCCTCTCAATCTGTCAGGTTCTCCCTAGCATGTTAATAAGCCATGCACCTGCAGGACCATAGCTCTTGAGGGCTGACTTTGGACAGTCCTGGCCAAGCTGTGTGCATGCTCAGGATGGAGTATTGAATCAAAGAGAATATTTGCTACAGTTAATTAGTTTCCTATCTCTGCATTTATTTCAAATCAGTTGGTTTATATGATCAGTTATAAATTGGACTAATGTGGATCATATAATAGATTTGTTTTAACTGGATTGGACTACAATGAACTGGATTGAATAGAGTGTGTTTGTAACCTTGAGATGACCTTGTTGTGAATCCACACTATACAAGTAAAGCTGAACTGAACTGAGGGGGGCTGGTAACCTGATTCCTATACATGTTCATGTCCAGGTCCTTTTCCAGCTGTCACTGCAATAAAATGTGTTAAAAAAAGAAGGCAAGTTGAGCAAGAGAACACAGTGTCCAAAGCCTTTCCTTATTTCCACTCTGATTGGCATTTATTGCATCAACAGAAGTAAATTCAGTGCAACAGAGGAAGAATGAATGACGTTTGAGATCTTGCAACATATTGTTATATACGACCTTCAGACCTTCCCTGGTGCAGAGAGCTGTTGTTCCCCACTTCTTACCCTTATGCAGTATAATTTCTTTGTCTTACAAGACATCATTTCCATCCATCCATTTTCTATACCCACTTATTCCAGTGCAGGATCACAGGGGCTGGAGCCTGTCCCAGCAGCTGCTTGGCGAGAGGCAAGGTACACTGCCAATCCATCACAAAGCAGACACAGAGAGACAACCATTCACAGAATCTAGAGTGACCGGGTAACCTAACATCATGTCTTTTTGACTGTGGGAGAAAGCCGGAGTACCTGAAGAGATGTTCTCCGTGCATACACGAGAACATGCCGGCTCCACACCGAAAGGCCAGGCTCAAACCCCCCCCCTCCCATCTGAGGCAACGGTTCTAACCACCATGCAGACCTCTACCCATTTCCTCTTTACTGTCCAGTTTGACCTACTCTTACTTAAGCAAAAACAGGGTGAGAGAAAAAAGATACTTTCCATCTGCAAAACTAAACACTTCCTCCTCACATTCATCTGAAGTCCTTGGTTAATTTCCTGTTTTTGCTCTTGTTATGATGTATGGAGTGAAGCCCTTAAACAGAAGTGAGAAATAGAAAAGCAGGTTTTACTGATTTATTGAAAAGTCAATCTGAAACTATTGGAGAGAAGGGAAAAATCTTGATGTTAGAAATCTCAGGACACAGGTAGGTGAGTACAGGACTGCAGGTATAAATACACTGAGTAGGCAGGTTATTGATAAGACCACGGAGGTTAGTTGTATTTCATATTGAGAGAATATAAAGAAGTCCAAACTAAGACTGACTGGAGGCTGCAGAAGCGACGGGTTTTCTTGACTTTTCCAGGCATTGTGTTGCTGCTAAGAATTCTGCAAAATAAAGAGATCTGGAGCAGCAAATGATAGTTATTTCATACATTTGATTGATTGTTGACCTTTAGTGTTCTACAAAGCACGATTTATCCAGATGGATCACATCATCTAACCTGTTTCAAAGGAAAGAATGTGAGAACAACTCTGACAAACATCTACACATCCAGTTTTAACAGTTTTTAAACAGTCTTACAAAATTCACCTCCAAAAATAGCTATATATTATATATCATGTCCCCACATTATAATTTCCCTCCAGGAAAAATGCTACTTTTTTTCATTCATTTTTTTTATTGATTAGTTTTATTAAGAAATCGAAGTTATGTCCTGGTCGACCAACCTTTACACTCACCTGGAGGCTTTATTTCATCAGATGCATGCACTCGCTCCATCGGTGCACTGTAACTTTTAAAGATGCCACAGCAGGTGGCAAAATGCTTTACTGTAGAAGGTACAGTGTGCAATGAGATAGAAATGTATTCTAATGTGTATCACTTCCCCCTTTAGCCACTACACCACAAGGACGTCCTGATGCGTTCATGGGATCAGACAGACCTTCGCTCTCCAAGTTCAGGAGTAATAAATTACCTATTTATCCATAAAAAGCTTTTATATGTTTTTAATCTCACTGTGTGATCATTTATAACCATGTGTATTGTTTAAATATGAGGAGCGTCATGAATTTTCAGTGAACATCTTTATTATTTTGTCATTTTCATTATTTTGTCATTTTCATTCATTCTTTTGGGATTCTGTTCGCTGCCTCTGTTCACACAGCCTGTAAGTTTGGACCTTTTATGGGCATTTTTGGGGCATTTACCTATGCAAAGTAGGACCAGCTGGTACATCCTTTCAGAAGCATGTTTCAAAATCTTATTGAGTACAACTTAAAAACAGAGTTCAGAAGATTCTGAATGATTCTGACTCTGAATGAGGCCCACCGTTTCAAAGTGACTCTGACACTGAAAGGAGTAAATGTGCATCATGAAAATATGGAAATGATTTCCTATAAATTCAAAGAAGTCTTTGGATTGTTGCCTAAGTGTCATATTTTAGATAGTACAGCTACTTGCAAACAACAGTCCAAATTCAAAATTCTTATTCAAATTGCCTTTATTTGTCACATTACACATCATTCATGGTAAAATGAGCAGTGAAATGCTTTGTTCACCTGCTCCAGATGCTTACACACAACAACAGAGCAAAAACAGGACCAGATGTGCAAATGAAAATATAAATATGAGTATAAATATGTCTGTTGAGGATGGCCTGAGAAAAATAAGCTCTTCCTCATCCTTTCTGTTTGAGTCTTCAGGCAGCTGAAACATCTCCCTGAAGGCAGCAGGGTGGACAGTCTATGCCAGGGGTGAAATGTCCTGTAGGTGGGGGGAGGGTGTTTCTCATGATCCGCTCAGCTGAGCGGACCACCCTCCTGATGGCCAGAATGTCCTGCTCATTCATGTGATTATGCTCCCTGTAACAATACTCTCCACAGTGCAGGTGTAAAAGTTCTTTAAAGTGTCCTGATCGGGAGTCTGAAGTCCTGCAGACGTCTCAGGTGGGAGATATGCTGATGGACCTTCTTCACCACGGCGTTGATGTAGGTAGTCCATATCAGATATTTTAAAAGTCTAAAGATTTGACTAGAAGAAGTAAACAAAAAACTCAACCACTTATAGATTTAGACCAATAAACTGCTGAGCCAACATGTAGCCAGACTCACTCAGTCCAAAGAGGCAGAGAAATGGGGATTATGTCAATTATTACATTCTCCTCTCTTATTGCATTTCACTGTTTCTCAGAATCATCTTTCCCTCAAGAAACAAACAAAAAAGGCCAAGAATAATGCTGGAAATATATTTACAGTATTACAGGTAAGTTTGAGAATACCTGGCTGATTTCGAGAGACAAGAACAACAGAAGATGGGTGGGAGTCTCAACTCAACAGCAAGATTTTCAAACATCAAACCTATGATTTTAAACCTGTAATTAAGGCGTATGTTGACATAAACCCCTGCTATGTGACAAGGTAATTTCCCTTTCTAATCAGACTACAAGTGGCAAACAGTACGCTGATCATTACAGAGACTGCAGAAAAGTGCAACATAAAACCACTTTCTCTCACCTAAAGCGGAAACTAGAGAAATATTTTCTAGGTGTTGTCCATCATCCACCTGGACCTTACTCAGAGTTAAGAGAATGTTTCCTATCTCATGAGTACAGATAAAGTCATTGTAGTGGGTGGCATTGTTGAAAATGACTATTGTTTATAAATCTCATACTAGACTCAGTTGGCTTTACTACACAGTCTGAATCATATTCTTGATCTTCCTTAGAACTCTTGTTTGTCTGATTATTTCTAAAGAGGATGACTCCTTGGTTAAATGCTAACTGCTTTAAAACTGACTTCAAGGAGATTAGAAAGAAAATGGCATCCATCTGATTTAGAAAGACTTAAGTGCAATCAAACAAACAGTTACTGTGCTGGTATGCCACTGATTCATGAAATGTAAACAGACCTATTAAGTAATCATGAGGCATGTTTAAAGCACCCCCTAACGACGGCTACTTCAGCATCCATCTTGCATCCAGTCTCTTCTCTGAGTTCTATCCAGCGAGTAAAACTTAGTCAGATGTAGACTCTTTTTATCCTTTGATCTGTTCTTTTCTCCCCTTTCTTTTCCTTGCTTCTTCTGATAATGTCCTCTTGGGTTTCTTTGCTGAATCAGCCATGGTGTGTGTTTAAAATGGTTGATGTGTTGATATCCAGTTGCAAGCAGGTGATACAGGCCCAAAAAGCAAAATACTGTAGAGTGATGCGTTAAGCACCGCCCAAATCGATTAGCTCCCTTAAATTACAGGGATGTTTTCAAATGAATCAAAAATCCATCGCCTAGAATGTATGAATCTGGTTAGCAATGCCATCAAGACATAAATAAGAAAATAAAGGGGAGGGGTTGGACAACTTCACCTGTTATATAAGCAGTCTCTGATAATCAGCAACCAGCAGCTTTGCTGAAATACACTGTAATGAAAACATTTTCCATTTTAAAGACAAGAAAAAATATAACCGCCATATTGCACCTCTTTCCACTCTCCTCGCCTGTCACACACCCACTAGCGTATGCTCTCTTTTGTTACCCTGCAGAGAGTGGTGACAGCACTGTGTACAGTATGGATGCAATGAGAATTTGTGTGCCTCCTCCACAGTATTGCCAGAGGCAAATCAGAATATCTGGGACTGGGGGGGGCAAAACAAGCTTTTGTTTCTAACAGCTTGACATTCGTGTCAGGAGCAGAGAAAGAATGTCAATGTGAAAGTTTGGGATAAAAATGAACTTACTGTGAGATTATGTCCTTTATCAAGGAATAATACTGGCAGCTGTGGCTTTTCATGATTCTTCTGCAAGAAAGTCACGAAAGAATTAAATCAGCATCAGTATGAGCACTTAAGCACAAAGGCAATACAAGGGGGAAAACATGGGTGGTAAAGGGGGGAAATAATGAAATCAGGAAGGGGAGATCAAAGAAAACGGAAGAAGGAAAGACATGAAGTCAGTCATGTAGAGGGTACACACAAGCAGCTGCCGGCACACAGCAGTGGCTCTGGTCTAATCATAATTAGGATCTTCTGTCAGTTACTCTCTTGCATCCTTTTTACTCTGCCACTCTTTCTTGGTGGTCTTTGCTCTGTGTGAATATGTGTTAAGGTGGGTCCAGGTCGTGCATATGCATAGTGGTCCAGAGTGGCACAATATGCTTGATTTAGCTCAATCTTGGTGCAAAATAATTACCTAATTTAAACTGAGACTGTCTTCCCTCCAAATACAAGCTCTCAGGTTGTGTTTTACGAAGCCAGTCTGGTGACATTGACAGAAAATACATTAATTCATGGCCACATTGAAAAGTTATGGACATGGTTACTAATACATGAGAACAAGACCATTAACTTGTGGCAACGTGTTTACTAATGCCGACCTTACTAAGAGAAGAGGGTCAGCATTGGTAAACACCTTGAGACTCAGGCTCTTAAAATCACAGATTAAGTTGATAACCTTGGTATGTTAATAGATTCAGATCTGACTTTCAACAGCCACATCCAAGCTGTCACCAAAGCCGATTTTACCAACTCAAAAACATGAACAGAATGGTCTCTCTAAACTACTCGGAGAAACTCATCCATTCACTTAATGTAGACACTTAAATTCAGGGTTAAAACATTTCTGTTCTCATGCACCTATGCATGAAATATGTACTGTATCTTTGACTTTATCTAGACTGCTGTGTGCTTTTCATCATTTTAACTGAGCTATTTTTTATTGTTTCTGGACTGATTGCATTTCTAAATATGTTTTATTGAATTGCAATAGTGAATTGCTTTTATGTACGCAATGCATATAATATATAAATAAACTTGCCTGAAATGATGGACATGAAATGATGAACACAGTGTAGTTGTTTTACTTACATATATGGCTAAGATCACCAGTCTATTTCCTGTTACTGACTTATTCAGTGTTTATTGCCACCACATGTAACCATTGTGTTTCCATTACCCCCAGAATTGCGCAGAACCTAAGTATCACAATAAAAAACTGCTAATAGAAGACGCATAAATTTAAAAAACCTCTCTAATATCACTAAAAAGTTTTTACGCTCTCATGAGGAGGTTTTTCAGACGTGACGATATAGAAGTATATTCCAAAAGTGTAATGGAAACACTTTTTTTCCTTTTATACATCACCAGATGTGACGTGACCAGTTCATTTCAAATAAAGATGGTGCGGCATGTGGACGGAGGAGGAGACGGAAATCTTTTATACAAATAATTAACCGCCATCCTTGATAGCAATCAACAGTGAAATGCAGAGTTTAACAAGGAATTATAAGGGGAAATGAGAGAGAAGGGCTTCAAAAAGCCGTGGCAAATCCTCCTCAAAGTGGAGTCTCGCAGAACAAGATTTTACAAGAACAACAGCTTATGGGCTAAACAAGCATTCGATGGAAACATCTGCAAATCGCATATACTTTGTCCAAATTTGATAAAATATTACTATAACGCAGCTATAGTCCTCATTCCCTCCTGCTGACCACATCATCCAGTCTGGTTTATTTACCACAAGCCAGATAATGGAAAAGAGCCTTAGGCTATACATATTTTTAGCAGGTGTTATTTCAAAAATGTTGCTTTTAAACCGGATAGAAACCTGTTCAGTTTGTAACATTTGGTACCATCTCGTGGTAAAAATACTAAATAATGTCCATAACTACACTGTCAGTAGAAAAAAGTTTTCATTTTACTTAGACCAAAAAGTTTGTATCCAAAGACATCAGGGGTACCTTTTTTACTTCTTACACACTCAACTTTTACGATGGAGGTTAAACTAAATATTAACACTTTTTGTGTCATCTTACCAGAAGCTGCAGCTCTTGGGTACCTTTTAAGACATTTGTGAGATGGGACAGACTCATCAGCTTGTATCTGATGCAAACTTTGAAGGATCCCACTCCTCGATCGGGACGCAGTTTGACTCATCAAACCTCCCTATTCCTTACGTTGCCTCCATCTCATCCTCTCAGTCCTCTTTCATCTTTAACTTCCTCTGTTCTTTGTTCTTTATTTTTATCTCCTCAGTTTCACTTAAGATTTTCTCTGTGGGCAGCCTCGGGCCTTTTTGTCACCATCTCCGATACCACTCCCCCCCTCTTTCCACTCCTGACTCTCGCCCGCCTGTCACTACTCAACGCAACACATCCACATTAACTCCCCAGACTTTCTCAGCCCACAACAAGACAGTAAATGGAAAATGACTCATATTGATATCAATCATCAATGCGCACGGAGACTGTGCCCCTTTCATCTACTTTTTAATGCATTTGAAAGCTTAGGAGTAAAGAAGAAAAGCGTAAAGAAATACATTGTAGTGGGATGTGAGAGAGGGATGAGAAAAAGTTGT
This sequence comes from Atherinosoma microstoma, assembly GCA_037177055.1. Taxonomy (NCBI): domain Eukaryota; kingdom Metazoa; phylum Chordata; class Actinopteri; order Atheriniformes; family Atherinidae; genus Atherinosoma; species Atherinosoma microstoma. The sequence goes on from JBBBVU010000017.1 coordinate 26,940,177, forward strand.
TATGGGTTTTCTTTGCAGACAGAGTGGAATTGTTTTAATATCCATGGACTTCAAATAGCCGTTAATTTGTTGATGAACTCTTAAAACATAAAGGACTCTCAGGACATCTAAATACAGAATCAACTGACGGAATCATTTTAGGTTTCTGTAACTTTCATGCAAGCATTGCAACTGTGCATTGATCGCTGGTGCACATATTGATTTTTGGTGTCATAGCAACAAACAACTGGCAAAGAGATTGCAGCAGTTGGTGGCGTGGCCCAACAATATACCAACTGCAGCATGCACACTATTGGCATCCAGTCAGTTTAACAGATGATTCTCATTTTACTTTAAGAACTCAACTTGAAATAAAAAGTTCTTTATTATTTGACTCATAAAACTCACTGCCGAACTCAACTCACATCACACATTACTGTGGGGGCTTTAGACTAAATCATATCATTAGTAACTCCAGAGTTTCAATTGATATTTAGCTGCATATCATATCATCATTTATTCCCATCTTAATTCTATTACTGATCAATGTTTTGCTAATAAGTAGAGAAGTTACCCAACCAAAATCAAAGTTTTGTTTGGTTGCGCACCCTCTACATAACACAGTGATCAAGCAACAAGGTGGGTTCAGTCAGAGGCTTCTTCAGATGACTGCACCAGAGTCCTGCAACAGGTCAGGTACATACATCACATAGATTAAATTTCATGGTACGAGTGATGGCGGATATATATTTAGTCGTGGGTGAGAGTAAGATTTCATTTTTCTCTCTTCTTTTTGTGGACAGGTGTTTTACTTGTCAGGCACCAAGGTTGTCTTTGTTGTGAAGCCCTGCAAGAGTATTTGAAAACGATTCTTTCTCGAAGTTCAGAAGGTTCCCCAACAGAATGAACTATTCAGCCAAACCCAGACAGTGTTAGCTTGTGTGTTCATCTCCATCTGGAGGTCTTTTGAGGAAGACACTTAAGGACTACTCCATCTAATGGTCATGGTTGACAAAGAAAAAAGTGAATAAGCGGTTTCACTGGAAGTTATTAGCAAGGGCTCTTTGGTAATAAGACTGAAAGAACATCTTTCAAGGATCTTTTAATTACTTTCTTATATGTGTCTGAACCATAAGAAATGTAAAGAGTTGCATTTCAAATAATTACTTTTATAGGGTCTTTGTTGCTCTTTCTTTAGGAGCTTTCCAAACATGGTGGAAACAACCAGTAAGGCAAGTTAATTTTTATATCACATGTTTTGTACAAGACAATTCAAAGTGCTTTACATGAACATTGACAATTAAAATTTACAAAACAAAGTACGATAAAACATTAAAAGCATTTCAGCAGGTGTAAAGTATAAATGGAAGCATCGGTGAAAGAATAAGAAAACCTTAATAAGTCCCTCAGTGGAGAAAGTATAGGTAGTAAGCAGTAACACAGAGGTGATATCAGTACAAAAGAAAGTAGAAGTTAAATACACTATAATAAATATGTAGTGTATGGTCTGACAGAGTGAGTATGTACAGTATGAGGCAAGGCAAGTTTATCTGTATAGCACATTTCATGTACAGGACAATTCAAGGTGCTTTACATACAAACATTAGAAACATTACAGTGGGGTGCAGAAAGCATTAAGAAGAATTAAAAACAAAAGTATAATCACAAAATAAACAAAACTAAATAAAGAAAGAAACTCTCAGAGAAAATATCACTTGTTATCATAAAAGGCTGGAAAGAGAAAGTTTTTAACCCTGATTTAAAACTGCTGAGAGTGTCAGCAGACCTGCAGGTTTCTGGGAGTTTGTTCCACATGTGAGGAGCATAAAAACTGAACGCTGCCTCTCTGTGTTTAGTTCTGACTCTAGGAACATAAATACATATTTATTTACATACAAGGGTGTAAAATATAAAGAAAAGGTTGTTGGAGGTTTGACTAACCAGAGTTGGATCTGAACTCTGTGTCGGCTATCAGCAGTTAATCGACAATCGGAATCTAATATTTGCCCAGGCAGTCGTGTAAAAGTAAGGAAATGCAGTCTGGGTGGACTTTCATGACTTACATTGTGGCCATGACTTGTGGAGTACTCCAGGGGTCCAACTTATATATGCTCCCTTTGGTCAAATACAAAAGTTATGCAAACGATACACAACTTTATGTGTCTTTATCACCAGATGACTGCAGCCCGATAGACTTAGGCCCAATCTCAATTCTCCCCCTTAGCCCTACCCCTCAGCCCTTAGCCCTACCCCTTCGCCTTTAAACAAAG
>JBBBVU010000017.1:26970838-26990563 GCA_037177055.1 Atherinosoma microstoma
AGGCAGGGTACACCCTGGACAGGTCGCCAGTCCATCGCAGGGCCAACACAGAGAGACAGACAACCAGTCACACACACAATCACTCCTAGGGAGAATTTAGAGTGACTAATTAACCTATCATGCATGTCTTTGGACAGTGGGAGGAAGCTGGAGTACCTGTTGAGAACCCACGCAAACACGGGGAGAACATGCAAACTCCGCACAGAAAGGCCACTATTTCGAACCCCTCCCTAGCTTGAACCAGCAACCCCGTCTGGCTCAAACTCTGCCTGAGGCTCGAACCAACAACCTTCTTGCTTTGAGGCTGCGGTGCTAACCACCACACCACCGTGCAGCCCCTATAAAACAAAACTAAGATATTCAAGAGAAGTAAAATCACCAAATTAAATCTGTTTCCACTGGAACAAATCTTTAAATAAGGCAGCTTCTCCTCCTCTTTTCCTACGTGTATGATTGTGTGTGAAATAATTAATGAGGTTTGTGATGTTAAATTTCTGTTATATACTGGTATATGAAGGCATTTACATTGTTTTTACTCTGTGAAGCACTTTATGTTACATGTTTGATTTTCTGTTTATTTTGCTTTAGTTTCATGTCTTATAATCATTTTTCCTCCATCTGATTCCTGGTTTGACAGAGACTTCTGTCATCAGGACTTTTTATTTGGTTTTATTTTCAGCCCTTATCATTAAATGTTTACAAGAATGCTCAACTTTTTTACCAATGAAGCAATAAGTTACCTGAGCTGCAATATCTGACGGAAACACAAGTAATTCATCACTTCTATGATTGTTGATGCTTTTCGTGATACTAACAATGAGGATACACTGGAGAGCCAACTTATTTGCAATTACATGGAGACTGGGGAGGTTTATGGTTCAGTTTAAGATTTTAAAAGATAAGATGTGTGTGTGTTATCTAAGGACTAAACAGCTGTGTTCGTGCAAATGAATGAACACATTTCTCTTGTCTGACACTTTTATTCTCACTGGAGATTAACACTCTAATTCAGCACTCTGACAACAGATCTCTCGGCTTTTTATATCCTGTATTTTTAGCTACAGATAATAAGCTGAAGTTAAACTTTATGCAAGCTATTACATCATCTTCATACCTGACTGTTAAGTCACATGTCATTAACGTAGGATGAAGATTTACAAAATACAGTTTTGTTTCCACCTACACAGCTGTGCAGAAGTCATGAGCCATCCCTAATTTTTTTCATACAGTACAATAAAAATGGATGATTGGGTGATGTGATTTATTGAAATGTGTAAACAGAAAGAGGAATGCAGCGCACGAGGCAAAAAACAAAGTTTGTACAGTTCTAATAAACTTTAAAGCAGCTCCAACTCCAGACTCCGACTCCAACCAGCGAATTCTTTTCTAAAGTCTATTGTGTCTTTCCTCTGGAGAGATCTCTTTCCCGTTTTCTCTTCATGGCCTCCTCAGACACCGTTTTTACCTTCTTACTGCGTTCCACCATGAGACACTTTCAATCGAAGAGGAGGAAAAAGTAGCACAAAGCAGAGCCCTCTGTGTTTATAGAGGAGGAGCCGTAAAGCAAAGCACTCCAGGTCACATGATCCCATGAGAGACGGATCTGCTCCATGCAAAGTCACAATGTTTGGATTCTGAAGAGGGCAGCCCCCTCGGAGCGCCGACACACATCAAACACTGTATATTGACCCCAAAAATCATCCATTATTACTCACATTAGGCTGATATTTGGGTCAAAAGTTGCACGGTATCCCTTTAAGTTGTCTTCATAAACAGTTTTCCAGGTTCTTCAGGGCTCTTTAGAAGTTGGCTGTCTTTGTTTCATTCTCTGCCAAGATCATATGTGCTGGGGTCCAGGTTCTGGATAGGATTAATTCCTTCATCAGACCTGTTGCTACTGATTTTCAGTCCAGTTCTGGTTTCATTCGGCGTACCTCAGTTGTTTTTCCTCGTTTCCTTTTCTTAAGAATGGCTTTTGACAGCCACTCAGAGACCATCTCTGATGAGGCTTCGGCCAGCAGTTGTTACTATTTCCCAAGGACATCACTTTCAGATCCTGTTCATCTCCACATGTCCAGTTTCATCACTGCACACCATGCTGAGATATGCCGAGTTTCCTGCTTGTTGCTGCAAAAATCCTGTTTTCTGTCTGTCAGACTGTGTTATCCTTGGTATTTTTCATAGATACGACTAGAGAAATGGGAACAAATGATGTGTCATTGTGACAGACTGTTATTAACAAAGAGCCGAACCATCCACCACACAACACTGGTTCATCCCTTGAGTTATGAGCCTTTTTAAATGCTTTTTTAAAATACCTGAACGAGTCATAAGTCAGTGTTAAGTAGCTGAAAATGATCAGGTACAAGAACTGGATTGAAAATCGGTGGAAAATTTGAAAAAGTTTCAGAAAGCCCGTAGAGGTATTAATCAAGACCACTTTAAAGATTGTTATCAAGTCTGGCTTCATAGAAGGAAAATATCAAATACAAGGCGGTTAAAGAATTTTGAACAGTGTTGCAGCAGAATATAATAAACCATAAATTAGGCCATATGACTGACATTACATCAGTCTTTATCCTCCCCTCTCTGTTATTCAGCCTCCTGCTGTTGCATTGTGTTCCATCCAGCATCCCTCTGCTGCCCTGTCAGAGTAATTCCTCCCAGGAGCACATGAAAGTCATCTGCACCAGACCTGCAGGCACAGCTAGGCATGCTGCCTCATAAATTTACCACACGCTCTGCAGCTACCATCAGATGGAGTAGACTGTAGAGAGGTGACATCTCCTTGCATGATAAGACATATAGCTCCTTAAATGAAGCTTCCAGCTAAGCAGTTTAAAATCCCATGTAAGGCAGACGAACTTTGCGTGGGTGTGTTATGTGTTTCCTTTGTGTGTGTCTGTGCTAGCTTCATTGTAAAAAGTGTAACATAGAGGTTGTAAGCTTCACATGTTTAGGCCGCTTATTCATTGTCTTGTATCAGAAAATATGCACATGTGCACACCTCTCACAGTAATTCCAACGTGATGGAATAAAAAGCAATCCTGACCATCTAATCTTGTCAAACTTCAGCCAAAACTACTGATTTGTTTTCTAGCAGGATGTGGTTGGCTCCCCTTCATGCTGAAACAGATGCCCACCCAGCATCGCCCTTGCCGGGCCAATCACAAACGATGACTTTATCTAATTCATTTTGGTAATTATCTAATCTGGGGCAGACTTGATTAAGTATTTAAAGGAACAACCTAGCGGGCAGCTGCTGGAGTGGAAGGCTCCTTATAATTCACACATTGGCAATATTAGAGTATCTTCTTTTTCCTCTAAAAGAACATCAACTAAAGGAAAAACATCCTGGCTTTTTTAATGCCTTTTCAATATGGTGTCACTGCTCTGATCAGTTGTAGGTTTATCCAGTGGAATCATGATAAAAGATAATTAGGTTTGTTCATGTATCAAGATTTTTTTCCTTTACTTTTTGCTTATTTCATTATGAATGTGTCCAAAACAAGAACACAAAAAGGACTTTCCTGAGAATACGGAACTGTCATCAGTACTGACAGAAACAGTTACGTTAGCATGTGATCAACTTTGCAGCATCTTTTCATGATTCTTATGACAGATACACTCACTGGCCACTTTACTGGGTACACCTTGCTAGTACCGGATCCCCTTCTTGGTGTGATAAATCCAACAAGGTGTTGGAAACATTCCTCAGAGATTTTGCTCCATGTTGACATGATAGCATCACACAGTTGCTGCACATTCATGATGAGAATCTCCCGTTCCACCACATCCCAGAGGTGAAATATTGGACTGAGATGTGGTGACTGTGGAGGCCGCTGGAGTACAGTGAACTCATTGTCATGTTGGAGATGATCTGAGCTTTGTGACATGAGCCATTATCCTGCTGGAAAGCGCCTCGTCTCTGCTTCATTCATGTTTCGTATATGAATGCTGTAACCACACGCCTTCATTCTTTAATTACAGTTTACCATTCAGCTTTAAGGTTTGTCATTGGCTCTGCTCGCCTCAGTCATCACTGTGACTTGTATGCTGGAAGTAATTGGCCCTCTGAGTTTCCAGTACACACACTGGCTGTCGTTGATTTATGAGGTTCTTCTTCCCTCTGATCTTTCAGCTCTGCTCCAGAGAACCAGTATTCATTATGCTTTGTACAAAAGTAATATTTTATATATCAATATTCCCAGGCCTGACAGAATTATTGTTGCCACTCCTTCAGCTTTGAATTCTGTACAATCTGAAAATAAAATGTCTGAACTTATTTCATTTCACACCTTTGTTCTTCTTGATTTTGAGACCCTCGTTGTAGAAAGTATACGCAACAATCAGGCTTTTTTTTTTTAGAACAATCATGTAATACTTTCATAAAAATCTCTGAATTTTATTAATTCGGTTTACATAGATTTGATTAAGCTTTTTTATTTTTCCTAATCAAAATCACCTGTTTTACTTGGCAACTGTAATATAATAATTGTAACTGTAACTGTCTTACAATTACTGAATACAAGCAAGTGTAGCCGATTTTACAAACCCCAGAATTTGCTGTTCCATTTCCAGTTGCAATAAAAATGAACTTGCCTGAAGCCATAACTGTGTTTGGGAGGCCTGAGACCAGTTAATCACCTATGATTGGTGAGACAGTTTACTTGTGTAAAGGGAGCTCTTGATTTCATGCACTGGAGCAGTCACGCTAAATGCAAAATGTCAGTATGCTGCTTGATCAAGCTTAATTAATTGTGAAAGGCTAAATCACGATCACAATTAACGCAGGATTAATTGTGCCGCCCCGAAACCACACAGCGCCGGTCTGATGAAAGGCTGAAACTGGAGAATATATACAACAACAGGTAAAGCTGCACAGACACAAACCTGTAAGAGGATTGGAAATGTTCCAGCATACATTGCCAACACTGCAGGACTAATTCAGCTTTAAGACAAAGTTCATTTCTTGGGGCTGGACTCAGGCAGGACCCCAGCGGGTGAACATTAGCCTAGAATGAACACCTCACCTCACAAATCCCACCTGTAATACCAAAAAGTGAAAGTGCAAACCAACTGTAAAATGACACCAGAACAAATTTATTCCTCTTTCCACTGAGGAAATTGTTCCATATTTAAAAATGTATGCTACATCTGCTTTGCTTTTCCTACAAGAAATGTATTTATCTGTAAAGTAGCTATTACGCAACAATGGCAAAAAGCAAAGCTGTCAGATTTCTGTGAAGTTCAAACTCATCCATCCATCCTCTCCAGCCTGCTTAAACAATTCCAGCATTAAAGCAGCAGCAAGGTGAGAGGAAACACCCTGGCCTCTCCTCCATGCCAAACTGTGTCCAAGCTGGGAAATATAATCCCTCCTGCGATTCCTGGGTTGGCTCCAGAGCCTCTGCACAGCTGCTCATGCCTTTAAACCACTTCTGCTGGATTCTCTCATTTGAGAGGAGCAGCTGTTCTGCAGAGTTCATTTCCAGAAAAGATGGGAAATTTTCCAAAATTCAAGAAGTGCTTAACTGCTTTTGTTCATTTGGTTTGAACCTTTATTTGATATAAACAAGTCCAAAGAAATGTTTCTCAGTGTCTTCACCGAGCCAACTTCATTATATTCTCAAATTATTCATGATAGGATTTGATGCAGCAACACAGACAAAAAAAAGTAAGCAGTGATGCAAAGGAAGACAGAAAAGTGCACAGAATATAGAGATAGCAGGTGTTAGCTGATTCTCAACTCAGCAAATTAACAGGTGAGGGTGTCAGGATTGGGTGTAAAAGAAACATCCACTGGATATTAAAATTTAGAGCATAAACTTCATTGTCCCATTCGTCTGAAATGGACTTTTCAGTCACGTCTATGGTGTTTTGCAATAGGCCACTGTTGTGTGCATGATTTTCCGTGTCTTCACTGACCAACTTCATCATATTCACAAAACAAAGATTGTAGAATTTGATGCAGCAACACAGACATAAAAAGTTGATAGTAATGCATAAAATGACAAAAAGTGCATCAGCTAAATTTAAAAATAGCATTCTGTAGGATTCTCCAATCAGCAGATTAACTCGTGACCAGTGAGGGTGTCAAGATCGAGTATAAAAAGGAGCATCCAGTAAAGGTTTGGTCTTTCCAAGCAAGGATGGATTGTGGCTCAACACTTTGTGCCAAACTCCATCAAGGAAACATCAATAAATAAAAAAAACAACCAAACATTTTTTAATGCAAGATTGTGAAAAAATTAAATAAAAAATGCAACAAAAAACAACTTTGCGCCCTCAGCAAATAAATAGCAGAATACTGTTAACAGATTCAGAGAGTCTGGGGAAATCTCAGTGTGTAAAGGTCAAAGACAGAAACCACTGTTGGATGGTCATGAGCTTCAAGCCCTCAGGCAGCTCTGTAGGAGAACCTGTCATGCTACCATAATCAATACATCCACAAGGGCTTAGGAGGATCTTATCCACACAACACATTCCACCTCTGCATCCAAAAATACAACCTGGAAATGGATTACACAAGGAGGAAGCTACATATCAAGATCTGGACACCAGCTCATCCCATATGGACAGAAATACAGTGGACACAGGTTCTTTAGTCAGATGAGTCCATGTTTCAGCTGCTTTGGGGAAGAACTAACACCTGATTTTACATGTAAATGAAGAACAAAAACATGCAGTTATCAGAATAAGTGGTTGTGATGATACGGGTGTCAGCATCCATGGATGATAGAATTTTAGAGAGCTACCATCAAGGTGACGTCTTTTTCTGCAAAGTCCGGTTATTTCAGGAGGATGATGACAGACCTTATTCAGCTTGACTTCCAACAGCATGGCTTCATACACAGAGTGTGTGTGTGTTTGACTTAATTTACATTTTTCAATCGCTTCAACATGCTGCCTCCTTTTGGAAAGTGGAAAATAAAATCAGAAAATAATTGAAGGTTAGCTGTGATCTATTCTCTTTTATATTGTTTGGGGAAAATTGCAACCATTTATAGAATGTCTTACTTATAGTTGATCTGCCAAACCTCCCTTTTTCTTTTTTATTTATTCTTATTGTATTTCTTTTACATTGTCAACATATTTGACATGTTTCCTCGATAAACATTTAAAACAAAACAAAGCAAAACAAAAATGTACTGAATGTGGAGTTTTTGTTATCATCACAAGAGCAAACATGTTGGTCGTTGTTTTTTTTTTTCTTTGTCCATTCTTCTACTTGTCTGCAAAAGCATGCGAAACAAACCCCAACAAATTCCTGAAACATGCACCCAAAATTCTTTTTTTAATTCTGCTAATGTTATAACATAATGCCTGCTTCAGTTACTTCTTGATTACAGCAGCTTAGGTTTAATTACTAAAGAACATAGAACAAAAAAAACAAAAGTCAGAAGTAACCCTTTATATTCTATTGATGGGCACAAGGTAGTATTATTGTTAAAGTAGTGTTTTACAGCTAAAACAATACATTTGCATTGTCATTGATGTTATCAAGATGACTGGAAGGATAGAAAAGTAGCTGTATGTTTAAATGTTGCATGCAACTTTTATCTTGAACAGCAATATCCAAGCCTGAAATAGATAAGTAAATAAACAGGGAATTGAATTCATCATACACTAGTGCATTATTCATTTTGGTCCCATTTGTTTAAAATTTACTATTCAGTGACGTCTGCTGTGTTTTGCTATAGGCCATTGTTGCATGCATGATTTTTAGTCTTCGCTGGATTTAAAGAAATAAACACACTGGAGCATAAGAAATGCTTTTAGTTTATTGCACACACTCCACGTTTGCCATCTGCTTTCTCTGTACAGCTGTGGTAAGCACAGCCTCGGGCTATAGGTAGGATCAAGAGAGGGACCTCATCAAAATGACTGAAAGTGCACTGCAGAGCAGAGCCCACCTGGATGAGCAAGAGGTGGCAGGTTATGCAAACAAATCACCTCAAAGCAAATTTTCTAGTTTTTTTAATTAGAATTTATTCATTTAGATGGGAAAGGTCTGTATTATTATGGGCTTTTTTTATTACAAATAAAAATATGGCAAAATAGAATAATGTTACTCCTGTAATTCCAAAACATATGGATTAATATAGTTTTTATAACTTTTTCTTCTACAGCAGGTTGTTGGCAGGATTAACCAGTCTGCAGTAATGTCCACCACAGTGGAAAAAAGTAATGGGACATTGAGAACTGGAGAAATGTAAGTTTTAAATGTGGAAACTCGAAGCAAAGAGTTTCCCCCATTAAAGGTCTGGTGAGGTCAGCCACCGGTGATGTTCCCAGTAGATATTCTGGTTCTTCCCATCAGGTTTACAGTCAGGATTCTGTAAAGGCCAGTCATGATGATTCAAACTGGGGCTACCATTTATTTACTAACCTGGTTTGAACTGGTTTAAAATAAACAAGCAATATGACCATATCAGCTTATGTGGAGGAGGGAGCTGTTTATCTGATGGTCTATCACAGGATCCTCAATCCTGGTCCTCAAGGGCCAGTGTCCTGCAGGTTTTTGTTGTGTCCCTGCTGCAACACACATCTCTTTTCTTCCAGAGAATCACATACTACCCCCAGCCTACCCAAGGAACACAGCTTGCTAACCTCACCCTGCTCTCCTAGGCCTCCAGGACTGACCTATCAGACGCTCCTCCGAGATTTCCCACCATTAACTAAATAAAATAAGTAAAGAATGCTACTTAAGAATTAAGAAGAGCCTTAAATCAATAAAGCTTGGTAAACCTTTGTAAAACTAGTGTGGCAGGACGTAGGAGGGCCCAGACAGGGATTGAACCCACAACCTCCCAGGTGAGAGTCATGCACACTGACCAGTCAGCCAAAGGAATATCCTTGTGGCCAAGTAGCCAGGGCACATGATCAATCGGAAGCATAGTGACAGGACCCACACTGTCACACTATGGACACATCATGGCAGCCAGATAAGGTATGGGGGAAAAAATACATTAGTATTATCATTAGTTTTACAAATCATCCACAAATGATGACAGTTTACCACAGATCCTCCGTAGGCTTTATAGTGTTAAAAGTCTGTTTGTTTCCTTAACGGGTGACAACATCTCTGCAGCTCTTGTCATTTTCCAGGTGGAAAGCAAACGTGAAAGTAATAACACTTCAAAAGCAACAATGGCTGAATATTAAAGGAGCAATTTCATTAAAAACATGTTAAGACTCTTGGATATTACAAAATTTCGAATCCAAACAGAATCCTTTCCAACCCGCTGCACCCTGTGATATTAAGAATTCTTGACAGGCCTAGAGAAATTCACCAACATTGAACTCCTGTTTCTTGTCATATCTCAGAAAAGATAAAGTGATGCATCAGATAAGTTGTTACACTAGATTTCCTAAGTCCTCTGTAAGAACTGACAAAGGCTAAATAAAGATGGGTGATTAAATGAAGCTCATGATCACAACCGCACTTAGATCAGATCATTGAAGCATAACAAGCTGAGTTTGACACTAACATGAGTGGATTAAACCATCGTTGTCTGAACTGGACTTTAGACATAAACAGGTAAAAAGGAGCTCAAGTACAACTGGCTGTAACCTGCGATTGCATCATCCACTTTGCCTTTTAGGGCCTGAGTCAATATGATAAATGTCTAAAATGCCTTTTTTGTTCTTGCTCTGTTTGGACACAGTTTCCTCTTCTTCTTATAATTGCTTGGATTATTTTGGCTATTCCAAAACTACGCTCCATAAGACACCTGATCCCATAGCATCCAATGAAAACCAGTCAAAGCCCGAGGGGCGGAAAACCCCTCATTCTCAAGGTTACACATCAGTGCTTTAACCTGACGGAGAAAAGTCACCAATAACTAAAGAATATCGGCAAGATTCTACACAAACAGTGACTATGCATAATCAGGAAATAAGGAGGTGTTTAAAGACACAATCCTCTCCCTCCTCGTAGATTATTTTCTCCCCTCCATCCATCAACTTTGATCACAAAGCTACCATGAATATTGCCTCATTATTCAACAATTCCCAAAAGGTAAAAAGGATGGGGAAAGAGAACTGAAGTAAAATTAGCACAAAAAAAATTAATCTGGCATTAAATTTATGTAATTGTGCCTCTATTAAATTGTATGAATATGCAGCATAATAATTCAGACTCTAAATTGGGTTTGTTTGATGGTTTGATTAAAATATTTTCATGGTTGGCGGTAGCTCCACTTCTATTTAGACAGATAAATAAAATCTCCCGAAACATATTGCATTTTGTGTTGCCTGTAAAGACCAGAACAGATGAGTATCTGCATGATAAAAGACGTCGAGAAATAAACAACTTATTCCAGCTCTCTGCTGACACACAATAGCAGCTCCACAAGCGTGCACATTAGCTCGCACTCGATTCTGCAGTGTCAGGACCACCAGCTGTTTGGTGGACGTCCTGCAGCTGGGAGTTTCACCCGAATGATCAATGAGCACTTTGACTCAGTTCGGAGAGCAGTCTGCTGCACTGAAAACCTCTATTCTTGTAAAAGTTGTCTATAATAGAAATAATGCGGTGTTTAACCTCTATCGATGTGAAAAGTCTGATTTCTCTTAGAGGTATACTGTAAGGTTGGGGAAAAGCTTCTCACACATGTCAAACAACTGGTTTTAAAAGAATAATCAGCATCAGAAGCTGTCAAGATCGCAATTTTGTCATTTTGGTGTGAGTATACTGCATGGTTCAAATTACAAGGGACCTAAAGCAGAGGAGCTCCGGTAAAGACATCCGCTGATACTCTAAAGTTACTTTTAAGATACCTGATGTTTCTAAAAAATAGGGATGCACCAATACCACATCTTTTCAAACCAAGTACAAGTACCTATTGCCAATATTGATTATTAATAAATCCCATTACAGTTCACTGGTAAGGAGAGTGGACCAGAAATGTCAGATGTGACGACTGCATGGTTCATTGTGCGCTTTATAAAACTGGTCATCCTGCAGCCATCTTCTAAACGTAAGACTTGAAAACTGTCATGAATAAGGAGGATAAAGTGGTTTTTGCTGGTTTCTGTTCACCGCTCTGAAGAAGCAGCTGCTTCTCCAAATTAAAGTGTTCTTGCAGAGAACGGCTCAAACTCTGATATTTGAAATAGCACCAGTAGTAGCGTAGCTTTGTTTCTGGACACCCGATGGTAAATATTCTAAATGTGAGGCTTGAAAACTAGCATAATCTCCATTAAAAAAGGAGAATAAAGTGTGGGTTTTTTGTGGATTCAGTTCGACACTGGGACAAAGCACTTATATGCCCAAATTCAGCTTCTCTAGCTGAGATAATGCCAAATTCAGATTTTTGAAATAGCACAGTAATAACTTTTTTTTTGATGGATTTGGTTCACTGTAGTAACAAAGCACCTCTTTCATTTCTTTCATTACTTTCCATCCCCATATATGTGAGGTTTTTTCTTATTGTTACAGCTGCATACAGTAGTAACAGGATGTTTTCTGCAGTTACCATATTTTTGACTGCACTACTGTGCACAAATATACACACACACACATATATGTATGTGTGTGTATCTGCACATGACTTGTATGATTACTGCCAGACTTGAGGAGTAGTAAATTCATAAAAGCAACATTAGAGGCTACGAGGAGTTGAGGTCACAGCCACAGGGAGTTAAGGATCATGTTTAACTTTAACAGCAATTTGTTTGAAACATGATATAAATATGGAAACTTTTCTTGATAATATTCAGATTTCAGTTTTTAAAAGAACTAAACAGAAGGCAGATTTGAAGAAATTAGGACTTTAAAAGTTAACGGTAAAACTGGATCACAAAATAATTGGTATGAATCAGGTTAAGGAGATTAAGAGCTACTAGAGCACCTGAGAAGGCTTTCATCTTTAATTTTAGATTTTTTTTATGCAATAACATGCATTTGGGGGTAAATTTAGTTTTTAATTTATTACATATTTATTCTTTTTTTTTTTTTAAGAAATTCTGTGCTGCCTCATGTTGCAGAAAGATAATTGCATTATCATCACCATTATTTTTGTATCTATCTATCGACCAATTTATTTATTTACTTCCTTTAGTTGTGATCTGCCTGCTCCCATAAACCTGATACAGATCATTGTGATCATTCACTTTGAATTAAATTCATGTCCACATGATGATTGTAGTCCAGTCACAGTTTAGCTTTGGTTTAAATTCCATCATTAGAATATCTATTGTCATAGTTCCATGTGTTATTTTCCTCATAAACCTATTTGCAGATTTGACCTTTGAATGTTTATTTCAGCGATATGTTATCAAAATAATAATAAAAACATTCCCCACAGCTATATGTGAAATGATCAACCAAATCAATTCAGTGAATATGTTTTTGGACAATTGCTCTAAATCAGTGGGTTTCAAACTCAATTCCTAGAGGGCCGCAATCCAGCAGGTTTTTGTTGTTCCCTTAGTCCAACACACCTGAATCTAATCAAATGGATCAAACAGCTTCTTGTCCACTTCTTCATAACAACCCATTCATTTCAATCAGGCGTGTTGGACCAGGGCAACAATGAAAACCTGCCGGATTGCGGCCCTCAAGGACTGGAGTGTGAGACCTCTGCTCTAAAATCCTTTGATGTGAGAGTCACCAGTACTGTAGACCAGTGTTTCTCAACCCTGGTCCCCACTGCCCTGCGTGTTTTAGAGATAACTCTACTTCAACACACCTGAATTAAATGAATGGCTCCTTAACAGGCTACAAAGAACTTGATGAGGAAGTTCAATAATCTGACTCAGGTGGAGTACGAACATGTCTCAAACATGCAGGGCAAAGGGTCCTGAGGACCAGGATTTGGCCACCCTCCTCTTTAGTGTGGAAAATACAGATTTTGAAATGATTGCATTCAGAAAGGCCCCCTAATTTAATCCTTTGGGTCATGGGTTGCAGGTCTGTACCTCTGAGGCACAGTGTTGGTTCTGCAGAGATGTATAGTCAAAATGGGACCTGGAAAGTTTGTGACTTCAGCAGCAACATGGAGTGTTTGTCATCTTTTTCGAGCCGTTTCTGAGCATTTTTTCAGTGTGCATCGTTGTCCAGCTTAGATAAATCAGATATTGGGTCTTTGGGATCACATTTAACCTTTCATTTATAATTGTCAAAAGCTTTAAGAGGATTTATAGTCAGCCATGACATTTAAAGCAATGTTCTTCCTCCAAAACCATTAACAATTTCTTTGATTTTGTTGAATTAAACCAGTTCTATCAGATTCTGCTGTTTCTGCAGCCGATTCCAAGCACAGAGGGAAGGATATACAAACACCCATTATCCTTAAAACAGAACAGGCTTTAGAGACGGTTGAAAGGAAGAGGCCATAAGAGAGAGGACAATAACTTCCTTTATGTTTTTAAGAGAGTAAGCTCAGAAGATGGGGTGGAAGCAGATCAAGAATAGCTTTGTATATTTATTTTTTAAAATTCCAACTTGTAAGCCTACAAAGAAAGAAAAGACTGGGAAAGATCAAAAGGCTGTGCCTTACCAGCTGATTCCGCATAACTAGTTCATTCGGTTTAAACCAGTTCAAGGAAAAGGTGTTTGATTCACAGCTATTTTTTGGAGCTTTGCACAAACATACCGTCAGGTTTACTTTGCTGGGGAAAAGAAACTCAATTATTTACAGTTTACGCAGATAACAAGACCCAGAGTTTCCCAGCAGAGATCATGTATGAGTATTATTTTTTCCAGTGTCCACACCCACTTGAAGCAGGTAATACCCCCCTAACACTGTACAATCATCCTCTTCCTGTTTACCATGTCACGCTTATCCCAATGGCAGAATTTCTCCTTTTCTAAAGCTTTTTCCTTGGAGTGAGACATAAAGAATGTCTGGAAGACATGGTTCTGCCTGCCAGGTGACACAGCAGCAATGCTCAGAGCCCAAATGCTGAAATTGAATAGAAACCACAAAGATATGGGGCTGAACTCGTCCCCACCTGGTGAGAGATGATGGTTGCAGGGGGATATTTTTGTCGTCATTCACAGCATGAGGTAAAGGCTGCCTTTGGCGTGTATCACCTATCTGTCTCTTGTGAATTTGCATGAGTCTGTCAGCATCCCAGTGAATGCTTTCACTCCAGAATAAATTGATGCATTTGGGAGCTCTCACAAGCCAGCACATTAGCATGGGTCATTCATCACCTTGCATCCCAGAAAAACACTTGACTCCTCTTTTTACGGCCGTATCCGAATTGTCTCCCTTACTGTACCTTCTTGTAAAGACAGGAATCACCATTAATTTAATTATGATAAAAATTAATGATCCTTACTTGTCCGTTAGAGTATACCACATCAAAGGTGGTTTACCAGAGAAAACATTGGACACAAAATCAGGGTCTGCGTTTGGCAGCATCTCCTCAGCGGGGGCTTTTTCTCATTTCACAGCATGAAATGGTTAATGACTCGCAGTTCTAACACTGATGATCACACTAATGGTCAAATTGTTGCTGATTGAAATGCTGGTGATGTCTGAATGTTTTATTTTTACTGGAGACATCAGGGTTGGAGAGCACTTTAATGTCAGAATTGCAAGCATCTCAATTATGAGCTTGTCTTTCATAATAAAATCATAAATAAACTAAGCATCATCTGTAATTTGCAGAATGCGCTTGCACAACAATCTCTTTCAGTAACTGCCTACGTCTACCACAAGGAGACTGGAAAATGTAATCTTATATCTTTTAGTTTACTGAAACCCCCCTAATGCACCTTTTGGTTTTGGACCAAATGGAGAGAAAGCCAAATTATATATAGAGTTTCGACTGAGGAGGTGCATCAAATAGCAAAAACTCTATACCTGTTTGTGGCATGGATTGGTTGGTGCATTAAAGTGTTGTTAACTTAAAGGTTCAGTAGAGGAAAAACCACCGGGCATGACGACACCACAGAGTTATTATGACAGACAGCATCAGATGGGACAAATCCTTGAAATAAATTGCAAGCATTTGGGGAGAAGAAGATGAGATTAGCCACAGAAATAAGGGATTTTACTTAAACTTAACAAAAATCTCCAAATGTGATGACCCATTCATTTGAATCAGGTGTGTTGCTGCAGAGAAACATCCAATGCCTGCAGGACCGGATTTGATGATCCCTGTTATAGGTCATTTTATTATGAATTGACTTTACATTAAAACACTTGTTAAATTGGACTAATGTGGATCATAAAATCAATTTGATGTGATATTATTACAGTGAAATTCAATGTAAATGACGACTGTCATGAATTGCCGTTATACAACAAGGTGAAATCTGTTTTATTGGTTGCGGGTATAGTACACAGGAAAGTATCTGACCATGTGTAGCTACCAACAACAGATATATGAGCTTATATATTCTTAGCTACATAGTGTGGAGTGGGACCATGCATTGGAGCTATGACCATGATACTTGTAAGTTGGACATCTTTTATCTGGGACAGAACAGAAATTTCCACAGATAATCAGCTTAACACTCATGTATTTGGATAGCAGACTTTTATAACAAATGTATCCAGTGAATACATGGAAGGTGTCTCACTAATATCAGATCAAATGAAGGAATACCTTCTAAACCTGTGACATAAATGATTGAAAGATGTTTTTTGGACACAAAAGGCTGTCAGAGCAGCTTCAAAGGCCTGTTGGATTTAACTTTCATTTGTCACCCATTTAAGTTTTAGTTGCTGACTAATTTTAAGATAAAAGCTGACCATTATTTCCCCCTCTTCTTAAATTTATCCACACTAAACATGCCTGATCAATAATCAATCTTAGTATGTTTGGACAGGGAAAAGAACATTGCTTGCTAAACTGTAATTCAAGTCTATGATTCATGGATGCATATGTCTTTAGTGTGTGTTTGTGCACATGACAGGCTATGTGTGTAAATGTTCTGTACCATTAATGTGCTCAAGGCGACATAGAAGGAATGGTCACATAGCATTTATATTGATCCCCTAAGCTCTGTAATCCTTTTATGATGAATGAGTCAGTGGCTGTTGGATGGCCTATCTTCATACCCTTTATACTGCTTGCCCCGGGAAGACCTATCCCCATGCAATTAGCATGTTGATGGCATCGCTGAGTGCGCGAAGCTGCTGCTGCTCGTGCACAGACAGAATGACAGAGTGAAGGGAGAAGGAGCAGACTCGGCTCTGCATTATTCAACAGGATGATCGCGGATGCTGGCAAGGGAGCCGCTGTGAGCTGATGGAATTCTGCTGCAGCAATCGACACATCGTTTCAGCTCTAATGCAGTTTAAGCATGTGAAAGAAAGTGAAGCGGTATCCAGACATTTGTACAGTGCTGGTGGCACTTTTGGAGGTCCATCTTTATTGACTGTAGAGATCTATTTTACATGCAATTACATCTGTCAAGCTGACACATAGTAGATCTTGGTGATACCGCTGATAATGAGGGAGTAGGCTAACGTCATTTACAAACATGAGCATTTTTTGGCCAGGAAAAACCACTCATGGGTTAAAGATCCATTAAACAGTGTTCATCATGTGCATATGTAGTCAATTTACTCGAAAGGTCAGGTTATTCAAATGTCACTTTTCTCTGGTATCTGGCAGTCAGATGTCTTTGTTTTTATATGTGATGACATTCATAGAAATTGTTTACATGTCATTCAGTGGTGATGTGTAGAATCTTTTTGTAGAAGTAAAATTCCTTGGCAGCTTGCCTGCCCTGCATGTTCCTCTTTCAATGTGTCAATGTGACGGATATAGTGTAGTGTAGTTTGAGCACCCTTCATTTCTGTATATTTTGCTTTCCAGAAGCCAAAATGTGTTTTATTCTTTCAAACTGGTCTTGAACAACAGTTCTCCAGGTTCTCTGAGGGTCTTTCAAAGTTTTAGTTTTGGACATCAGCTGCTTCTTAGCTCATTTTCATTCCTTATACCTGAATATTTTCAGAAGAAAGTTTCCTTTTTGTTTGTTAAGCCACTTAACACTTAACTATAAATCAAAGACGTCCAACACAACAAATGATGAATCACAAAGATAAGTAGTTTTTTTCCCCATTGCTTGAGTTGCATCACTGAAACAAAGAAAACAGTTTGACAGACAAAATAGATTTTTGTAGCAACAAGGTTATTCCCAAAGAGCCATTAGCTGAAAATTTGGCATATGTCAGCATGATGTGTGAAAACTGGACAAAAAAAAAGTTTGGGGCCTAAAGTACAAACTATCCACTGCTGATGAGATGGCTACAAATCCAGCAAAGGCCTGACACAGGACCTGAGAGATGCTTCTACTGTTGGCCTAGGCCTCATTAGAAATGGTCTCCATGGAAATGTGGCTGTCTAAAAGTCATTCTTAACCCTTTTAGGACAATGTTTAAGTCACTCCCAACATCATCTGCCCAGCACTCCTGACATATAACCCACGTTCAATGGCACTCCTGTCGGTTTAAAAGGGTTTAAGAAGGGAAACAAGGAGAAAAGACAGGAGGTATGCCAAATGACACAAACTAGACTGAATATCAGAGGCAGCAGAGTGATAAATCCTTCCCAGAGCCTAGACCTCACCATTATTGAAGCAGCAAGATCATTTTGACAAATGTTATGGCTGTCACTACTTTGCCTAATCAGTGTCAATTCCACATGCAAATCAACCTGTTCCCTTGCCCGGCTGGGATTCATCTTCCACCACCACACCTCCACAACCTGCTTCCTGATTCGCTGCCCTACAGACCAATTAAACTCCACTTCCTCCCGGCCCAGGATAAAAGGCCCCGGACTTCATTCATTCATTGACAGTTGTGTTCTGGTGTTAGTTGTAAGAATTGAATTAGACTTTGACTGTGAGACTTTGGCTGCTCTTTAGTGAATTTTGTTGTTTTGTGTTATTTGGGCTAGCTTTGAATTTGATAAACCTTTTGCTTTTGTGTTTATATTGTTAGTTGTGTAGGGGATTGGGTTTGTTGCTTTTCTATTGTGTTTTTGTTTAGTGTATTAGTAGTGGTGCATCTGCTGCATCACCTGCCCATCCCATCTTGTCTCTATTTTTGTATGTTTGCCTACCACACGGGACAATAAAATCCCTTAAACTCCAATTACATCTGAACACATTTTCTTTGTTGCAACCCCTTATCCTAGCCAAGCCAGGGCCATAACAAAGAACAGAAAAAAGGCAGAAACATCCAAAGAAGAGCTTTTAAAAGTCCTTAAAGGAGCCTGGAGAACTATTCCTGAAGATTAATTAGAACAACTAATAATGACTGAAGTTTGGTGGTGCAGATGAGCATAGATATTACTTCAAATGCCAAGCACAGTTGGGAATGTATGGTGGCAGTCAATGACCAAAACTCTTCCAAACATGTCTTCAACTGAGTGGATCCAGTGTCCTCAGGTGCAGAGATGACTGCGCTACGGGTAACTACTTCAACATTGTGTACTGTCTTCTTCTATGGTCCTTTTTAAGGTGTTTCTTATCCCTAACGGTGCTTTAGCACCTAACAAAAGTCAAACAAAACCAGAGGTTTTAAAGCTCAGAGGGTTTCCATTCCACATATAATAGCACAAATATGAACGCTGCCATGTATGTGGACCCACAGCAAGTAGATATAAATGGCTTATTCTAAGAGAGTAACTATTTTAGGAAAGTGATTAGATACAGATACATTTTAATGATATATAAAATTAATCTTTGATTTTGTTACCCAGTGCACCTTTTTAATTCTGCTTTTCCTCTGTTTAAAGAAACAGTGAGCACTAAAGATGTGTCTGTTTGATTCTTTCCTCTCAAACTGTTATTTTGATTGGGGGAAAAAACGGTGTGTCCACCAAAGTTTGTGTGGATGTGTAGATCTGAATTATTCAACATAAAGTTTGAAACAAAGTGCATGGCGTGCATCAGTTCACTTAGCAGTCACCAAGTTGGCAACAACAGGAGGAAGAAGAGACAGTGACCCATTATGGAAGGACTGTAGCAACAGAAGAAGAGTGCAGAGTCAAGGCTGGTGTTGAATTTGATTATCTCCCAGTCAGGCTGGCTGGAGGGAGGGTTTGTTGCTGACTGTCCACTGAATATTTCAGCTGATTCATACAGAACAGGAAGCAAGTGACGAGAAAATCTGGATGGTGCAATCTGTTACGTACACATGCAATTTATTTTCAACTAAAATATTCTTTTGATGGTGTTACTGGATTATCTTTTTTTTCTTTTTATGACAGAACAGCCATATTTATGGACTAATTAATGAGCAGTGTTTGGAAAGGCCACACAAAGTCAATTTGAAACCTTTTTTAATTAAAGATTACATTTTTAAAACATTTCAAGAGGGATCAATGTATTATGTTTTTGCTATAGGATTTAGGACAGAAAAAATAACATAGAAGCTAAAGTTTGGACAGTTCCTTTCCTATCCTGCAGGTTTTTGTTGTTTAAAATATATGCATGGATGGATGGATTTCTAAATCCTGTGGAGACATCAGTCCTTTAATCCTCAATATTTAAGTGTTAATAGGCTGACTTCACAACTGTCTTAATGTGACTATTTAAGTTCAGGTCTGGGTCCAGGACTACATCCAGGTTTCTGGCTCTGTTGGTGGTTTCTAACTTGGCTGTCGGAAGTTGAGAGCTGACTTTTAATCTTTCTTCTTTGGCTCCAAAAACTATGATTTCAGGTTTGTTTTCATTTAACTGAAGAAAGTTCTGACACATCCAGTCTTTAATCTGATCAATGCATCTGATCAGTGATTGGATCGGAC